>VBSM01003143.1:45330784-45393945 GCA_008086735.1 Cheirogaleus medius
TGGCTAATGTTTTCTATATATTTTTAGTTGTCCAGCTAATTTCTTTTCTATTTTATTTTTAGTAGAGACGGGGTCTCGCTCTTGCTCAAGCTGGTCTTGAGCTCCTGAGCTCAAACAATCTGCCCGCCTCTGCCTTCTAGAGAGCTAGGATTATAGGCGTGAGCCGCCGTGCCTGGCTATGGCTATTTACTTTCTATATGTTGTGTTTTTTGTTTCTCTTTATTATTGCCTTCTTTTTGTTAATAGAATATTTTTTCAAGTACCAGTGATATGTCTGTGTTTTTTCTTTTGTTATATTTTTGAGTTGTTTTCTTAGTGGATGCCCTGACAATTACAATAGCATCTTAATTTATAACAATGTAGTTTGGATTAATATCAACTCCATTTCAATTGTATACAGAAATTTTTATATACAATTCTGCTCCTCTTTTATGCTGTCATTGTCACCAATTACATCTCTATACGTTGTGTGCCAATCAACATAGATTCATAAGTACTGCTTTATGCAGTTGTCTTTTAAATCAGATAGGAAAAAGAGTTACAAATAAAAATACATTTATACTGTCTTTAAATATATCTATGTAGTTAAATTTACCAATATCCTTTATTTTCTTTTGTGGGTACAGTTTTTTTCTAGTATCTTTTTATTTCAACCTGAAGAACTCTCTGTATTTATTGTAGGAAGTTTGTTATAGGACAGGTCTGCTAGCAATGGACTCTCTTGGTATTTGTTTATACAGGAATGGCTCAATTTCTCCTTGATTTTGTAAAGAATACTTTTGTCATATATATAATTCTTGATTGACAGTTTTTAAATTTAATATGTTAAGATCTTGAACATATCATACCACTGCTTTCTTTATGATAAGAAATCAGCTGTTAATTTTTGAGCACCTCTTATATATGATGAGTTGCTGCTCTCTTACTGTTTTCAAGATTTACTCATTGTCTTTTGCTTTCAACAAAACTGAAACATTTTGACAAATATTTGGTTATGTTGTGTCTGGGTGTGGATCTCTTTGAGTTTATCCTACATGGAATTTGATTGAGTTTCTTGGATGTGTAGATTAATGACTAGCAAAAATTTATAATATGGTGAGAATATAGAGCAACCGATTATATCAAATACTTCTGGTGGAAGTGTAAATTGGTGCAATTTGAAAGACAGTTTGGCAGAATCTACCTAGTTTTAACAAGTGAAAACCCAATGACCTGGCAATTTTGTGTAAAAGAATATTCACAGTTACATTATACATGCTAGATAGAAACTGGAAATAACAATTGTCTATCAGCACCATAGTGGATAACTAATTGATGGCAATAGAGTTCAGAATAATGGGTTCCTATGGGGAAGGAAGAGAGTGCAGAGACTGAGGGGATGCATAAGAGAGTCTCTGAAGTATTGGCAAAGTTTACTTCTTGACTGGTTGATGGTTTTATGGGTTTTTAATTTGCGATAACTTATGGAGATATAAACCTATGTTTTATTTTTGTGTGTGTTAAAATGTGTTAAAGTGTGAAAATTTTAAAAAATTAAAAGAGAGTAAAGAATACATTACTGAAATTAAAAGCAAACCCCAAGAAAAGACTACAGTACAATTAGATCCATATGTGTTAATCTGAAAAGATGTCTAAAGTTTGTAAGAGAAAACACTAATTGCAGAGGACTATGATCTTATTTGTGCAAAGTAAAAGAATGTGTGTGTGCCTGTGTGTCTGTGTGTTTCTTAATATATTTCTTTGGAGACAGTCGCTGCCACCTGCCAGTTTCAATACTTCGAGGTAGCAGAATGAAGAAAGCTGTTTCCCTCCCCTCAAAGCCTAACACATGTTATGTTTCCCTAGAGTTTGGATAGATTCAACCCAAAAAGGTCCTCTCTGAGACACATTATAGTCAAACTATCAAAAGTCAAAGACAAAGAGAGAATTCTAAAAACAGCAAGAGAAAACCATCATGTCACATATAAAGGAATTCCCATTAGACTAACAGCAGATTTCTTAGCAGGAACTTTACAGGCCACAAGAGAATGAGATATCGTCAAAGTGCTGAAAGAAAAAAAAAAAAAACATGCCAACCAAGAATACTATGTCCAGCAAAACTATCCTTCAGAAACAAAGGAGAAATAAAGTCTTTCCCAGACAAGCAAAGACTGAGGCTGAGGGAATTCATCTCCACTTGACTGGTCTTACAAGAAATGCTTAAGAGAGTCCAACATCTGGAAGTGAAAGGATGATAACTACCATCATAAAAACATGCAAAAGCATAAAACTCACTGGCACAGCAGATACACAAATAATAGAGAGAAAGGATCTAAATCTTATTATTACAGAAAACCACCAAATCACAAAGATAAACAATAAGAGAAGGAGGAAAAAACAAAAGGTAAGCAAAATAACCAGAAAACAATTTAACAGAATAACAGGAATAATCCTCATTTACCAATAATAATCTTGAATGTAACCAGATTAAATTTCCCAATTAAAAGATGTAGACTGGATGAATGGATAAAAAAAGACCCAACTATATGCTGCCTGCAAGAAATTTACTTAGCTTATAAAGACTGAAAGTGAAGGAATAGAAAAAGATAATCCATGCAAACAGAAATCAAAAGTAAGCAGGAGCAGCTGTACTTAGATAAAATACACTTTAAGTCAGTAGTTGTAAAAAGAGATAAATAAGGCCATATATAATGATAAAGGGATCAATTTAGCAAGAGGATATAACAATTGTAAATATATATGCACCCAACACTGGAGCACCCAGATATATAAAGCAAATATTATGTATAAAGATAGAGACTGACTCCAATACAGTAATAGTCAGGGACTTCAACATTCTATTTTCAGCATTGGACAGAGATGATCTAGACAGAACACCAGCAAAGAAACCTTAGATTTAAACTGTGCTATCGACCAAAGGGACCTAACATACATTTACAGAACATTTCAACCAACAGCTGCAGAATATACATTCTTCTCAGCAGCATATAAAGTATTCTCTAGGATAGACCATATGGTAGGCCATCAAAAAAGCTGCAACAAATAAAAAAATGAAAATTAGAAATCAATAACAAGCAGAATTTTGGAAACTGTACAAATACATTGAAATTAAACAACATGCTTTAGAACAACCAATGACTCAATGAAGAAATTAAGATGGATATTTAAAAATGTCTTGAAACATTTGAAAATAGAAATACAATATACCAAAACCTATAGGATACATAAAAAGCAGTACTAAGAGGGAAATTTATAGCATTAGACACCTCCATCAAAAAAGTAGAAAGATTTAAAATAAACCACCTAATAATGCACCTCCAGGAACTAGGAAAGCAAGAAAACATTCCAAAATTTAGTAGACAGAAAGAGATAATAAAGATCAGAATAGAAATAAACAAAATGGAGACTTAAAAAAAGTACAAAAGATCAATGGAATGAAAAGTTGTTTTTTTGAAAAGATAAACAAAATCTACAAACCATTAGATAGGCTAAGAAAAAAAAGAAGAGATCCAAGTAAATAAAATCAGAAATGCTAAGGAGACATTACAACTAACATCAGAGAAATACAAAGGGTCATTAGAGACTATTAGGAACTATATGCCAGCAAACTGAAAAACCTAGAGAAAATGTATAAATTCCTAGACACACACAGCTTACTAAGATTGAACTAGGAAGATATAGAAAAGCTGAACAGATCAATAAGGACCAAGATTGACTCTGCAATAAAAAGTCTCCCCAAAAAGAAAAGTCCAGGACCAGATGGCTTCACTGCTGAATTCTACCAAACTTTTCAAGAAGACATAACACCAATTATTCTCAAACTATTCCAAAAAGTTAAGGGGAAGGAGTTCTTTCAAACTCATTCCACAAAGCCAAAGCGTTACCAAAACCAGATAAGGACTCAACAAAAAAAGAAAACTACAAGCCAATATACCTGATGAACATAGGTACAAAAATCCTCAACAAAATACTAGTTAACTAAATCCAACAGCACATCAGAAAGATGATGCACCATGATTAAGTAGTATTTATCCCAGGGATACAAGGAAGTTTCAATATACGCAAATCAATAAATGTGATGTATTACATGAACAGAATGAAGGATAAAACCCATATGATTAACTCAATAGATGCAGAAAAAGTATTTGACAAAATTCAACATCCCTTCATGATGAAAACTGTCAACAAATTAGGTGCAGAAGGAACATATTCAACACAATAAAGGCCATATATGGCAAACCCACAGCTAACCTTATACTGAATGGGGGGAAAGTTGCAAGCTTTTCCTCTAAGAACTGGAACAAGACAAGGATGCCAACTTTCATCATTCTTATTCAAGATGGTACTGGGAGTCCTAGCCAGAGCAATTAGGCAAGAGAAAGAAATAAAGTACTCAACATCACTAATCATCAGGGAAATGAAAATCAAAACCACAGTGAGATATCATCTGACTCCAGTTAGGATGACCATTATCAAAAAGACAAATAATAACAAATGCTGGTGAGGATATGGAAAACAAGGAACTCTTCTACACCATTGGTGGGAATGTGAACTAGTTCAGCCACTGTGGAGATAGGTATGGAGGTCCCTCAAAAACTACAACTAGAACTACCATATTACCCAACAATTCCACTACTAGGCATTTATCCAAAGGAAATACAATCAGTATATCAAAGAAACATCTGTACCCTTGTGTTTATTGCAGCACTATTTACAATAGACTAGATATGGAATCAACCTAGGTGTCCAACAACAGATGAATGAATAAAGAAGATGTGGTATAGATACATTATGGATACTATTCAGCCATAAAAAATAAAATCCTGTCATCTGAGACAACATGGATGAGCCATTATGTTAAGTGAAATAAGCCAAGCACAGAAAGATAACTACTGCATCCTCTCATTGATATGTGGAAGCTGAAAAAGTTGATCTCATAGAAATAGCAATTAGAACAGTGGTTACTAGAGGCTGGGGAGGGGAGGGGGCAGGAAGGATGAGAAGAGGTTAGTCAACAAATTTACAAAATTACAGCTGGATAGGAGAAATGAGTTCTGTTTTTCTCTAGCACTGTAGGGTGACTATAGTCAACAATAATCTATTGTATATTTTCAAATAGCTAGAAGAGAGGATTTTGGATGTTCACAACACAAAGAAATGATCAATGTTTGAGTAGATGGATATGCTAATTGCTAATGATCCTGATTTGATCAATGCACATTGTATACATGTATCAAAATATTGTTTATACCCCATAAATATGTATGATTTTTATGTGTCAATTAAAATTTTTTTAAATGTTTAAATTTAAAAAAGAGTAAAGAATACATTACCAAAGTTAAAAATAAGCAGACCTCAAAAAAATACTACAGTTACAATTATATCCTTATGTGTTAATTTGAAAAAATGTCTGAGATATGTGTGCGAAAACACTAATTGCAGAAGAGTATCTACAGTCTGATCTTATTTGTGCAAAGTGAAAGAATGTGTGTGTGTTTGTGTGTGTGTGTGTGTGTATTTCTGAGCATGTTTGTTTGGAGACAGTCGCTGTCACCTGCCAGTCTCAATCCTTCAAGGTGGCAGAATGGGGAAAGCTGTCTCCCTCTCCCCAAAGCCTAAACCACGATACAGTTCTCTAGAGTTTGGAAGTCACACAAGATAGTATTCAAAGTGCTCAGGGCCAAGAGGGCTGCGTTGGTGAAAATAAAAATAAAAATGAGTCATGTGAATTTGAAAACAAATTGGATGTCATTTCTAGGTAATAGAAATAGATTTATTGTGTTATTTTTTTAAAAAAATGAAATGACATTTATTAGCGAGGTACTAATGAGATATATATGCCTGTGTGTAAATATATAATACATATGTGTATGTATATGTATATACTACAAATACACATATTTATTTAGTACGCTCACTGCATCGGAGAAGAAAAGCCTCAGTTCCCACTCCCTTCATGTTGCTGAGCTGACCCCTAGGTTTCTATAATTAGGAGTGACCTTGAAATATATGTAAATTCATAAATTGATTTGGGCATGCCTTTGTCTCTGGGTACAAATGGAATCCTCACGTCCCTCTGACCTTGGGAAGATTATGTAAGAGGATTTAAGCTGGACTAGAGGAAATCTGGATAATTTTGGCAATCCATGCAACCCTCTCAAACTCAGTTGATTGAAATATCGAATGAAGATTTATTTACTTTCTGTACATCTCATAGACGTTGTTGTGACAATCTAGAAGACAGAAAAGCTCCAGACATCCACAAACAAACTCCTTATCCAGCCAGGGCCCAGAGCAGCTGGACAAGGAGGAAGGGGGAGAGCCCCTGAGAGCTAAGACAGAGGTCTCAAATCTTCAGAAGTCCACTCTTGTCCTTGGAGCACATGTGACCTCCACTCGCCACCTCCTCTGTCTTAGTCCACCCACACGGGAGAAAGTTCTTCCTTCTGGGTTCAATCACATTGAGTGAGGACAGCGTCCTGCCACAGGGGGTAGGACTCTAGGTGGAGTGAATTGTATCCTCTGAGGTGACTTGGTGTGGGCTGCCAGAGACCCGAGGATGTCCCCACGGAGGAGCCAGTGCAAGGAAGGAAAGCTGCCTTGCAGGGGTGTCCGAGCTGAGCAGGATGAGGAGAGTGTGGAACTACTTGATCTGTTTGAGTTGTTTCCAGAAATGGCGAGATTTCTACAAGACAAAGGAGCTGAGATTCCGAAGGCCCCTATGCACACGTCCTGATACCAAGACTCACCGGCCCTCACTAACGTGTCCCAATGCACAGAGCCCCTCGTTAATTTCAACACGACCTGCCCCAGTGCACACAGCCCCGGGTTAAGAGCCCCTACTCTCCCTCAGTTGGGGGGATGGACTTGAGGCTGCTCACTCTGTTCTCCCAGCTGATATCATTAGCCTTAAAAATTCCTTTCTTCCTTGTCAGTCCTTGCTGTCTCAGTAACTGGCGTATGTGTGGTGAGCAACTTAACCTCGGCTGAAACCCCCTGTGGTTTTGGTGACAAGAGCAAACTGCTCCATGGCGGCACTGCCTGGCTTCCTGCCCCTAAAAGCAGGGAGTCCATTAGGTGAGCTCCTACTCCCTAGAGGATCTCCACACTCCCCAAGGATCTCACAATTTTTCAAACCACTGCCAAATAAGTATGGGGATGTCCCCTCGTCTTGGTCCCCTGGTGTTACCACCCCCGCAGTTAGAGTCCCTCCTCATCTAGTGGCTTGAGTGGGGCGTCTCATCAATTCGGGCTTCCTATATCATTCGACCACTTAAAATAATCACGCTTGTGTGTTGCCAGACATCACCCACGGCCAGTGACAGAAACTGGCTCCCAGGTGCTGCCCTGCCTCCCTGCAGCTGAGGCTCCAGGGCAGAGGGAAGCGGGACCTTCGCTGCGTTTACCTGGCCCTCCGCCCAGAAGCCCACCAGCTCGGGTGCAGTCTTCGGAGGCGGGGCCAGGAGGTCTGGGGGCTCAGTGTGAGCCGGGTCGCAGGGCAGTTGGTTTGATCCTGCTCATCCTGACCACACTCAGCCTCTACCCCTTCTGGAAACAAACCAGGAAGCAAATGGGCCTCCATGAGTGCCTGGGTGAGGGCTCTCATCTTTCACTAAGGACGCGTGTTAGGGGCAGGGTGGGTGCCCTCAGCCAGCGGGTGATTTCCCTTCTTACACGCCTCGGGCTTCTCTTTAGCAAGCTCTGTGCTCCCCTCAAGGGTCCTAAGTGTTCTTCCAGCCTGAGTGCTCTGCGGGGAAATGAGCTGTGTACACGAGACCAGACGCTGCTTCCTGCCTTCCCTCCCTGGAGTAGGGGCCCTCGTGACAGGGGCCTCTCCGGGGTGGCAGGAAGCCTGGCCGTCCACATCCCTATAAATGGTGCTGTCCACCTCGCCGCTCTGACGTGGAGGCAGAGACCCGCGTAGCCTGTGGGCTCTGTGTGAGGGTGAGTGTGGCCCCATCCCCCGGTCTTCTCCCGCCCTGAGGTCGAAGGCAGTGAGAACCAGCCTGGCAGCCGGGGCCCTAACTGCGGCCTGGGCTGGGGAGGAGGGGGCCTCCTCCTGCCCCTGGGAGGGATTCCATAGCATCGTACATGTGGGTGCAGGAAGACGGACTTGCAAATATGCTTATGCTGTGTTCCCTGGCCAGGTCCATTCCCGCGGGGGCTCAGCGGGGCCTGCATGGGGAGTGGCAGAATAGCCCCCCAAGGAGAAGGGGGGGCTCCCCATTACTGACCGCCTTGACGCTGTGGGTCCTGTCCACGCCTTTTTATTCTCAGGTCCATGATCCCTTAGAACCTGAAAAGAGGGTCACTGAGAGTAGGAGGGACAGACAGAGTGCATGAGTGACCACATCCCTTCTCCTAACAGCCTGGGAGGGGACAGCTCAGGGCTGTCTCCAGAGCACAGGAGACTCAGCTGAAGTCAGAGAGGGGGAGCGAGTTCCCTGGGACTCACAGTGAGGCACTAGCAGAGAAGAGGCTCCCTTAGAACCCAGGCCCTCTGATCCCTAGAGCTCCTTACTCTTCCTTCCTCACCTGCTGGGGACCACACCACCTCACGCCAGAGCGAGAGGGCATGAGACCTGTTGGATACCAGATGATGCTAGGAATTTCCGTGGGGAGTTTGGGTCTTCCCAGCGCTCTCGCCTAGACCTGCCCTGGCTCTCTGCCCTGCTCCTGAGTCCCAACAATGCACAGTGGGACAGACACTGCAAATGCGGCAGGTGGGCTGACGGCCCCCCCCCTCCTGCAGGAGGAGCGGCAGGAGCTGAGCCATGCTGCTGTGCCCGCTGGCCCTCACCCTTGCCTTGGTGGCAGTTTCCAGCACTGTGTGTGATGTGAAGGATGTTTGTGTTGGAAGCCCTGGTGTCCCCGGCATTCCTGGATCCCACGGCCTGCCGGGCAGAGACGGGAGAGATGGTATCAAAGGAGACCCTGGACCTCCAGGTACTGTGTTGGAGACCCCACCCTCAGCCAAGGGACAGAGACCTATTTTCAGGAGGCCCATCTGTCCAGGACTCTAGGCTGGGTCCATGAGTCCGCTGGGTAGGACAGGGTGGGAGTTTCCTGGGGCCCTTAGGTTGGAGCACCCTGAGGAATCCATCCTCAAAGTGCCCACAGAGCGACAGGGGAGTCAGCCCAGGTGATAATGGATCTGGTCTCCTTAGCCCCAACCCAGCTTTGGGTGACAGATCCCACACATCCCTGTCTCTTTCTCTCTGCAGGTCCCATGGGCCCCCCTGGAGGAATGGCAGGTCTCCCTGGGCGTGATGGGCTGACTGGACCCCCTGGTGTCACTGGAGAGCGTGGAGAAAAGGGGGAGCCTGGCGCAAGGGGCCCTCCAGGTGAGCAGGGCGGGACAGTGGGCCTGGCCCCCGTGCAGTCACATGGGGACAATGGGGATCAGACAAACCGTGCAGGTCCCCAAGGGCATACGGCTCGACCCAAGTCAGAGAGTATGAGATTGAGGAGAGAAATCAGAGGTGTCTGGATGGGGTGATCACAATTCAGGGATGGACAGGTACACAAAGTGCTCCGGGCGTTGTGACTGCTGCCGGGCAGACACCATGCCAGGTGTGGGAAGAGGGCAGCACTGAGGCAGAGGCGCTTCCTGGGGCTGAGGCACCCGGGCCATTCTGATAGGTGCACAGGGTTTGGTGGATCAGGGATCCGGGCAGATGAGTCATCAGGAGCCCCGCATGCAGAGGGGAGCTGGGCAGCTCTGAGCAGTAACCCAGGTCTATCCGGAGAGCGCAGAGACAACCATATTTGCCCTTGGTAGAGGGCGGGGCAGGGCCTGCCCAGAAGCCAGGAATCCCCACAGAGGGAGACAGACAGCCATGCAGGGGACATAGCCGGAAAGAGGAGCCAGGAGGGACTGAGCAGCTGCAAAGCTGCCCTAAAGGATGGGGGTGTAGGGAGTATGGAAACACACTCCAGCCTCGTGGACCCTTTTACCCTGGGCCCTAGGCAGTGGGTATGGACAATTAAAAGGCAGAGTTCCAGCTTGCAGCTGGCAAAGCCCCTGCTCGACAGCTAGTGGGATCTGTGATGGCTTGGCCTTCCTCTGGGGTGGGGTCTCTCCACAGGGCTTCCAGCTTATCTGGATGAGGAGCTCCAAACCACACTCCAGGACCTCAGACATCAAATCCTGCAGTCAGTGGGAGGTAAGGGGACACCTTGGGGCCTCATGGGGAAGGGGTCTCCCACAAGAGCCCCTCATCCTCAGCACCAGCCTTGGAACTTAGAGACCTGACCAACTAGCGCGGGCATGCAGGTGCTGGGGAACGGAATGATGCTTTCCTTTTCTTACGTCTTTGAATGACCCAGAGGAGACAAGCATATACGTTGGGCTCCTGATGTCCTAGGAAAGCAAGTTCCCTGCCCATCTTGCTTTCTATTGAATCCCAGGACATTGCACCATTTCTGGCAATAGTAACTGTTAAATGGGTGCATGAATGGATGAGAGCACAGAGGGGAAATTAGAAGCTAGGATCGGAAGAGGCAAGATAGAGAGAGGCAGAGATGGAGAGAGGGAGTGAGCCTGATGGCCGAGAGCCCAAATAAGGGAGATGGACGCAGGAACAGAGGTCAGCGGGCTGAGCCGGACCCTCTGCTCTTAGTCCTCACCTTGCAGGGCTCCGCGCTGGCAGTGGGAGAGAAGATCTTCTCCACCAACGGGCAGTCGGTTAATTTTGACGCCATTAGAGAATCGTGTGCCAGAGCAGGCGGCCAAATTGCTGTCCCGAGGAGTCCAGAGGAAAACGAGGCCATCGCAAGCATCGTGAAGAAGCACAACACATATGCCTACCTGGGCCTGGCCGAGGGCCCCACCCCTGGGGACTTCCGCTACCTGAACGGGGCCCCTGTCAACTATTCCAACTGGTACCCAGGGGAGCCCAGGGGTCGGGGCAAAGAGAAGTGCGTGGAGATGTACACAGACGGGCAGTGGAATGACAAGAACTGCCTGCAGTACCGACTGGCCATCTGTGAGTTCTGAGAGGCACTTAGGCCCCAGGACAAAGGATCCTGTCTTGCTTCAGCCTCCATCCTGAGGGTCTGCATGGTCTATGAGATGCTATCACTCCTTTCCAACAGAATGTATCTGCGGCTATTAGAGCGGGAGGCATCCTTAGCCTCTGCATTTCCCAGATGGGCCCTGACTCTTCCTCCATAATCGCTGATCAGTCTTGACACTCTCCTTTGAGCCCCTCTCAGCTCTGCAATCAAGGCAGCCACTCCTAACTTTGGCCCTTGGCGTGACATGGAGACCTCCTTCTCCCTCATCCTGTCCAGTCCTTTCATTTATAGCTGGCAACAGTGAGGTCCCAGGATGGAAGGACCCTTCCAAATCACACATGCCTGACTCCCTCTGCAGCCCACCTCCTGCCCAGCCCCCTCCAGAATTAGCAGTCTTGGTCAAGTGCAATGACAAAGATAGGCAGACTCCTGGGGAATTCCAAATGTGGGGAGCTAAGGACACATTCGAGATTATCTGGCACTCTGAGGTCTCATGCCTGGTCAGCTCTCCATGAGGTCAGAGCACCAGGAGGTGCCCCAGCATGGTGGTGGCCAACCCAACCCTAGTGAATGACATGTGCGATTCACTTCTTTGAATCTTTGGATGCCAACTCATCCCCTTGGCCTAAAAGCAGCCAGCCTAGGCCTCTAGGGAAGAGCTCCCCACCCCAAACATAACCCAAGTAACTTCCTGCTGCTGGACATATCCGTGCACCGCTTCAGGCCTCAGTGAGACGTTCATACCACTCACCACAACACTAGCTCTGTCTTCTCCTTTCATTAATTCATTCAATCAGATATTTCATTAAGATCAACTGTGTTCCAGGTCTTAGGCTGTCTCTTGGGGTGGACAAGCTACCCTGTGACTCTTGGGAATATTTATTTTCCCTGAGCCTATTTCTTTACCTGCAAAATGAGGATAAAGTGCTGGTCACTGTTACAATTATTACTATCCCTCCAACTACCAAAATTATTAGCATAACTGTTACTACCAACAGAAATTATTTATTGAGCACATACTATGTACCAAGCACCTTGACAACCACTTCTAATGCATCCTATTAAATATTATTTAATCTTTACACCATGTCATCATGGGACCAGTGTTTCTTTCCCCATTTTTTATATGAGGCTACTGAAGTTTAGAGACGTTAAATGCTTCGAGTATTTACAAAGAGCAAGTGGCACAGGCTGGATCCATCATCTGCCTGGACCTGAAACTCACGCTCCTAACCACCCCACCCACCCTTGAGCTGAACAAAGATGATTTAAGTGTAATAAATCATACATGTGCTAATATCGGTTTCCCTTGCTTTTTATTCCAACGAAAAAAATATCACATTTCTGTGTTTTTAAAAATCAAATTAACTCTGGCTCTGAGGCCCCACTGGCCTGAAGAATGGAAAATTCAACCTGCGCGTGTGCTTGCTTTGTTTGGTGGGAGGGGCGAGACCAGCTGTCCTCCTTCAGATTGGACAGGGGGCTGAGGAGCTGCAGAAAACATTTGGCAGAACATCTGGGCATCAGTGTACATGGCTGGTGTTAAGATAACTCCTGGTCTGAGTCCTCATGGTCCACTTGTGGGTGGTGATATCACGCCTTCCATCTCTTACTCAGCCCCGTGGGTGTTTTCCACAGCCCAGCAGTGGGGGTGGCACAGAGGGCTCAGTCCCAGGCCTTGGTGAACCACCCTAGTCTCAGGTCTGCACAGAGTGGGACCGTACCCCCACGCCCCCAGGGCTGCGTAGGAATGGGACCACGTCCCCACTCGCTTGAGGAGGCAACCACATTCGTGCCCCGTCTCCAGAAAGGCTACGAGTCCTCCCACCTTCACACCTTTGAATGCTCTCCCCGTCCGTGGCATTTACTGCTTTTCTTGGGCAAAAGGGGACTCTGGATCAAAACCCCCAAAACCGAATGGGATGAGGGGAACTATTTCTCATTCTTTCACGAATGTTAATTTTTAATCTGATTATCCTGTCACATGTGCTTAGGACCCAAAACACAAATTATTGAGCCTTCCTCTCAACTTCCCCCCAAAACAAGAAGGAGAAACATACACAGATGTTCCTTGACTTACCATGGGGATGTGTCCCAATAAACGCATTGTAAGTTGAAAATATCATAAATTGAAAATGCATTTAATACAGCTAACCTCCTGAACTTTATAGCTTAGCCTAGCCTACCTTAAACGTGCTCAGAACACTTACATTAGCCTACATTTGGGCAAGATCATCTAACACAAAGCCTATTTTATAATAAAGTGTTGAATATCTTGTGTAATTCATTGAATACTGTAGTGAAGGTGAATGAATGGTTGTATGAGTACTTGAAGTACAGTTTTCACTGAATGAGTATCACTTTACAATCATCATAAAGTTGAAAAATTTTAAGTCAAATCATCATAAGTCAGGGACACTCTACATTTCCTACTTTATAGATGAATAGTTTAAGCCTCTGAAAATTGATGTTTTCTCATCTCTCTCGTTTTTGTTTTTGTTTTTTTTTTTTTTTTGAGACAAGTTCTCACTCTGTCTCCCAGGCTAGAGTACAGTGGCATGATCATAGCTCACTGTACCCTTGAGTTCCTGGGCTCAATTGATCCTCCCACCTTAGCCTCCCAAGTAGCTGGAGCTATAGGCACTTGCCACCACACCCAAGTAATTTTTAAATTTTTTGTAGAGATGAGGTCTCGCTATATTGCCCCCACAGGCCTCAAGCCATCCTCCTGCCTCAGCCTCCCAAAGTGCTGGGATTACAGGCATGAGCCACTGCACTTGACCCCATTTCTTGGTAGGCTTATTTTTACTAACTTTATGGTTTTATTTGCTATTGTTACTATATGTATTTTTTTTTATTTCAGCATATTACAGGGGTACAAATGTTTAGGTTACATATATTGCCTTTACCCTACCTGAGTCAGAGCTTCAAGTGTGTCTATCCCTCAGTCAGACGGCGCACACCACATCCATTGTGAATATACCCATCCCCTCCTCCCCCCTCCACCTGCCTGACACCTGATGAATGTTATTACTATATGTGCACATACGTGTTGATCAGTTAATACCAATTTGATGCTGAGTACATGTGGTGCTTGTTTTACCATTCTTGTGATACTTCCACTTAGTAGAATGGGCTCCAGCTCTATCCAGGATAATACAAGAGGTGCTAGATCACCATTGTTTTTGTGGCTGAGTAGAACTCCATGGTATACATATGCCACATTTTATTAATCCACTCATATATTGATGGGCACTTGGGTTGTTTCCACAACTTTGCAATTGTGAATTGTGCTGCTATAAACATTCTTGAGTACAGGTGTCTTTTTTATAGAATGTCTTGTTTTCCTTTGAGTAGATGCCCAGTAATGGGATTGCTTGATCAAATGGTAGTTCTACTTTTAGCTCTTTGAGTTATCTCCATATTGCTTTTCACAGAGTGCCAGGCACTCTACTTGTACTAATTCATGTAATCCTCATTAACCCTATTTTATAAATGTCTTTATTCTCCCAAATTTACAAATAAGAATATTGAGGCTCATAGAGGTCAAAGTGATTTGCCAGAGATCATGCAGCCAATTCAGGAAGTCAGATTCCAGAGACTGTCCTATTAACCATGAACGTCCTGCTGAACTTCAACAGTGAATTCTTATATTGTATTTTGCATCTGTACTTATAAATTCCCATAAAGTGTCTGAGTTCCCTTCTTTTGTTCTGTCCTTATCCGTTCTGATTTACATGTTTAACTAATCATTCTAATTACTCTTTTGGATACAAGCCATTCATATGATGGAGAAATTATCTCTTTTCTGAAGATTTAGTAAAACTCACCTTAAAACCTTTTTATGATGGGGGGATGGTTAATAATTTCCATTTTATTATTAATGATATATCAGTCATTTTAACACTTCTTAGGCCCACATAAGTATTTCTGAACTTTTTTCTAATATTATCTATTTTATCTAGTTTTCAAATATATTGCTATAAAATCAATTGTGCATAATGTAATTTTATAATGTCCATACCATCTATATTATCGTAATATTCCCTTTCCCTTCCTCATTTATTTATTTCCTATACGTTTTCTACCAATCATCGATTTTGTCCAGTCCTCTAATGCAACACTAAATCTCCATCTCAGGTGTCTACAACAAACATTTTCATTTCTTGCTCTGGCACTTCCAGTTTGCTGAGCTTTGGCTGATCTTGGCTGAGCTGGACTGGACTCCGCTGTGGTTGGCTGGACTGAAGGCCTTCCGATGAGTTCATGTCTGTTCCATATCATTTAATTATCCTGATATTAGTTGCTACCGGGGACCCATTCTTCCTATGATTGGGAAAGAAACACAAAGGCCACGTGAATCCTGTAAGCACGTTGAAAGCTGCTCCTCCCTCTGTATCTGCTCACATCACGTGGCCCAGCCAAACGCCAAAGGGACTGGAGTGTTTACTCCACGTACTCCAGTGGGAGCCTCTGGAAAGTACCATGGCAAAGGGCGTGGATATCTAACTTTCGAACAAGGAGGAAGCAAACAATTGGAAACAATCCGAACAACCGTAGTCATAGTTTCCAAATTTATGTTTTTTGCAAAGAACTAATTTTTGATTTCATTATTAGCTCTAAAGTTACTTCCTTAGTTTGTTTATTTATTTTTTTTATTTATTCTTTAATTATACATTCCTTTTAACTAGATATCAATTTTATCAGTCATATAGAGCCTATGGTCCCTGGAGGACTATTTCTGAGACTTGTTTCTGTCAACTCTCACTCTGCTTGTTTCCTGCTATGTTCGGTGATTGTCACAAGGATTCTCCTGAACTCGGATTCAGGAACTCGGATTCTCCTGATCTCCATCTGAGAAAATCCTGCGGTGCCTGGGTTATGGCTAAGGTTCTGCATTGTTTTCATGCCTCCATAGGGCACTACATTGTGAGGCACTGGAACATTCTAAACAATTTTTCATCTTGGCTTAAATGGAAGAAGAAGAAGAAGAAGGAGGAGGAGGAGGAGGAGGAAGAGGAAGAGGAAGAGGAAGAAGAAGAAGAAGAAGAAGAAGAAGAAGAAGAAGAAGAAGAGCAGTATAAATTCAAACCCCAGATCTCTGAAAGGATAGATCTACAGGTAGGCGTCCTTAAGGGAGAGTCTTTTTCTCCACCAGAATCAAAGCTTTCTTGTTGTTCCTTTGCTCACAGGTGTCTGTCCCTCCCACCTGCCCCCTCACCGCCCCCCACCCCTAAACCACAGTTTCTCTAAGTCTGTAGCACATTTAGGGTCCTGGTTTTATGTAAATCTCTCAGTTTCAAATTCCCACCCTTCTGGGAGGTCTGCTTATGCCCTGTATGAATTGAATGTCCCTGTGGGCCCTTCAGAGTTGTGTCCATGGCACCAGGAAACACAGCCCTGAGAGGGATCTTCGTTACAGTGGGGGCCCCTGTTGGTGCCTGGCAGGCCCCCTGTGACGGGCATGAGGAGGGCCGCAGAGCAGGGCACGATGACATGAGTGTACAGGGCTGGTGACTCTTGAGAAGCCAAAACGCCAGTCACAAGACAGAGTCAAAGGGAAGCAGCCCAGCCCCGTGCCCCACCAGGGCAAAAGCAAACCTCTCTAGTTGTTGAGATAAAGTGTTTCAAAGAGTGTGAGTTTGGGGAAAGGCAGGCATCAAAGGTCACAACAGGGACTTGGGCCACTTGATCAGGCTCTGGCGATAAGAACTGGACACTCCTGGAAGCCCAGGCCTGGAGGAGCCACAGACTGGTCTGGCATCTGTTCAAGGTCTCTGCTCTTCTCCTCACTCTCACACGGGATCCCACCCGTGTGCCCAGCCCAGGGGTGCACCCTGGGGACAAGGAGGTCTTGAATACATCTGCCACTCTAGGAAAGTAAAACCACCGGTAAAGTGGGCACAGAGGTTAGCCCCGGCCATCGAGACGTCAAGAGGCCGGCTCTGAGGACGCGGGGCTGGAGGATCCATGTGTTCTATCAGTCTCTACCGAGCGTCAGCTGTTCCCGGGCACTCTTGTAGGTGTGGGAACAAGACCCTGTTCTCATGGCATTCTTGTTCCACCGGGGTGGAGTGGCAAATCATTACGCAACTAAATAAACAAAACAATTTCACATAGAGATAAATAATATGCAGAACATTAGAACAGAGAATTATAACTCAGTGACAGACTGGCTACTTAAAATTAAATGGTTAGGAAAGCCCTTTCTCCAGAGATAATATTTAAGCTGAAATCCAAATGGCAACAAATAACTATGCAAAGACAGAAAAGTCCAGGCAGAGGGAGCAACTGGTACAAATGCCCACATTCAGCTTTGAATTTAAGTTATAAATACTCCTCCCACTTGCGCCTAGCCCTGTGACGGGCTCAAAGAAGACATTTGACAAATGCTCTGAATGAGAAAGGAGGAATGAGGTGACGCAGTGTTGTAGGGCTTTCCTTTCTCCACCCCAGGCCTGCAGTAAATGAAGCACAAATGGAACTAGTTGGAACAACTAATACAAAGGTGTGTGCTTGTGTGTGTGTGTGCGTGTGTGCGTGTGTGTGTGTGTGTGTATGCACGTGTGTGTTTGCCCGGTGGAATGTCTATGCGTGTTTCGCCTGAAAGTAAGTATCTAGAGAAAACTATCCTGAGAACCTAAGACGTTAGAGGCTCAGAGACGCTGAGCTATAGAGAGGATACCTGGGAGGGGGCAGGCGAAGGGGGGGTTTAGGTCATTACAGTAGAGAGCCGCCTGGCGCTGTGCTGGAGACCACGCCAGCAGCCCTGGAGAGCTTCCCAGTACACGGCAGTTCTAAGGATGTTTGTTTATTAATCTGGGGTTGAAGGCCAGTCCAGTGCTGTCCCTGGTCACCAAGCTAACTGGGCCTCACGGCGCCGAGCTCCCCTGCCGCTGCTTCCAAGCTCTGCGGAAGCCCTAGTAAGTCATTTCTGGAGGAAAGAGGTGGGGTTCTGGGCAGGGCTGACCTCTTGACTTGATCCTGGTGAGTGCCAGGCAGGGGCTTTAATGGGGTCGTCAGGCCCACCTGGGGCCTCTGTCTCTATGGGACCTGGGGCATCTGTGTCCTTCCTGGATCCACTTGACCATCAGCAAACTAAAGAGTGGTCTTTTCCAAGGAGAAAAATAGAAGTGGGTGTGTGTGCCAGCAACAGGTACAAGCTCTGACCTGGCCTCCAGCACCATCAAGGGCCGTTTAAAAAAAAAGGCAAAAAAGAGAGAAAGAGAAAAAGTGGAGAAGGATATGATCTCGGAAGTTCCCTTCCAACTGGGCAGCTCTCACTGAGTCCTGGAGGAAGGGAAAGGTTGAGGGAGCTGACGGCCTGGGCAGACGTGGCGGTTACACAGCAAGGCCCAGGGACACTGGGGCAAGAGGCTGGAGCAGAGCAGAGGCAGAGCCCCATGGGGGCTGGGCTGCCGGGGTGTCCTGGAGGAGGGGCCAGCTGGGCACAGGCTGGATGGGCATCTGACAGCTGGGCGGGGGCCTACAGCTGGTGGAACTGGGAGGCATCTGGCAGCACACGAGGATACTACCAGGAGAGGGGGCACGAGCTGGCTCCCTGCCAGGCCCAGGGTGAGCAGAAATTTCACAAGCCTGGGTTCTGCCTGGCAGAAATGGCCTCTTAATAGAAAATCTCAAACCAAAGGAAGTCTCATCTGGACAGGATCAATAAACAAAGAAGTTTCCACTTGGAGGGTCAGATGCCTGCCTTTGGGCACTCTGGGTCCTGAGCACCCAGCAAGTGCCTGTCACAAAATAGAGACTTTATGCATGTCTCTAGGTAGCTGGGGAAACAGCTGTGGTTCTGAAGATGTCTAGGGCTCCACACCCCGGCACGTAAAACAGGGATTTTTATATGAAATGAGAGAGTGGATATCATAAACCAGGTCTAGCCAAGAAATAGACCTTGTGGGACCTCAGGTTACCTGCTGCAATCTGAGTCTTGCCCCGGGGCCCATAGGAAAGGGAAGAAAAAGGAAACTGAGGCATCGTTGACCCTTAAGAAAAGGAGTAGAGAAATCTAGGCTTTGGCCAAAACTTCTACACAGGCAACGGGCTGTTTGCCTTTGTTCTAGGCCACCAGAAACAGAGCCAGTTTGTAATTTTTGGGGTAGGGGGTGCCTAACCATGAAGCCTTGTGCTGACAGGTACTCTGGGACCCCAGGGAGAATGGGCCCCTATTTATTCTTGTACCCACCTTCATTTTAGCACGGATCTAAGGCTATTTTTTTTTACTTGTCTGTCTCCCTAGTGGCCTGGGAGTAACTCAGAGCCAAGGGTCGTGATGTCCCCCTCTGTGTCTGCTGTCCCGAGCACAGGGTCCAGCACACCACAGCTGCTGGCAAATGTTGACTAAACAAGAGGAGATGGAATTATTCTCCTTGACTTTCTCTACTCCCAGGTAAGGACCATGTTCCTGTTTCCATCACTCCTGGTCCTCCTTCTGCGGGTGGTGATAACATTCTGCTCAGACGCAAAAACCTGTGAGGATGCACAGAAGGCCTGCTCGCTGATCACCTGTGGCATCCCCGTCACCAACGGCACCCCAGGCAGAGATGGGCGAGACGGACCCAAGGGAGAAAAGGGAGAGCCAGGTACAGGACGTGCTGTTTTGTCTTCCCAAATCTTTACCTCCAGCAGGAGACGGTTCCATATGAGGGTTCCAGCACAGAGACCTGGGGAAGTCACCTTTCAGTAGGATGGATGCTGGGCCACTCAGAATAGTCCCTGTACAATGTCACTGCCTCCAAAGCAAAAATGCTCTCTGACTCCTCAGCAGCCCCCATTTCCACCCAGGAATTGGTGATCTGTGGTTGTCCCTGCAGAGGGGGCGTCCTGCCTGCTTTGGGAGCTGGCCCTCAGGACAGGCCTTCTCCTGGGATGCTGGAAATGCTTTCTTCTTTGGGTCACCACTAGCTCTCTGGCTGTTTCCTGGGGTCGATGTGAATTGAGTACTGAGCTTTTAGAAAAAGAAAATGAGTGACAGCCATGGTCATGTTTCCTTTTTCTTCCAACAGGCCAAGGGCTCAGAGGTTTGCAGGGCCCTCCTGGGAAGATGGGGCCTCCGGGACTGAGAGGAACAACTGGGCCTCCAGGAGCAAAAGGCTCAAAAGGAGACCATGGAGATAATTCGAGTAAGGGGCACACCTCGGCAGGGTCCTGCCTGAGGGGATCCAGGGCCCTGGGGACTGGAGGTCCAGGAGGGAGGTGCCCCTTCTGCTGCCTCCCTGGAAGATGCTAACTCTGCTTCCTAGCCCAGCGCCCTCCACCCTCTCTGCCCTAGCTGCAGCCTGAGGGGTTTCCCATGGGTGCCCAGCACAGACTTCCCAACCCTGCAGGGCCAGTCCCTCGCCAGCCCTCTGCAGGAGAGGGGCCCTGGCTTTTCTTCAGCCCACCCCGTCCAGTGTTGGCTCCAGGCTGTGAGGGCGGAAACGGGCCCTTTAGGGTGTTGGGTTTATGTCTATTGTCATGAGAGTGGCATGCCTGGTAGGACATCTGGACAATGGGGAACATCATAGCAACCTAGTTCAGCGTAAAATAGAGCAATTTCAGTAAGAACAAAAGAAAAATGACAACCTTCTTATTAACATTTGTCTACCAGTTGGCCAAAATAATAAAAATATTAAAAAATTTATCCAGGCAGGGCGCAGTGGCTCACGCCTGTAATCCTAGCAATCTGGGAGGCCGAGGTGGGTGGATCACTCAAGGTCCAGAGTTCGAAACCAGCCTGAGCAAGATCGAGACCCCATCTCTACTAAAAATAGAAAGAAATTAATTTGCCATCTAAAAATATATAGAAAAAAATTAGCCGGGCATGGTGGCGCATGCCTGTAGTCCCAGCTACTCGGGAGGCTGAGGCAGAAAGATTGCTTGAGCCCAGGAGTTTGAGGTTGCTGACGCCACAGCACTCTAGCCTGGGCAACAGAGTGAGACTCTGTCTAAAAAAAAAAGTTTATCTGGTCTGAGAAGTGAAAAAATATTACAAAGAAAATTTTTCAAAAGAGAGAGAAATGATTTTTTTCTTATAAATTATTATAACTGCAATATTTAAGCAGCATGTGAAGACAAGATCTAGAACTGTAGTTACAAGTTGTCAAGGGATACGAAGATATGTTTGCAGAGGCAGGAATATAGGGTTTTTTAATCCTTTTATTTCTTTTTGCTTTCTTGTTTTTCTGGAATAAGCATACTTTTAGTAAACCAATTTTTTTTTATTTTTTATTTTTTGCAAAATGCTCTGCTCTCCGATTTAAGGTCTTCTCCATTAATTTCCTTCTCCCTGTTGCCTTGCAGTTGCCGAGGCTAGGCTGGCCAGCTTAGAGAGAGAAGTGAGCAGCCTGAGAGCAGAACTGGACCACATCAAGAAGCGTAAGCTGCTTCTCTGTCCCCAACGTGTGCTAGCCTCTCCCTTCTTTCTTCCAAGTGCTCTAGGTTCCGGGGAGGGTGGAAGAGAACTAACATCCCCAACACCTGCCAGGGCCTGTGCCGGGTGGGCACTTTCTCGGAACATGGTTTCCTTCAATCCTCTCTCCAACCCCAGTTGTGGTTATTATAACTAGTTTATTACACTAGTTTTATTCGCGGGGGCAGGAAGTAACTCAGTCGACATCACACCGCTGGGAAGCCGCAGAGGAATGATGGATTGGAGGTCTGTCGTCTTCAAGTCTTAGCTTCTTCCCCCACACCCGATGTTCGCAGGTGGCTGTCCCTGCCTCCTCACCTTGGTGCCCAAGCCTGGCTGTGAGGCCCAACCAAGCATGTCACCTGTGCTGGCGTAGTTTCTAACAGATGTTTTCCCCAAGGGTGGCATATCCCGGGAGAGCACAGGCTGTCTGCTGGGGGCTGTTTCCCACCGCTGGCTCTGCGACTGAGGCTGCCCCTTCCCAAGCTCTGGCCTTGGGTGGGTGAGCATGGGCTGTTTCTCAGAGTGTGGAGTTCCCAGAAAAGGGCATTTTTGACTACTGTCCCAGGCGGGCCCCAAACGCACTCAGCCGCGCCCGCGCTTTGTGATTTCAGTGCAAGCCTTCTCCTTGGGCAAAAAGCACGGTAAGAAGCTCTATGTGACCAACGGGGAAAAGATGCCTTTTTCCAAAGTGAAGGCTGTGTGTGCTGAGCTCCGGGCCACCGTGGCTGCCCCCAGGAATGCTGAGGAGAATAAGGCCATCCAGGATGTGGCCAAAGACACTGCCTTCCTGGGCATCACAGATGAGGCCACAGAAGGCCAGTTCGTGTACGTGACGGGAGAGAGGCTGACCTACAGCAACTGGAGGAAGGATGAGCCCAATGACCACGGCTCAGGGGAGGACTGCGTGATTCTCTTCAAGGAGGGGATCTGGAACGACATCTCCTGCAAATCCTCCTTCCTGGCTGTCTGTGAGTTTCCTGCCTGAGGAGGCTCGTGCTCGGCCCCTCCCTGGCTCCCTGCTGAGCTCTCTGCTGCTTTGAAAGAGAATTCGGTGCTGGTTTACCGCCTTGTGTTGAGTCCTTCCTTCGTGGGGTTGGGAAGAAAATGAAGGGGATATATTTGATCGTGGGGTAAGGAGGTGAGAAGAGGCTGACTGTGGGGCACAAGGGCTCTGGTCCCACCCAGGGCAAAGGACACCCTCCATCCTGCCAGGAGCACAGCACTGAGCCCGAGTCCACCGTGGAGATGGCCACATCTAACCTCTCCTTTTACGGTTAGAGGACACTGCAGGCCCCCAGAGGGACCCAGGAAGGGCCACACCTGTGTCAGAGTAGGCAGTAAATCTCAGCCACTGAGAGACCTAATTCCTTTTCTCTAAAAATTGCCATTACTTGACGCCAGACTCTCACCCTGAGCTCTTGCCTCTCTGGGACACAGGTGTTGTCTTTAGTTGTCCCTGAGCTGCCCCACACACCCTGTCACTGCCTGACTGTCATACCTGGCAATATCCTACTAGGTAACAGTCATTAGTCTTGGGAATCCCCTCCCCCCGCCCAGGTAGCTGTGCCCCCGCCCCCACATCAGTCACTAGGGTGACCTCGAGGACAAAGAGCAGCCTTTCCTTCCTGCATAATTTTAGGGGACTGGTTCGATATTGTGGCGTATGTCAGGGGCGTGCGGTGTGAGGAAGCAAATGGTCCTGCAGGGCGAGTCCTTCTCCACGGGCCTCCTGGGTCTCCTCCCCTCTGCTACCCAGCACCCCCCACACACTGTGACATCCTCATCCCGCTATAGGTCATGGGCACATTATCAGTACAGACAAGAGCTCCCCCAAAATGAGCTTTATACCCTATAAGTCAAATTATGAGGCCTCAGACAGTCAGCAAGTGAGATGTCCCTTCTGAGCAGGATTCTGGCACAGTCTCAGCCCACAGCTCTGCTCACGGCCATGGATGTTTTCAGCCATCTCAGGGGATCGGAGATTACACGGCAGCAAACCAGGGGAAGAGGGCGAACGCCGCTCCCGCTGTATGTCATTCACACAATGAGATTGGAACGTATTTTGTGAATGGGCCAAGTGCCACTTTAACTTAGTGAAAAGCTTTGGTTAACCTTAGTTTTCTGTTTTATTTCTCTTTGTATCTGAACTACCAGGAAATGCATCTCATAGTTAATAAGTGCTCGATGAATATTTGTTGAACGGGTACGTTGAAAAATTACAAGAGGGCCGAGCATGGTGGCTCACACCTATAATCCTAGCACTTTGGGAAGCCCAGGCGGGAGGATAGCTTGAGGTCAGAATTTCGAGACCAGCCTGAGCAACATAGCAAGACCCCACCACTACAAAAAATACAAAAATTAGCTGGACAGGGTGGTGCGTGCCTGTAGTCCCAGCTACTCGGAGGCTGAGGCAGGAGGATGCTTGAGCCAAGGAGTTCAAGGATGCAGTGAGCTAGGATCATGCCGCTGCTCTCATGCCTAGGCAACAAAGCGAGAGCCTGTCTCAAAAAAACAACAAAACTCAAAATCGCAGGTGGACAGATGGGTTGGGTCTTGGGAAGCGAGTGCCGGGCGGAGCCCCCTCCCCGATGCGCTCCTTCTGCAGGACTGTCAGGACAGGGCTGGGATGTGCTGAAGATGTGGGGGCCCACGAGGTGAGGGTGGCTGGACCTGTGTCCTTGGCCTCTAGTGCACCTAGACTGTCACATCACTGAATGTTCAGTCCTTCGAGGCTCTTCAAGTGCAGCACTTGGGGGCAAGGAGAAGAGTATTTTTGCGATGAGGAGCAGAGCAGTTCGCTACTTCCAACTCAACTCCAGACTGCTTGCCAAGGGAATAGGAAACTGCTTAAAATTTCGAAGCACATATGAAGCCTGGGTTATGGCAAATAGAAAAATGAAAGACCAGAAACTTTTTAGAAGATAAGAAGATACATGTATAGGGTGACTCAGAACAAGAGAACTCCTGTAACCAAGCACAACCGTGACACCTGAACTCTCTCACGGCCGAGACCAAAATGAGAAAACTAACAGTAACTATTATATAATTCTTTCTATTTTATGGTAAGAGGGTTGTCATGGTCAACGCTGAGATGAATGGGCCCTTTTTCACACTGTGTGCAGGATAGTAAAATCGTAGAAGATACAGTTACCGGTTACCAGGCTCCACACAGATGGTTTCCTGGCATGTAGCAAGTGTCCCTGCCGGGAAATGCAATAAAAACCTGCAGGGCAAGCTCCGATTCCTCCACTCCCTTTCAGCCTGCTTCTATTAGTTTCCTCCATGGTTCTCTCTCCTTCCTAAATCCCTCAATCATTAGAGCCTCACGTTCCTGGTCTCACAGCTTTCCTACACCGCCACCTGAGACCCGTCCCCCCCTCCCCACCGCCTGGCACTTTGAAGCTCCTGGCTGCTTGTCTCCTCTCTCGGCCACCTTGCAGGGCAGGAGGTTTCTCCATGGGCTCCTGGGTAGGTGGGGCTTATTCTCTCCCCATACAGCCCCTGGCCATCTCTCCAGAGCTCCTCTCTCTAAGCGGATCCCTTGCCACCATCTTCCCGCCATCAAGAGTTGAGACAGACTACCTCCCTGTGTTCATTTCCCAGTGGTATCAGCAAACGGTGGGCGCCCCGTGCCAGTTCACGTGGGAGAAGGTGGAGCTAATTTGAAGATACAGGATTCTTGTGAGGGCCTAAAGACATATAGAAATTGTAGTTCATCCAGGCCTCCCAAGACCTGGAACAAGAGGGAAATTATGGATTCAAGGTGACCCTCCAAACACTCAGTCTCTCTCTCCCTCTCTCTCTCTGAAGGGCTGAGAGCAGGCAGTTTCCTTTACTAAGGGGCATGTAATGATCACCATCTCTTGCAAGGGGACATAATGAAGACAGGCATTTCAAGGACAGACCTTATGGGCCACAGGCAGCATATTCCCCTTGAGACTTCAGGAATGGGGACAAGTGTGAGCAACCTCTTGGGCCCTGTTGTTGGTCCTAGTGGAAAAGGTGTCTCTGCCATTCGTGCCCCAGGCTGGTTTTTAGACCAGGGAACTGGCAGGCATCTCTGAGCTGAAGTCTCCCTTTGCTGCCTCTTGCATGGAGTAGGCACCTGAAGGTCAAAGCATTCCAGGAAAGGAAGCTGCTGTTCAGAACTCTGTGCAGCCTGGGCTCAGACTCTGCGGCCACACCCAGGAGGAGAGGAAGGCTGGGTCTCTGTGCACCACGTCAGGGCTGGAGAAGAGACAGTTTGGTGGGTGGGAGGTTCAGATCTGGGGAATAGGAGATTGCGGTTTGAGGTTAGCTCCCTGACTAATGTACTGAGTGGCATGTCAGCTTCCTGGGCCTCAGTTTCCCTGTCTGTAAATTGGTCTCCAAAGACCTCTCTCTTCTAAAGCTGGATGAATCAATGGTCACGCATAGACCCAGACTGCAGGGCCCAATTTAGGAGCTAAGCTGCAGGATCTGAGAACTGTTTTCAGTTTTAGTTGCCTGGCAATTCTGTCCAAAATAATTATGGGTTAAACACTTATCAGCTATTACTGAAGTCTATAGAAAGCCAGTCTGGGTAACTTAGAATGGCAAGTATTCCTTGCCCTTGAGATGGGGACTTTGGATTTAAGTTATGCCTGTAAGTCAACGTTCTTCTGCCAAAGAATAGACATAGCCGATGCGATCGTGATTTGCTTCCTGTGTCAGAATGAAAACAGCTACCAAAGCTTGTGACGATCAAAGCTGCAGCTCCTTTCTGTTTGGGTCTGGATCCTGGAATTGTAGGGCCTTGTTCCTGCAGGGCAATCTTTCTTTGGAGCCCTATAGCTCTGCTGCTGTCATTTTAGCCAAGCCCGAGCCAGAGGATGGGGACTTAGGGTCCCAGCTGAGGGCCTGGCATTCACATCCTCAAACCTCCTTCTCTGAGGCTGGCAGAGATGGACCAGTGCCAGGGGTCATATGCCCCAGACCCTTGGGATATGTGTGTCACCGCAGTGCCTCTGACCTGGAAGGCTGTTTGCTTATTATTGTGTAACTCTTCGGTGCTTTGGAGCCTGCCAGGAATCATGGATTTTGTGGTTTTTCTCATTAACCAGGAAGGGATTGGATGTCATCGCGGGGCCTAGGCTGGAGATGCGGGAAGTGGATTTTGTAAAGTGACATTGTCCTCATAACCCCGAGTGGCTGATGGGCTGCCGGGAAGAGGGAGGCACTCAGGGCAGGGGGCCTTCTGGGAAGGGGTGCTCTCAACACTGGTGGCCACCTGCGTGGGGTGGGGACAGTGTCTCCAATATGAACCAGTGGTTTGTCCATCAAAAACAGGTGTCATGCTTAAAAGAAGTGGGGTGCAAGTAGCCATTTATTAACCGAACAAATGTCGTGGGCGAGGCTAGCCACTGCCGACCCGTGGTCCAGCCTGCCCTGTTCTGGCTTGTGCTCGTGCCACCTTATGCGTCTCTTCCGGGTAGTGACCAGCAGAAGGGACTGGGATGCTTGACAAAATCATCTTGGCCCCATTCTGGACCCAGTGAATTAAAATCTCAGAAATCTGTCATCTTCATGAGGCCCTTAGGTAATCCGGATGTGTGGCCAGTTTGGGAAGCCACTGCTCCAAGAAATACAGTCGCAACAGTGGTTCCTGCCTGCTTCTCACCAGCCCTGCCCTAGAGCCTGGGAGCCAGGGCTTCTCCATTCCTTGTGGGCCCCTCCCGAGATGAAGGGGGTCCTGCTTAACTTTATACCGTCAGACCCCCAATAATCTGTCTCCACTGACTAGCACCCCACTAGTAAAAACTTCTCTACACCCGTCCAGGGTCTCACGGTCTCCTGCGACCTTAGGGAATGGGTCTGGGGTTGGAGCAGCTCCGAGGAGCATCAGAGCATGAGAGGCACCGGGCAGGCCAGACCCTGAGTGGGGCACGTGTGTATGTGGGCTTGGGGACGTTTGCATGGATTTTTGTGCATGTGCGAGTGTGTGTCGAGGGCCTCTGCCAGCCTGCATCCAGGCCCCTCTGCACATCCCTCACTGACAAGCACTGGCTCTGGGTGGTGCCAGAGACTCTGGGTGAGGAGTGTGGGTGCTTAGTCATGGACAAAAGGTCCACAGGTGGCCCTAAGCTGTGTTCTAGGACCCCAGAGGCTCAACAGAGATTGTTTGGACGGTAATAAGACCCTTTTCCACTGCCAGGTCTTGGGTCATGTGGCACCATTTTGCCCTCACCTGAGTCCTTATCTGACCAGGAAGTCTAAGGTTGCGCCAGCCCCAGACACCATTACAATACCCTGTTTTATTTTCTTCTTGGCAATCAACAATTTGATATTTCATGGTCACCTGCTTGTTTAAGTGGTGCAGTGTAGCAAAGTCATTCAGAGTGAGAATTCTGGAGCCAGACCGCCAGCATCCAAATCCTGGCTCCATCAGTTTGCAGCTGTGTGACCCTGGGCACATCACACACACTCTCTGTGCCTTAGTCCCCTTCTTGGTAAAATTGAGATAATAATAGTGCCCACCTCAGAATGTTGTTGAGAGGAATAAACAAACAGTGCAAGTAAGGCAATTAGGACAGCACTGTCCTGCAGTAAAGGTCATGCGAGCATCTGTCCCTGCTGTTGTGAGTATACAAGACCACATCACTCTCCTCTGCAGTCCCAGAGCTTTAAAAAGGGCTGGGAACCCCAGACACGCTCCATTAGTAACTGTCGAAAGGATAAATGAACGAACAAATGAATGAATGAATCTGAGTCCTCCCCCAGGATGTGTGACCCCACTCCCTTCTCGGGAGCTTAGCTCAGCTTCAAGACGGATCCAAGAGAGAAGTGGCAAAACTCACTGGGTATCCCTGGCCGGGTCAGCGTGGCCACGTGCACAGGTGCTGTGGCCTCCTGCTGCCCTCTGCTGTTCTCCTCTAAGACGAGGCCCGCAAACCCAGGGAGGCTCACACGCTCACACGCCAGGTGGGCCATGGGGGTCCCATGAGCCCCTCTCCACTTAGTCCTGGTTGCTACACCCACTCGTGTTCTGCCGTCACCCTGCAGGGCCAGAGCCAGATGCACAGTCCCTCTAGATGACCACAGGCCTCCAGCACGCTGCGTTCCGACAGCCCTCCCTGTCCAGCAAGCCCTCGGGACTGGTGGGATTCTCAGCTACTCGCCAATGTGTATGTCTCATTTCCAAACCCAGACTGTGAGCTCTTTAGGGCAGGGTGTGCACGCCACCCACCCTGCTCCTTATCTGCGTCCTCACAGATCTCCGCGCCCAGGGCAGTTGCAGAACCCCTTCAACACAGGCATTCGCTGATGCTCTTGCCTGGGCCCTTTGGGGCTGGATCTGTGGACTTCTCACCGGGCTCCCTCTGTGGACTTGCTGGGTATGTCTCTGAAATGCAGTCGCTTTTTCCTTTCCTCAGCAACAGCAGGGAAAGAATGTGGGCTTTTCTCTGAATCAGGTTCTTTTGGAGGACACTACCAAGTGCTCGCTTGTGATTTTTGTGACAACCCAATATCCTCTTAAAAGTACAAAGGGTTTCAGGCTGGGGACTTGTAACTAAGGACACTTTAGGGACTCTGCCTGGGACCAAATAGGCCACCAGCAGGGGGACCAGCACACAGAGGGGATCTCCCAGAAGTCTCAAATGGTGATGACATTTTTGTTCCACCAGCTGTCAGTCTGTGTTGCAACACTGTCCTTGTTTCTTGTCCTTGTGCTGCCTGGGAAGCCCATCAGTGGAAGCGCCAGGGTCCCTGCCAAGGTCCCAGAAGGTGCCCTCACTGGGCTCATGGATGAAGCTCAGGGCATCCCCCTTGTTGAATTCCTTCCGGGAATGCATGGCAGTGCCCCCTTAAGCCAAGGATGGTGAACATTAGTATACATACTGACCCCCTCTTCCCCATATGCATGGCAGACACAGCCAATCAACTACCTTCTACATAGCCTGGCCGGGACTCTGAAAGCCATTTTAACCCTGCAGTCATCACCAAGGGATCTGAGATGGTGTGTGGGAAAGGACTCACTATCCAACCCTGCTTGGTGCTCCTGATATATCCAGCTTCCTGTTCATGTAAGAACCTATGGCCTTGGCAATGACAAAAGTACTACCAGATGCATATACTGAGTTTCACGTGAGACCCTTTTCCCCAGTGAGAACATCCTCTGGAGAGTTCACCTTGCCCAGCTGTGCTGACTCTTCCCGTGCTCTGTCTGGGAGCAGTTTTGGGGTGATCATCTCTCCTACGCTGATGCGGTCTGGTTCCCAAGCACTCCAAGGGCAGGAGGCAGAAAAGGTGGTATGCATTTTGGATTCACTATGGGAAAGGGGTTTGGAGAGTCCAGATGTGGAAGCACCCACCTGTGTCTGAGCTGGAGGGAGAAGGGGAAGAGGTGGCTTAGTATCACACTCACTGTCACATGGTCGTTCTTGCCTAAGACACCAAGGTTATAGGCTAAATTCCAGATCAAAGAAAAAGCAGTGCCACCTTCCTCCTGATTAGCCAGGGAGCTATAAACCACCCAGAGCTTCAGGGCAAGGGATGCAGAATCTGACCCCAGGCCACAGGGCAAGAGCGAAGGAGAGGTGGGAAAGGGTGACAGATTCCCTGAGTCCCTGCCTCTTTCAGTCCTGATCAATGCCCAAAAGTAGGTGGATATATTATATCAAAATTCCTTTAATCTTTTTCCTATCTGCGGTTAAAGCTCCTCTTTTATTGCTGCTACTACAGATGTTGGCTGTTTTTTTCTTATATAGATTTATCAAGATATATTCTTCTAATTTGAATTTTTAAAAGTCTGGTTTCTGGGTTAATTTGTTGTTTCTATTATTGTTATTTGTTTTATATTTCATTAATTCCACTTTTATATTTATTTGGTCCTTCCTTTATTTTTTGTTTAAAATTTGTTTTGAAAGATGAACACTTAACTCAACTATTTTCAGTCCATGATTTTAATTTTTTAATTTTTTAATAATGAAAGTAAAGTTATATACTTTTCTCTGAGTATATCCTTAGCTCTATCCCACAGGTTTTGGAATACTCATTACTATTCGATTTGAGTTTCTTTAATTGCTACTAAGATTGTGCATTTTTTTTCATGTTTCAGTACTGTTAGCCATTAGTATTTATTCTTTTATGAATTCCTTTTCCCATTCTTATTCCATTTTTTCTGTTTAGATATTAATCATTTTCTTATTTATTTGTCTGTTAGGTACATTGCAAATACATCAGCTTTTTTTTCATGTTGTGTTTTAGTTTTCAGCAGAGAATTTCTAACGTAGTCAGATGTGTCAATATTATTGCTTTGGGTTTCCCTCTCTAATGGCATTCTTAGATAGCTTTTTTGTCCCTCCAAGACCAAGTAAATCATTATTTATATTTTCTTCTAATTTTGACTTGTATATGTAATTAAAAGAATATATGTTGGGCAGGGCGGCTCACACCTGTAATCCCCACACTTTGGGAGGCCAAGGTGAGGGGATCACTTGAGACCGGGAGTTAGAGACCAGCCTAGGCAACATAGTGAGACCCCCCATCTCTACAAAAAATTCTTTAAAAAATATTGGGCAAGCATAGTGGTGCATGTCTGTGGCACCAGCTACTCAGGAGGATCATCTGAGCCCAAGAATTCAAGGTTACAATGAGCTATAATTGCTCTACTACACTCCAGCCCAGGTGACAGAGTAAGACCCTGTTTCTTAAAAAAAAAAAAAAAAAAAAAAATCCGATTTTACTTTTCTTTTAAATATTTAACCATTTAACTCAGCATTATTGACAAGTCATTGTCTTCTTGTAATTTTGGTATTCTATTTTTATTGTGCATATATGATATATATGTGTATGGATACATACTTGAGCCCGTTTTTAGTCTTCCTTTTCTTTTTCATTATTCTGTCTATTCCTATGTCATTAACACAGTATTTTACTTATGCTAGTTTTATAAAACCCAAGTCCATTTTAAGTATATTATGTTATTTTAAGCAATTTTCTTGACTCTTCCAGGACTCATGCTTTCATGAGAACTTTAGAATCACTTGATGAAGTCCTCACAGCTTCAATCACTTTCTTTTTTTTTTTTTTTTTCTGTAAGCATTTTATAGGGAATGCAGTAAGTTTCTGGATTCTTTGGACAATTCCCATCTCTCTGTTCTCTCAGGCTGTCTCTCCAGCCGGCGGCCAAGCATCTCAGGCTTGCCCAAAACCTACCACCTGTTTCCTCCCCTTCCTGCCCTGATCCATCCATCTGGTCTCAGAATGTATTTGCTTGGCCTGAAGTTGCCATCTGACCATGTAGCCCTGGCCTGGCCCCAGCCACTTACACCTGAATGAAGCAGTAAGGGAATTAAAAAATAAATATGCAGAAGGACTGGCAGTGAGGTCACTGCAATTTCCTCAGATCAAAGGGCCTGGAGATCTTAAAAACACTTTATTCGGCCCTACAAACAGGACTTTAAAAGGTACCAGTTTGCTCAGACAAGGCCCTCAAAAGTCCCTCTCTGTGGTCCACAGGTGTTTCAGCCGGGCAGTCTTAGAGAGCCCACAGACTCTGGAGTAAATGGAAGTCAAACATGGTAATATTCTAAATGTATGCGGTAAAGATGGGCTGTGGCTGCTGCAGTAATGGCCCCCAATGTCACTGAGTCCAGGTGGACCCAGGTGATCCCCAAGGACAGTTATTTTCCATGAGTTTGCTCGGGGTTCCAGAATGCCAGATCGTACAACTTTATATCCAGCAATCCTGCATCATCATGGCAGCAGAAGAGAGGGCGTTTCAGAAATGTGCACTCAACCTTGTCTGTTTCCACCCAGAAATGACCCACAGCACAGGTTCATGCCTGCTTTCAAAAGGTCTCTCATCCAAATACTGGTGAAAAACAGTAAAACCTACCATGAGATGTCTGCTGTCGCCCATACAGAGGCCTAATAGTCACAGACAACTAGAGTAGACAGTAATAAAGAGTGTCTTGGTCTCTGAGTGGCTTGGTGATTGCACAAGGAGATGGTCTCCTCTATTCTCCTGGTTAAAAGTTTTTATAATCCATCCATTCATTCTGTATCCACTTGTTGAGCCCCTCTCTTGTCCATTGCTGGGGCACAATTCTACCACTTACTTCTCTGTAATGTTAAAGAAGTGCAGAGCTGCAGGATCTATGAGGGCATGACTAGCCATTTCCATCTTTTTTTTTTTGAGACAGAGTCTCGCTCTGTTGCCCAGGCTAGAGTGCCGTAGCGTCAGCCTAGCTCACTGCAACCTCAAACTCTTGTGCTCAAGCGATCCTCCTGTTTCAGCCTCCCGAGTAGCTGGGACTACAGGCATGCACCACATGCCCGGCTAATTTTTTCTATATATTTTTAGTCGGCCAATTAATTTCTTTCTATTTTTAGTAGAGATGGGGTATCCCTCTTGCTCAGGCTGGTTTCAAATTCCTGACCTTGAGTGATCCTCCTGCCTCGGCCTTCCAGAGTTCTAGGATTATAGGCGTGAGCCACCATGCCCGGCCCATTTCCATCTTTGTGTCCAGTGTCTGGACAAATATTTGACATATAAATTAATATTGTATTTCCACTAATACATACCCAGTTTCTTTGCTCTAGTATACAAAACATAGGTAACTTAAACAGGTCAAGCACATCATTAAACTTGGATTAAAGTGAACATCTGGAAGGTGACAGTGGTTGAGAATGCTCTGAACTTAAGCAACTCAATTGGCAATGTTGTAAAACCAGAAGATTCAGAACAAAGATAAGGTCCTGGAAAAGCGAACATCAGAGGGCTCCCCACTGGCTGCTCATCGTGAGATGTGGTTGGTTTGGTGACAGAGGTTGGAAATCAAGAGGAGAAGTGAAAATACACTTTTACACTGAGCAGGGGCTTCCCTAGGAAACTGCTATGAAAGTTCCCTCTTCCAGACGTGGATGGGTTTCAGCCTGCTGCCACAATGTCACCTGGTATTGTGAGAGTCATAACATCTCCTGAAAGTGCGAGAGTCACCCATCCTGGCTTCACTTGAGACCTAGGCTACTAAACGAGGGACCCTGGCTGCTGTGGCTGAAGTGGGGCAGACACTGAGATCTGTCTTGACCTTCACCCACGCACGACAGTGCAGGAGAGGCCTCTGTGCTCAGGAATGGGAGTCAGAACCTGAAGTGATGGAATAATTGCTTCGGTCCTCTACTGTAATCGGGCTGTGTCTACAGAGCCCATATGGCCCTTCTCACTTGTTCTCTGTGCTGAGGAGCAATCAGACCCCTGTACCCCATGGTGCTGGCAGATTTGAAGCTACTTCTTGTTGTTTGGGGTCTCAACATTCCAGGCCTTCAACACCACAGGATATTTTTTTTCTCTTCACCTGGTTCTGCCACTCATTCCTCCCCCTTGTCAATAAATAGGCTTAGCTTAAGAATTAGGGTGGGTAATGCTCACTTTTAGAGGGTCTGCCCAGACCACCATGATCTTGCATGGATCCTGGTGACCATATTGTGCTGTGTGGTCCCATCCCCCGAGTTTAGTTGATTGGACCAAGGGTGGGCATCTGAAACAGGTGGACTTATTTCCACAGGAGTTTCTAATTGATATTAAGTGAGGGTTTCTGATCTCCATGACACGATTCCCTATGTTCAGGTAATCAAGAGACCAGGAATCAGAGAAAGCTGGTGTGCAAAGGAGGGAAAGAGGCAAAGATGCCCAGACAGAAGCAGAGCCATGGAGGTGGCATGGTGTTGCCTGTGCTTCCCTACTCCTTTTTGAGCCCATTCAGAAACCTCTATTCTTAGTAAAAAAAAAAAAAAAAAAAAAAAAATGCTTCTCTTTGGCTTAAACTAGGTCCAGTTGTTTTCTCTTACTTGCAATTTTAGAAAGAAAGCCTTTTTAAGCTCCCTCAATGAGTGTGTCCAGGTGTGGCCTCTGTACTAGAGAGTTGTTTGCTCATTATTGTGTAATTAGCTTGTATTTCAAAACTGCAAAGAATTGGAGATTTTTTTTTTTCTTAGTAACTGAGAAAGATCTTAGCAGAGAGCCTGGACTGCATGCTGCCTGGAGTGTAGCTTTTGTTTTATAGATATGCTGTCCTATGTATGAAAGGTGCCACAGGACAGCTAAGAAGAGAGGTGGGGTTTGGAGGAGTCTCCTCCAGGAAGGACAATACCCCTGGTCCCTCTGAACAAAGGGGAGAGTGGCTGGCTTCCTGTCTGGGGAAGGGACTATTTGTTTGCCTGCCTCTCTTGTGGGGCTATGGTTCATCTAGGTGCCATTGCCAGTTTTTGAACGCAGGTGTCGTATAAATCATTTTTGCAAGTGTTTCAATAAAATCAGCTGAATATACAGGGTTTTCTGTTCTGTATATTTACAGGCCAAAAGGATAAGCTTCGGGGTCAGAATGACCTTACTCATGACCAATCTCTAGTACTCACATGCCCTGTGTCCCTGCACAAGTCCCCCCACACACACCCACACTGTGCCTTGGTCTCCATATGTGGAAAATGAGAAAGAGGATATAACTAGATTATCTCTGAGGTAGAGTGGGGAAAGAACATAGCTGGAACTGCCAGGCAACAGGAGGGTTGGAGGTAAATTTGAGTTTGGTCAGATACCCTTTGCTCCAGAGTTCCCTGAGATTTCAGACGGCTTTAGCATTGTGCAGCTCCCTTGAGCCAAGAGGCGGTTATATTGACATGGATGGAGACAGATCCTGGGCACTGCAGGGATGAGGAAGAGTCTGTGGGGTGCAGGGCCTTGCAGTCTGGCTGGGGAGGCGGACGTTCCCTACTAGGTCACCCTGACATACTGTGCAGCTTCCTGAGCTCAGACCTTGAAGCAATAGGCATCTGTGGAGGCCTCCCAGTCCTGGGGCTGTAGCCTGCGTTGGCTGGAGGAGTCCGGGTTTAGTGAGAGTCCTGAACATGGTATACATGTGGAAGCCATAAGCCCGTAGAAGGAATTTGAAGTCAGGGGACAGGATGAGGTCATCTCTGGAGTGAGCGTTAAGGAGAGTAGAGAACCAAGAGTTGAGGCTTGGGTACTCTGCCATTAAGTGGTCAAGTAGAGGAAGAGGGACAAGCAAAAGGGACCAATAAGGAGCTGCCATAAGGTAAGAATCAAAGCAGGCAAGAGGGGAGCCCTGGAAGCTGAGAGGAGGAAGTGTTTGAAAGAGGAGGGAGTAATCAGCGGGGTCAAATGCAACTGATAGTTTGAGAAGGAGGGCTAAAAAGCAGTCATTGGATTTGGGGACATGAAGGTCACTGGACACCTACTTTTATCCCTTGCAGGGAATAAAAGCCCTTGCAGGCTGACCCTGGCAGGTCTTCCTGTGTGTGAAGGCGGTCTTGCATTTTACTCTGAGAAGTGGTCTGCAGTAGCCCTACCTTTTGGCTGCGTTCCGTAGAGAAGCCCTGGCCAGCAGAGGTGGTCATCTTTTTATTAGGATGTTGGCAGCACTCAGATCCGGGCACTGACTTGCTAGCCAGCCTCCTGGGCCAAGCACTGTCCCACCCACCCAGGTGGCTCAGAACTCGCAGATCACGAGGCGCTGCTCTGCACAAGCCCTGTCGTTCCACTTGCCGTTGGTGAAGATCTCCACGCAGTTCTCTGCCCCGCGATCGTTGTTGGGCTCCCCTGGGGCCCAGTTGGAATAGACCAGGGGCTCCCCTGTGGGGTAGGTGAACTTGCCTTCTGTCTTGGTGTCAGTCATGCCCAGGAAAGCAGACTTGTTCTGGTCTGTGACCAGCTGTTGCAAGGCGGCATTCTCAGCCTCAGAGCGTGGGGACGCCAGCTGTCCGCCAGCCTGTGTGCACACCTGCTGCGCATCCTCAAAAGGCTTTTCCAGCCCTATGGTCTTGAAGATCTTCTCCCCTACACTTCGGCCATTGGGAAAGAGCTCAGCTAGGAGAAGAGGAGAGTCAGGTTGGGGTTGTGGCAGCACCTGGCCAGAGCTCAGTGGCTTGGAGACCTCTGTGCTCCAACCTGAGCTTCCCAGACCTCCCATACGGCGGATATCAGGGACAAGAGAAAATGTAAGTAGGACACTCGGTTCCAGGGTAGCCCCAGCTCCCCTGTAAGGTGGTATCATTGTTCCCAATTTACTAGAACTCAGAGAGGTTAAGTAAGAGGCCCAGAGTCATGCAACCATCAGATAAGCAGTTAGGGATTAAATCTCGCGATCTGACACCAAAGCTCAGACATTTCTATTTCTATTTCAGCTCAGGTGTATGCCAGAATCAATTTCTCAATTACCATGTGGAATTAAACAACTTTTCTCAGGTTGATTACCATGTCGTTGGGCCAGTTTCTGAGAGTACAGAAAACACGATGCAACCAGCTCATTGTCATCCCAGCATAAACAGCAGGGCATGTGGGGTTGTCAGACAGGGTCTGTGCTGTGTGACGGGCTTGGGGAAGAGAAGAGGGTAGGGCGGGGCATCTGAGAGCTGTCATGTGCTAATCTCTGCTCACTGCCTATTGGCAAGCATGCGGGTGACACCCCAGCCAGATGGGCAGGTGCAGGGGGAGGGGAGGAGGGCATATGAAAGGGGCATGTGTGCGTGGAGGGCAGTGGTGGGGTTTGCACTGGGGAGAGCCCTGGATGGGAATCAGAAGACCTGGCATTCAGATCCACCCTGGCAATCACCATCTGGGTGGGCAAGAGAAAGTCACTTCTTTTGTCGGGATTTCTAGTTCCTCGCCTCTAAAGGGAAGGCTCACTTCACAAAAGTATCACCTGTGTGACATGTCAAGTATCTCTTTGTATTCCAATTTTCTCCACCCCTGTGGCTTCTGGGCCTAAGCATGGAAATCTGCAAAGGACACTGGACCCTCAGACTCCAGAGAGAGAGCCATGCCCCTGGCCTTTTTGGGCTGTCCAGAGTCCAGGCTACACCCTGACCCACTGTCCTTCACTTCTGAGCATCTTTAACAAGGGCTCAGGGGGAAGGTTCTCCGTGGACTCAGGATGGCATGCAGAGCAGCCCCAGACAAGGTCGGCGCAAGAGTTCATGTGCCGTTCCTGGGTTTATGTTGCGTGCACCTAGGTGGGTATGCATGTGGACACATGGATATGCCTGTGCCTCCATTCAAAGGGCCCCGGGAGTACTTAGCGTCCATCTGGGTGTGTGTACATATTCGTGTGTGCCTGTAGATATGAGCTCGTGTATGTAGATGGGCACGGAGCAAGTGGTGGCATTTAAGTACACACATTAAGTGCACAAGCATGTGTTCTTTGTACTTGCATCAGCGTGCCTATGAGCCAGTGACTGCATACATGCGTGGGGAGAGGGAGATACACCAAATGCTTGACACTCTCGTCTCTGAGTCTGGGTACTTGGGACCAGCCCTACCTATGTCTTATCCAATGAGGCCCCTTTATGCTCTACTCCTTCAGAAAACTTCCCTTTCTGGCTCAGTGAGATTTGCCTGAAGGCTGTTACTCACAGGTGATGGCAGGAAAGGCAGAGGAGCAGGGACAGTTGGGGCCTGAGGTGCACTCATGCACGTGCTCCTAGAGGCCTCTGACTCCTCAGGGTTCCAGGGTGAGGGCAGAATCTCTGCTCTGAACACCCCAGGAGCTGCAGGCAGAGCCTAGAGACAGTCTGCCTGCTGCTTGACCCAGGAGCCAGTCTGCGGTGGGATATGCACTGGCCACACACCAAGGCCAGGCCCCTACTTGTCCTGTACTCCCAGAGCGGTATCCCATCCCCAGGTCCCAGGAAAGGACCTGCATTCTGTGCTGCCCTGGACTGTGTGGCAATGTCATTGGACACTTCCACGCCTGGCCCTAAAGAAGTAAGAAATGCAGCCTATGCTGAGTGTCCCCTTGCCTACCCCAGGGACCAGCACAGTATAGGTGGGAGTGAGGCTCTGCTGAATTGCACTGGACTCAGGGCATCAGCCTGCCTCAGGCGTAGGTGGCATGGAGGTTGCAGGGTGTTCCAGAGCTTGGTAGCCTCAGCCATGCTTCTGCCAGCCTGGTGAACTGGTGACGTGGGCCACATCGTCCTCCTTGCCCTTTAGATCTACGCCCAGGACCAGGAGCACGGGGCTGCCCTGCTCTAGCCCCACACCACCCTGAGCCCCACTTCCTGCTGCAGTCCCAGGTCCAGCCCTAGACACAGTCCCAGCTCCTTCCTGTCCTAGTCCCAGGGCCAGGCTTAGCCGTAGGCCCGGCCAAAGATCCAGCCCCAGCCCAATCCCAATCCAAGGCCCAGACCCAGGCTGGGACCCATTGTCAGTGCCTGGCCCAGGTTCAGACCCAGGAACTCACCTTTCTTATACCGAGAGAAGGCGGCCTGGAGGTGCCGCAGCTGTCCCTGTAAGGCCTCCACCTGCTGCCTCAGAGCAGTGGCCTCTGCAGGGGACAGAAACGGCTGAGTGAAGACTTGTCCAGACAGCCTAGGAAGAGCTCAGAGTCCAGGCCTCAAGGGAATGGTGTCCAGCTGCAGACACACTTGGGGTGGCCCCCAGCAAGCCCACATCTGCTGGCACAGTTGGCCCCTGCTGTGCAGGGAGGTCTTAGGTTCTGCTGTGGACAAACTCTTATCTGTACCTCACTGACACCGAACCAGATGACGTTTTGACTCCAAATTCTGGGAATATAATGGCCTCTCCATTTGCAGGGGACAGGTGTGGAACAAGAATACACATTCCTCGTGTGTTTCCCATCCATTGGGTTCTTTGATGATTAAAACCGTCTATGCATTGGGAAGGCAGCTGCAGTTTTCCAAATGGTCAGATGGAGAAAGTGCCCAGGCCTTGCTGTGAGTACTAGGTGGCCAAGACCAGAACCTAATGCTCCTGCCTTCCAGCCTGGCAGCCTTTCCTGAGTTCCAGCTCCCACCTGTCGTCGATGGGGCACACATCCCAGAGGATGGGCTGTCCTGGGCCAAAGAGGCCTCCTCTGCTCCCAGCCATGCCCTGGTGGGGGTTCCCAGGGCCAGGACCTTACCTGGAAGGCCACTTTCTCCCTTGGCTCCTCTGTCTCCAGGAACACCTCTGTCCCCCTTCAGTCCTGGGGGTCCCCTGGCACCTGGAGCTCCCTGCGCACCCACAGCTCCAGCAGGCCCTGGAGTCAAAGAAGGGCTGGCTGAGCTATGTACCTGTTTTCCAGCATTGTCACCTTCCCTGACACAGACTGTCCGTGTTACCCAGCAATACATTCTCCCCGCAGACAGCCTGTTCCCAGAGCCCAGCCACATCCCCTCTGGACACCGACCATCCCTATTCCCCAGCAATCAGCACCCCTGAGTATAACTGTCCCCATCCCCCAACAAATAACCTTCCCTGTATACGGATGTCCTCACTGCTTAGCACTGCACTCCTCCTGGATACAAACAGTCCCCAGAACCCCCAAATTCACCTTCCTTAGGTATGCACCCGCCCCACTGCCCACAATGCCAGCTCTGACTTTACAGGTGCATGTGGCGGGGGTGGGCACTGATAGCCCCAAGTGGGCCCGGGAGAACTGGACCCAGCCCTGCACCAGCTCTTGCCATCACCCACCTGCTGCCCCGGCGTTCCCGGGGGCTCCGCGCTCACCAGGGGCACCTCTCTCTCCCTTAGGGCCTGTGGGGCCTCTTGTCCCTGCAGAGCCCTGCATGCCCGGGGCACCTACTTCTCCTGCGGAAGGAACACACAGGGATAAACGCTGCTGACGGTGTGTTCAGCAGGGATCATGTTCTCAGTAGTGCGGCTTTTAACCCACAACTCCAAGGCCAGAGAGAGGAGTGTTGAGATTTCTCCTTGCTGCCTGGGGTTCCTCTGTGGACGGTAAAAGGAGAAAACTGTAAACGTGGGGGTGTGGGGGAGGGCTGCATGGCAAGGCCTTCACAGCGGTGATGGTCTGGGCTCTTCCTGGCACTCTGAGCATGCCTCAGGTCACATCATGGACGCCATTGTCATTCCTCCCTCCCCACTCTCAGACTGGCCACACTGCCCACCTACCTTTGGGCCCAGCCTCTCCTTTTGGGCCTGGTTTGCCTTGAGGGCCTGCGTTCCCCTGCCTCCCCTGGACACCTTCTGTTCCAGCTGGACCAGGCACACCTGGAAGTCCTGGAGGTCCTGAGGAAAGGGACCAGCCCAGTCAGTGACACCAGATCCTCCTGGCAGGGGAGGGGGTGCATAATAAGGTGAGGGGTTGAGAGGTAGCATTGTCATTCTGCCCAACAGTAGGCCCCATCTGTCCTGAAATAACCCAGTGCCCGGTGCTTCCTGGGATGGCTCCGTGTCTGCCTACCGGCGTAACCTAGCAGCAGTACCACCCGGAGACATCCGAATGCCATGCCCAGTTGCTCACCATATGGTCCAGGGTCTCCCTTTGGTCCGGGTTCTCCAGCAGAGCCATTGTCCCCTTTGGGTCCAATTGCACCAGCTGGTCCAGGCATCCCAGCTTGCCCTACTTCTCCTGGCAAACCTGTAGCAGCAGAAGAAATTGACAAAAACCTGGCCCAAGGCCCCGGAGGAACCAGCTGCCTGCAGGGTCGGGTCCCTGGCATTCCTTCAGGGTTCTGCAGGGCGTGCACATTCCACCTTCATGCACTCTGGTCCAGTGGGGACGCAGGAAAGGGTGTCAGCACACTCGTTTCACTGGGAGGAAACAGCCTTTCCCGAGTCAGAGGAGGGTGGGGGCCAAGTTCTGTCTGACTTGCCATGCAGTGCCCTTCCTGGCCCCAGAGCCACAGTCTTGACAGCAGGCAGCCTGCCAGCACTTACCTGTGATCACAGACTTCCTGATTTCCCCTTATACATATCACGGGGGCCAACATTTGTATCAGAAAGGACACCAGACAGTGGGTGCTAACTTGTGCATTCAGTTATTTGTCCATTTGTTCACTCATTTGTTCACCAACAGCCCATCTCTGCAGCATCTACTCTATGCTTAGCAACAGGCCAGATGAAGTGGCAGCCTCAGGTCCTGCTCTACAAAGGACTCACGATAAACTGTGAGACAGGGTGACAGGTGAGGAAGACAATGCATGAGATGTCCCTTGTCTCATCACAACGCCACAACCCCAGCACACACACACACACACACACACACTCGGAGCAGTCTAACTCAAGGAGGAAATGGGTTTGAAGGGTGAGGAGAATTTAGAGCGACTTGCAGAGGGGAGGTGACATTTTAGACTTGGGAACCATGCTCTCATGACAGGAGAGGCCAGGCCTTTGTGAGTCAAGAGTGTGGACTGTGAATTTTTTTTTTTAGAGACGGGGTCTCGCTCTTGGTCAGGCTGGTTTCGAACTCCTGACCTTGAGCTATCCACCCGCCTCGGCCTCCCAGAGTGCTAGGATTACAGGCGTGAGCCACCGCGCCCGGCCTGGACTGTGAATTTGCTGGATGGGTAGCAGATTCTGTATCCCAGCAGCAGCACCACCTGGAGACATCTGAGTTCCCTTCATACCCAGTGGAACGCCAAGCCTTGTGTCCTGCTGCTGTTTACAATAGCTACTAGGGATGAAAGGGAAGCACTTCCCGCACCTACAGGCTGAGCCTTGTGTGGGCTTCACCCTGGCCAGGCTGGCAGCAGGCAGATGGGCCAAAGGAGAAAAGTCACTCTCTGGAAGGAAGCATTAGAGGTTGCCCATTCTTGGTGCACAAACCATGGAGGCCATGAGAGCTCCGCGGCCATCCTCAGTGGCAGAACCCATGCTTTTCAAATCACTCATTTTGTATTCTAGTGTCCCCAGAGACCCAACCCTGGACCCTAGTGTCACCTGAAGCAAAGCTCTATGGCCCAGCATTTTCGCCACCTTGGCTACTGAAATTCCTCTGTCCTTCCATCTTATATTCATTCATTCATTCATTCATTCCACAAATATTTATTGCACTTCTACATACCAGGCACTGTCGTAAATACTGTGGATAACGTAGTGAACAGAGCAGACAAAAAATCCCTCCCTCTTGAAGCCTCAACTCTACTGCACAAAAACAGATGATAGGAAATTAAAATGCACAACATATGATGTATTTGACCATGCCGAGGGCCACTGAGAAAAAGTAATGCACAGGGCATGTTGGGCGGTGGGGTCTGTTTTAAGGAGGGTGGTCAGGGATGCCTCACCGAGAAGTGGTCTGACAGCAAAGCCCGAAGGAGGTGAGGAATGAGCCATGGGGACGTCTGTGAGAACAAATGATGAGGCTCTGGGGAGGGAGGGCCCGAGTGTGGTCAGGGACCGACAAGAATTAGCGTGTTGGAGCCGAGTGGGGGTCCTGAGGTCAGAGGAGCAGGCAGGGGTGCAGAACGGTCCTGCCGGGCTTCGGGCTGCTGGGAGGTGTGGGGCTTCATCCAAGGGAGGTGAGCACCCCCGCTGCTGGGTCTGTCTGGGCAGGAATGCAGGGTGTGCCGAGGAATAAGGAGTTGTCCCTCCAAAGACAGGATCTGGGTCTTGTTTGCCTTCCACGACATGTCTAGGGCATCACCCCTGTGACCCCAGCTCCACCCTCCACCCCTGCTCAAGGGTCTCTTCTCTCAGGCCCACATTTTCCTTTTAGCAGGTTCTGGGGACCACGTGCTTCGACATCTGCAGGGATGGTTGTCACAAGTACAGACTTGGGCCCCACACAGACCTACTTGGGTCAGGATGCCCCAAGCTCCTCAGGACATTCCCAGGCCCATAATGGCCGAGTGACTGGAACTGAGGGCAGATGGGAGCCTCATCCCCCGGCCCCACTGTGCACGCTCCTCTGAGTGGGGACCCAAAGGCAAGCCTGGGATGTGCACGGGGTGGGCACGTGCACAGGAAAGGGAGGTCTCGGCCACGCTCCATGCAGCAAGCTCTGAGGGCTGCTGTGGGAAAGGCCCCCCTGGGATTCACTCCAGGGCCCCTCTGGGAGCCAGAGCAAGTTGGGGATCTCAGAACTGGTGCGGCTAATCCCACGCCTCTTCTGAGCCCACTCCTGGGCGGCGCTCCCCAAGCCCCGTCTCATTCATGTTGGGAGCCACTGTCTGCCAGTAAGGGACAGACAGACACCCACCTGCCCCTACCCCACAAAGCCTAGGGATGTTGCTTAATCTTTCCAGCTTAAATGTCATTAGTTTCCTTTCTCATCAAACAAAGTGCCAGCTCCAGAAACTTAAAGATCCTATTTGATCCCTTTGAAGCCTTGGCCCCTTGGCGCCTTGTGCCTTGGTGGCCCCTTGGTTCATGGTGCTGGTTAACTGAATTCTCCTTTCTTGCCAGTCTGACCCAGATCCTCTCTCCCTGGGTAGGGGACAGTATTTCCAGGGACAAGTCCCTTATTCATCAGTACCTCTGGTAACCTCAATTCACCTATTTGGTACAACAGGAAGATGCAACTTGGTCCTGAAGACTCAACAAAAAAATAAAGCCTTTGGCTCAATTATTCATCTCTGGGTGGTAGATGTTATTCCTGTTTGCAGATAAGCAAAGTGAGACTCAGTGTCACTGAGTGGCTTGCCCCAGGGTCCCAGGTGTGCAGATGGAACTAGCAGTCGAGCCTAGACCTGCCTGATGCAGATGCTCACGTCCTTCCCACCTTCCAGAAGGGTTCCTGTTTAGCTCTCTGCCATCACAGTTTTCTTACCTGTCAAAGATTAATATGTCCCTTGTAAGACTTTGGAGTGGATTAAATGAACTACTCAAGTGAATATCCAAGTGCAGGGCAGGACAAAGAAATGTGAGCTCCCTTTCTCCCCCTGTAATGTATTAGGGCACATCCTTTTGATCAGGCCGGAGTCTGGGGTCATGGAACCTCATCTTTTCCTACCCTTCATTCTGTGCAGTTTAATTAAATATTAAAAATATTTAACACCCAGCATAGGCATCATTTAATCAGAATAAACAACTGCTAGCTGCTGGCACAGATTCTACAAGGTCCCAAATAGTTATCTACTATTTGCTTGTTCTTGGGATGGGAGGGCTCCCGGACTTCCAGGGAGCAGTCGGGGCAGTTGAGTGCAGGAGGGAGGCACAGTGGGGTCAGCACAGCCATTCCTTGGCCAGCCGGTGGAGCAGTGCGGGCTGACTGTCAGGGGAAACCCACGCCCTTGAGAGGAGGAAGCCCATCTCCAAGCCTTCCATAGCAGAGCATCCAGAGCTGCCAGGTCGGTTACAATCCCAATGTCCTCCCTCCCCGCCAGGACAAGCCCATGGTCCCGCTCTACCTGGATCCCCCTTCTCGCCCCGGGGGCCCTCTCTCCCATCCCGTCCGTCACGACCAGGCAGGCCATTCTCCACGGGGCTACACATGACCAGGGTGCAGGCGTTGGCCGCTGTTCTCCGGGAGTAGGTCTTCATTTCTGCTTCCAGGTACCCCAGAGGCTGTGTGAGCAGGACCAGCGTGGAGAGAAGGAGCAGCATGGCCTGGGGACACGATTAGAGAGAGAAAGGACATGCTCTCGGCTCAAGGACATGGGTTAGGGTTTGGCCCAGTTCTTGGAGGTCAGGAGATGCTCCCATTTCCACCTTTTCTCTTCCCTGCTTTAGGCCACAAGCCAGCAGGTCACCAAAAGCAGTTTAGGGACAAGGTGGGCACATAGCCTGGCCTTGGAGGGCACGAGTTACCCAGCTGGAACTCTGATATAGGTTGACAGCAACATCTCCCTATTCCCGAATAACCCATGTTGTCCTTTCTTGTGCCTTCCCTTGGGCCACTACCTTTGGTGTGGTGGCTGGAAGGTGGCATTCCTCACTGAGGCCATCTATCATAGCAGGAAGGATTCAGTGAGTGCCTTGGGCAGGACCCCTCCATGCCCCAGACCTCACTCTCTCTATCCGTGCTATTGCAGCCATTGGCTTAGCTCAGACAAGGCAAGCCTGTTTCTTCTCGATTGCTGCCTTGTGGGGCCCAGCTCTGGTGCCCATGATGCTGGCCTGAAACTGAGCCAGAGTCCTGAACGCTTAGTGGTGTCTTAGTGACGTCCTGAGCACGGTCTGGGAGTGCAGTTGCGTGTTTGCTGGGTGATTTGCCATTGCCGGACCAGACGCTGTCTCCATGAGAAAAGTCCCAGAGGAAACCCAAGGGAAAGCTGAGCATCAGAGATACCAAACTAGCAGCTGGAGACACCTGCAGTTCTTCCCAGACCACCTGAGAGAGCTTGGGAAAGAGGGGGAAGGGGACGTGCCGGGAGGGCTCAGTGAGGTGGAAGGCTAATTCTGGGGGGAAGGGAGAGAAACTATCCAATAGGGCATCCAGTTACCATCCGAGAGGCTCACAGGAAATGAGGTCAGGGTGGGTATAGGACCTGGGTCACTTCCTGTGTCGGGCATCTTTCCTCTCAAAAAGAAACTGTACAGTTATGAATGACAAGAGCTGCTCAGAATTGCAGATGCTGGGAACGAAGCTGGAGGGCCCTGTGCAAAGAAGAGGGGGGTCCCCAGGCCAGCTGGAGTGGTGGTAGGGAAGGGGCTTCCTAGCCAGAGAAGTGCCTTCTTCCCGACTGCTGGCACTTCTGGGCTGTGGACAACCTCTATTTTGCACTAGCCTCTTTCAATTTTGAATTCACCACTTCTCCGGGTATCCTGGGAGTCTCTAGAAACACCCAGGTGAGCTTGCAGCCTGCAGCAGCTGCCTCGTAGCCCCTGTTCTGGCAGAGGTTCAGTCGTGAGCACAGAGGGCCAGATCCAGGCCAGAGCGACCCTGGGGCCCTGCCTGATTCCGGGGAAGAATGGAAGGCAGTGGGCACGCTGCCCGCCAGCTCGAGATGGCACAGCAGTCACCACCACCCACAGTAGCATGAAGGATCCTTGGAGAGAGCAGACTCCCACATGTTTGGACCCAGGATTCAGACAAGGTGTCTTAGCCGGGCAGTGGATAGCGTGGGCAGAACCCCGGCCCCCTCAACCCAGGCAGTGTCCAGTTTATGCTAAACCTTCAGAGTAAGGCTTTATGAACATTGGTTGGGAAATCAGAGACCTAATCCAGGAAATATACTTTGTAAGCATAGACTTGCGGCCATGAGAGAAGCAGGTTTGTTCGTGTGCCACAGGCAGTTGGCACCAGGAGGGTTTGGAACTCAGGCCTGTGAACACCTGGTCTGTCCCCCACTGTCCTTTCTTAAGAAATCAGGGACAGATAAGGAGCCAAGAAAGGAGTTGGAATCACATTTCCCACCCGAGGCTTCCACACAGTGGCGCTTGCGGCCTGGGCGGGTGCCACATCCCACTCCTCCACCCTGCCCCAGCTCAGAAAGCAAATCTCCCACTGAGCCAAGGCCCAGAATGAGGGGCAGAGGAGCCTCGCATTACCCCACTGCGCCCTCCCACCTCCCACACCCATGCCTCCTAGACCAGAGCAGCCGCACACACCCTTCCCTCCTCCATGCCAGTAGGATGAACTGCCCAGATGGGCAGGGGGATGTCCACAGGACACAGGGGAGACAAAATGAGAGGCAAGAATGGACACACTCACAGGTGGCTTCTGCTAGGGCCCCAGGAGCTCCAGGAAAACTAGCTTTTGCCAGGCAGGCACCCACTATTTATGCCTGCCCTGTAACCTGAGCCGCCCAGCCCTGGCCTTCTGAGAACTCCCTTCAAGGAGTGGGGCAATTTTCCTCTTTGTGACTCACTCGCTCTTCCCCCTACCTGCCTTCTGGAAACCTGCCACGGATACACATAACGCTCTGTACCTCTATCACCCTAGCGTTTGCGGAACACTCTCAGTCCCTGCTCTCATCTGCACCTCGCGGCAGCCCTGCGAGTTGAGTGGCATCATCACTGTCTGTATTTTAAAGATGTCCAGGAATCGGCAGTCCGGAGACCAGTGAGTTGCACAATGACCTACGGCTATTGCAAAAGCAACTCATATCTGCAGATCTCGAGAGCCAGGGCCTGCTATGTCCACTTCTCTCTTTCTTTTGTCTCAACAGCTCTGCCCAGATATTGGGAAAGAGCGGGGAGCCGCTTGGCCTATCCGGGCAGGGGTGGGGCAGGTGAGGGGCTGCAGAGGCAGCAGGCTGTGAGGGCAGCAGCCATGGGGGGCTGACGCCTGGAAAGGGTTGCTCTTTTGTGCCCTGCTCTGGGCCTCGGAGAGCCTCTCACTTTCCTTTTGTGGGATGGACTTCCCTTGGCAGGTCTCCGCTTTGCCCCTATCGGGCCTGTTCTCTCCACCTTCTTAGCTGGTGTTTGCCTTGCACATTGCTCTAGTGACTAGTTAAGCCCCCTGAGCTGTTGATACTCTGTTGCAGCCACCCTCAAGACAGCTCTTAACTTCCAGTGCCGGGGGGCGGGCAGTTGTCCACCCCGCTGCCACTGTGATCATCTCTGCTCACTTCTAGATTCCTGACTTTATCTCTTGCATCAACTCTTGCCCTAGGTCCCCAAATCAGCAGACCTATGTCTCCAAGCCTGTCCTCTAGTCACCCCATTGGTGGTGCTGACTTGCTCCTGGCTTCTGATACTCCTGGTGGCAACTTCTTGCATATTGTCAAATCTACAATGCCAGGTCTCCCCAGTTGATAGGGAAAGGTCTGTTTCTCCTATTGTAATTTTTTTGAAGCAGGATCCCATGTAAAGCCACCTGGGCCCCTAATAGGAGAGCTCTTTTACTATTAGCACCCAGCCCTCTCCATTCCAGAATATTCATGTCTGCCTAGAGTTCTGGGTCAGCATGGGGGCTGCACTGAGCCATTGCATTCTTCTCCCCACAAAGTCTAGTTGTCACATCTTCTGCTGGCTGGTCAACCCTTTCTTATTTATGATTGCCTTGAATTCAGGAGTCCTAAACTTTGTCTCTTTGCAATCTGACTTCTATTACCCTGTCAAAGGAGTCTCCACAAAAGGGTCTCTGGGACCCCATTATAGCACGGAATATGCTATTTCCTTGGTCTAACTTCACATTCCAACAGGGTCAGTTTTAGTACAAAAGTCTTTGCTCTCTTGAGTTACACTGATATTGCGGAAAAGAATCAGACTTTGCATGGTGATCAGAGTGGCCTTCATGCAGGGAACATCTGAACCACCCTGTCTTCCCAAGACAAGGTCTGGGATAACCACATGGTTTCCTTGGTAGCGAGCCACTGGCACTGCACTGCAGCCTCGCCAGCATTGCAGCCTCTAGTGGACTTCGCCAGCTGCACTTTTGTCGGAGCTAAGCTGAGACCTCTGATGTTGGTCTCACAAGCTGCTTGCTCACACCACCATTGAAACTCCCAGATCAGGGGGCCACTACATGCCTTACCACTGCTAGACCAGAAGGGGAACTTTGCACCTTAGCAGGCACTAAAGACAATAGTTCTGGACTCGCCACACTAGCCGGGCTTGCTTTTGTTTGATCTTGGTTCCTGGCTCCAGACTCTTGGCCCTGTGACCCTGACTCCAGTTTTTGCCTCCAGGTGCCACAGTATCAGTATTCTCTCTTGCTCTCCCTCGTATTTGGACCTTGATTCTTCATTTTGGATTGACACCTTCCTCTGGCCTCTAAGCTTATTCCATTTTCTTGGAGAATTTCTGGTCTCCCTTTGTCAGGCCTGACTGTAGACACGAAACCCATTCCACACCTTTGGCTGGTTTTGAAAGGAGCCAGCACACACTAGCTGTGTGTCTAATGACTGGGGAAGGAGGTGGGAACAGACACCTAGCACAATGGAAACTTGCCCAGCCTGACTTCCACAGATGCTCTAATCTATCTCTTCTACAACCAACAACAATTGCATTAACACTGATCCATCCCATTTTGCTTTCCTTGAAGTAAATTCCATCGAATTGAATACTTGAAGTATCCATTACTTACCCCTTCCACGCCCAAGGTGACCATGCTCCCTCATTTCAATCATTCTATGCTATTTTCCTTTGTGATTTTTGGATACCCTTAATATTTTTCTCTTGCCTGATTGCCCTGGCTAGGACTTCTAACACTATGTTGAATAGAAGTGGTCACAGTGGGTATCTTTATCTTCTTCCAGCTCTTAGGAGGAATGCTTTCAACTTTCCCCCATTCAGTATGGTGTTGGCTGTGGATTTGTCATACACGGCTTTTATAATTCTGAGATATGTTCCTTCTATGCCTAGTTTGTTGAGGGTTTTATCATGAAAGGGTGCTGGATTTTATCAAATCTTTTTTCTGCATCTGTGAGATGATCTTTGTTTCTGCTTTTGTTTATGTGGTGAATCACATTTATTGATTTGCATATGTTGAACCATTCTTGCATCCCTGGGATGAAGCCCACTTAGTCATCGTGGATTATTTTTTTAATGTACTGTTAAATTCAGTTTGATAGTATTTTATTGAGCTCAAGCAATCCTTCCATCTCAGCCTCCCAGAGTGCTAGGATTATAGGCATGAGCCACTGCACCAGGCCAAACCTTCATTATTTCTTTTCTTCTGCTTTGCCTCATATCTTTGAAATGATTAGTATCAAAAAGGCAAGACAGTAATTCTAGCACTGTGGGAGGCTGAGGCGAAAGGATCACTTGAACTTAGGCATTCAAGATCAGCTGGAACAAGAGCAAGACCCAATCTCTATATTATTAAAAATATAAAAAATTTTAAAAATATAAAAAAGTCAAGATAAAACAAGTATTGGTGAGGGTATAGAGAAAAGGGAACTCTTGTACACTGTTAATGAGAATGTAAATTGTTACAGCCTCCATGGAAAACAGTATGAAGGTTCCTCAAGAAAACTAAAAATAGATCTACCATATGATCCAGGAATCCCACTTCCCAGTACACATCCAAATGAAATTAAATCAGTATGTCAAAGAGATGTCTGCACTTCCATGTTTATTACAGCATTTTTCACATGTTCAAAATTGCCAAGAAATGAAAATAAACTATGTGTTCCCTGATGGATGAATAAAGAAATGGAATATTATTCAGCCATAAAACAGGAAGTTCTGCCATTTGTGACAACATGCATGAACCTAGAGGGCTTTATGTTAAGTGAAAAAAGGCAGACACAGAAGACTAAATACTGCATGATCTCAATATGTGTGGAATGTAAAACCTCAGACTCAGAAAGCAAAATGGTCATTGCTACTGGGTGTGGAATTGGGAAATTGGGAGATGTTGATCAAACGGTAGTAACTTTCAGTTATAAGATGAACATGTTCTGGGGTTCTAATGTATAGCATGGATGGTGATGGATGTGTTAATTAACTTGATTGTGATAATCATTACTCAATGTACATGTATATCATATCATTATGTTGCATACTTTGAATATATATAACCTTCGTCAATTAAATATTTTAAAATAATAAAACAATATTTCTGATTGTTATAGGCCTATTCAGATTTTCCTTTTCATCTGTCAGTTCTGATGAGTAGGGTTTTTGGGGGTTTTTTTATTTTTATTTTTTTTAGACAGAGTCTCACTCTCTTGCCTGGGCTACAGTGCCGTGGTGTCAGCCTAGCTCACAGCAACCTCAAACTCCTGGGCTCAAGCAATCCTCCTGCCTCAGCCTCCTGAATAGCTGGGACTACAGGCACGCACCACCATGCCCAGCTAATTTTTTCTATTTTTAGTTGTCCAGCTAATTTCCTTCTATTTATAGTAGAGACAGGTTCTCGCCCTTGCTCAGGCTGGTTTCGAACTCCTAACTTCAAGCAATCCTCCCGCCTCAGCCTCCCAGAGTGCTAGGATTACAGATGTGAGCCACCGCACCCAGCCATGAGTAGGGTTCTTTTTTGGTTTTTTGTTTTTTGTGAGTAGGATTCTTTGCAGAACTATTTTTGTCATGTAAATTGTTTAATTTAATGAAATAGAGTTACTCAGATTACCCTTATTTTTCAATGACTATAGAATTGATGATGGCTTTCATTTTATTCCTGATATTGGTAATTTGTTATTTTTATCATTCATCTTGATCAATTTTGGTAGAATGTTATAAATTTTATTTTTAAAGAATTTACTTTTTCCTTTGTTGATTTTTCTCTGTTATTTTTTATTTCATTGATCTATGCATTTTTTTAAATTTCAGAGTATTACAGGGGTACAAACACTTTGGTTATATAAATTGCTTTTGCAGCACCCAACAAGCATGCCCATCCCCCAGACAGCACACACCACATCCTTTATGTGTGGATTTATCCATTCTCTCCTCCCCACTCCAACCTGCCCAACACTCTATGAAAGTTACTTCCCATATGTGCACATTAGTGTTGATCAATTAGTACCAATTTAATAGTGAGTACACGTGGTGTTTGTTTTTCCCTTCTTGTGACACTTCACTTAGAAGAATGGGCTCCAGCTCAGAATAACACAATAGGTAGTTCATCATTGTTTTATGGCTGAGCTGTATTCCATTATATACATGTAGCACATTTTATTAATCTACTTATGTATTGATGGGCACTTGGGTTGTTTCCAACTCTTTGCAATTGTGAATTGTGCTGCTATACACATCTGAGTGCAGGTGTCTTTTCTGTTCTTGTCCTTTGCCCACTTGTTAATGGGGTTGTTTGATTTTTTTCTTGTTGATTTTCCTGAGTTCTATATAGATGCTAGTTATCAGCCCTTTATCAGATGTATAGCTTGCAAATATTTTCTCCCATTCTGTAGGTTGTCTATTCACTCTAGCGATGATTTATTTGGCTGTGATCTATGCATTGTTTCCATTGTTTCCTTTGATTTTATTTCACATATTCAAAGCTTTTTTTCTACTTATACTGTATGTTCATTTTTTAAATTTCTTGTCTTCCTCATTTTGTATTGAATGAGTTTTTTTAAATTACTGTTTACCTCTTCTATTTATGTTTTCATTTTGAAAATTTTTTGAACATTGTATTATGAGCATTTTTATACAAGACGCAAGAATTTTATAATGAACATGAATATTTCTAAATCCTAACATTAACATTAACTATATATGCTTTATTACAGTTATCTATTTTTCTAATCAGTCCAACCTATTTTATTTTTGAAATATTTCAAAAAAATTCAGATATCAGTATATTTCCCCTAAATATATCTGTATTAATACCATTAACTAAACTTCAATATTTATAGTTTTTTCTTTGATGTAAAATTTGCATAAATGGAAATGTATAATTCTTAAATGTTCATTCTTGATCTTAATTTTTGAACCAAATCTCTTTCAAAATATATGTTACTATTATTTCACAAAATTCTAACTTGATTTTTTCCTAGACTATTATTTATTTGCTTTATTACTGAGTAGTAGCCCATGGTAAAGATAGATAACAACTTATACATGAATTATCCTATAGGTGGATGACACCTGAATTGTATTCAGTATCTTCAGAATCCAGTTTTTGGCTATCATGAATAAAGTTGCAATAGGCATCCTTGTACAGTTTTTTTGTGAACATGTGTTTTCATTTCTCTTGGGTAAATATTAATATCCAAGAGTGGAATTGGTAAGAGCACATATTTTAACTTTTATAAGAACCTGCCAGACGGTCATATTATTTTATATTTCTACCAACAAGATATGAGAGTCCTGCTTGTTTCGTATTTTTAACCAACATTTGATGTTATTAAGCTCTTTAATTTTAGCCCTTCTGTTAGCTATAGTGCTATCCCTTTGTAGTTTTAATTTGCATTTCCTAATGTTTAATAATGTTGAGCAATTTTTATATGTGGAAAGTTGGTTCACACTTCTTTGTTGTTAATTGTGGTGTTTGTACTTTTTTTGTGAGACAGAGTCTCATTCTGTTGTCCAGGCTAGAGTGCCATGGCATCAGTCTAGCTCACAGCAACCTCAAACTCCTGGATTCAGGTGATCCTCCTGCCTCAGCCTCCTGAGTAGCTGGGACTACAGTTATGCACTACCACATCCAGCTAATTTTTTTTATTTTTAATAGAGATGGGGTCTTGCTCTTGCTCAGCCTGTTCTCAAACTCCTGAGCCCAAGGGATCCTCCCATCTCAGCCTCCCACAGTGCTAGAATTACAGGTGTGAGCCACCATGCTGGGACTGTAACTGAGTTGGGATGTTTCTTTATATATCATGGGTATCAGTCTTTTGTTAATATGTTTTGGAAATGTTTTCTTCCAGGCTATGGATTTTATTAATTTTTTCCATCATGTCTTTTAATAAGCAAATTTTGAAGTCTAATATATCAATTATTTTTTTATTGATTTCTGTGGTATAATAAACTTTTACAGAGATACAAATCATAATATTCTTCTATATTGTCCTTTTAAACTATTAATGTCTTAGTGTTTATGTTTATGATCCATCTTAATTTTTATGTATAGTGAGATTAAAGTCAAGATTTATATTTTTCTTGTAGATATTCATTAGATCCAATTTTAAAATGGAAAGTTTATTTTAATTAAGTATGTATTAAAGATTATAGTGATCAAGGAAGAGTGCCAGAAATTAAACCACTTCTAGAACAATCCAAGATTTTATTTTAAAATGATTAAAAATTTAAGGTCGGGCATGGTGGCTCATGCCTGTAATCCTAGCACTCTGGGAGGCCGAGGTGGGAGGATCATTTGAGCTCAGGAGTTAAAGACTAGCCTGAGCAAGAGCAAGATCTCATCTCTACTGGAAAAAAAATAGAAAGAAATTAGCTGGACAACTGAAAAATATATATATATATAAAAAATTAGCCGGGCATGGTGGCTCATGCCTGTAGTCCCAGTTACTCAGGAGGCTGAGGCAGTAGGATCGCTTGATCCCAGGAGTTTGAGGTTGCTGTGAGCTAGGCTGGTGGCAACAGAGTGAGACTCTGTCTCAAATAAAAAAAAAATATTTAAAAAATGTAAAAATGATTAAAAATTTAATTGAATAGATTTGTAAACTATATCCCCCTTTTTGAATTAGAAATCGCTTTTTATGACATGTGTGACATTTATGATACTTATACTATTGGACAATAATATACTTCCAGTAATAATTTGTTTCAAATTGCTACAGAGTAGCTTTCTAGCAATAAAAATGAATAATAAAATTCTTCTAACAGTTTGTGCTATATATAGTATATTTATATATATGTAATATGTATATATGTATACATATATATAGTACATTTATATATCTAATCTACCTAATTAAGTACACATAATATTCTTTTCAAAGGAAAAATATTCATCAAAGAAAAGCATAGAGTTTACTGTTATAACATATATATATGGTGTTTTGGATGTTTGTAGATATTTCAGAGTCCAAATTACAAAATTATAAACAGTGAGGGTATAAGGCATTTTTAGCTTCAGAAAGATACCACTTGCCTTTTTTAAAAAATAAAGTTGTGGTAAATTTAACATAATATTATAAAATGTTATTATATTTAAACATCAGTGATTAATTGTCATACATGTACCTCAAGGGAAATTCTGGAGCAACAGGCCACAGTCCTGCCATTAGCTATAAATGTGGAATTATATACTAATGCACAGCACAGTGATTATAGTTAATACCTTATACCTGAAAGTAGCTAAAAGAGATTTTAAATGTTACCATCAAAAAATGATACCTATGTGAGGTGATCGATATGTTAATTAGCTTCATTGTGATAATCACTTCACAATGTATACATATATCGAAACCTGTTGAACACCATAAATATTTGTCTTAGTCCATCTTCTGAAATTTATTTCTCACAGTTCTGGAGGCTGAGAAGTCCAAGATCAAGGGGCTGTGGCTTGTCGGCTTCTGGCGAGGGCCTTGTCCTGCGTTGTACCATGGCTGAGAGCAGGGAGGACAGGGGGCGCATGAGACAGTCAAACTGGCTTTCATGACAGACCCACTCTCCTGATAACTGACCCACTGCCCATTAATCCCACTGACCCAGTAATCCATGGATTAATCCATTCATGAGGGCAGAGCCATCATGACCCAATCGCCTCTTAAAGGCCCCACCTCCTAACACTTACATTGGGGTGTAAGTTTCAACACAATTTTCAGAAGGGACAAATATTCAAACCAAAGCAACTGTCAATAATACCTCAATAAGAATTCCCAATTCTGCTAAATCGTTTCAGTGAGAAAAAAGTATTTAACGTTGTAATTAGATTTTGAATATTATGGGATAGAATGTACAAATAAGCTTTTGTCCAAATCATAATTAGTTCCTCTATCCTTCCTTCCTGGGCTAGGCATTTATAAAACTCAGCTTGACTTTTTAAAAATTGTAGAATGGACATGCAAATTGGCAGATATTCCTCATGAAACTCTTTCTTGTGGGTATACCTAAAAACTTTTGCATTGGCTTCTCCCGTTCTTGAGGAAATCAACACATCTATAGCTACTGCTTCAACAACTGTTGGGATGGGCTACCAAGGGTACGAAGTGACAGAAGATCTAGGATCCATAAGGAGTACTTGCGAGCTGATATAAACGCCAGTGAAATTTCCTGTGGGAATTCACTTTGACCACATCTAAGCCAGGTAATATACACATTTTAGGAGACTGAATACTTTATTTACCTGAAAACTCTGCATACAGCCACCTGGACAGGAGAGGTTGCAGAGGGGAAGGCTGGTTTACAGAGACACCAGGAAGTGACCTAAGACTATCCAAATGCCCCCTGCAGCTGGCCTGCCCCCTGCTGCCCTCCTATTCCTCTCCAGCCTTGGGTCCCTGTCGGAGCTGGTTGAAGAACAGCAAGACTGTACCATGAGCCCCCCAGAAACTCCAAGAAGGGTACAAAGTCCTTTGTTTGCAACCAGACACAAATTCCTAACTCCTGTTAACAAAAGACCAAGAGGTTTGCAGAAGAAAAAGGGAAAGCTTTATTTTCTATTTAAAAAAAAAAAAAATCTGCAGACTGGGGAGACCCAGTTTCCAGTGTAAAACAAAAGCAAGCTCCAGGGAAATAGAAAGGTGTTTGGCTTAATAGGAAAAGTTCCTGCCCTAGCCCTCAATCAGGTCTACATATGCAAATGAAGGATTTAAACTCATTCAGACCTGATTGATTGAAAACAACTGAGCCCCAATTGGATCGTTTTTTAAGTCCCAAACCAGAGGTCTCTGTTGAATGCCCCTTTCAGGCAGTGGTGGAAAGAGTTTTCAGGCCACAGGGTCTCAGCTCTAGTTTCAGGAACCATCTTAATTCTGAGGAACAGAGCGGACGTTTGTCTGGAGCTGCCTTACTGGGAAGGAAGGGTGTGTGATTATTCTTCTCTCACCCTATGTTGTAAGGGCACAAGGTCAAACATAACCAAGTCCCCACATGTTTGCCTCTTTCCACAAGGTGAGACTTTTATTGATGCATATTCAATCATAAAAGCCACAAGCGACAGGAAGTTCCCAAGGAAGCAACTGTCCTGGGTACTGCCTGTTCACTCGGTAGTGAGCCGTGGGCACACAGGCTCCAGCCATTCCACAAGTCAGTCAATATTGCAAACCACACATAGTAATATACTCAATCAACACATGTTATAGATTAAAATTTCCACAAAGTAACGTTTAACATCAAGAGAAAAGGGGATAGGAAAGGGGTTAAGGAACCAGTCCAAGGAGTGCAACATGGACAGGAATAATGCCCTGGGCTGTTCCAGACAGTTGTCACAGCACAGTCCTTGATTTGGGCAGAGCCTTCAGCGGCAGGGGCTGGGTGCAGATCTTGAGTGACAGCAAGATGATGCCTGTGGAGACAGCTGAGTCCAGCTAGTGAAGTTCTGCTGTTTTTATGCTCCTTGAGAACATTGGTGAGGGCCAACAGCAAAGGGCTATGCCTTTATCTGGTCAGGTGTAGTCTCTGAACATCTCATCCCTGTTGGCATGACGCCTTTTGAAATGATAAGATGGAATATTTGTCTAAGATGGAGTTACTTATGTCAAGGGTGCTCCTATATGACCCTCCATGGCTGCTGGGCTCTCACTATTTTAATTTGGGCATCTCTGTCAACCACAGGGAGCCCATCTTGTCTGGAGAGCTTGGGGTCTTATCTGCAGTTTCATTTCACACTCCCACTTGCATGAAGTCCCAGTGCCAGGGAATGAGTCCCAACACTCTTGCCAGAAACAAGCTCAGACAGTTATCTCCAGAGCCTAAACTCTAACCTCAAGTGCTAAGAAGTAAATCCTAATTCCCCCTCCAGGACAAAAAGTCCCCATTTAGGCTCCAGAGACAGTGCTACCTTCCCTCTCCTAAGGTTTCTTCCACGTGCCTGACAACCAAAGGGCCCAGGACCAGACTTGATGTTAAAAGAACTGTGATCTGGCCCTGGACACTTCCGGTCCCCAGTTCTCAGTACCAAAAGTTGCAAGGAACCCCTCATTGGGTCACCAGGGTCTTTCCCTTGGGTGTGGATGGCTTTGCAGAAGGCTTCCCCCAAACCCCTGGACTCCAACCCTCAACACACTTTGGCTGCCAAACCCTCAGTGCCTGCAGCTCCTGGCCTTATGGAAATGTGATGGGATAGAGTGCAAGCATGATGGTGGGCATGCCCTGCCCAGTGCATTTATGGGAAATGTATAAGCTGGTATGATGCCACTTTCTCAAAATGTTCTTGGCTCCCAAAGGGGAATGGTGGGACAAATGGGTGTGCCCTGGCGTAAGTTTGGCCTGCCACAAGCTCAACAGCCCCAGTGGAAGGTGCGTGCTGCAACTGAGAGCAGAAGGACTCTCCATTACCTTGAAAAAACTAGACCTGCTGCTGCCTGGGACTCAGGTACATTGGAACTTGATCCTGGAAGACCAGCTTCTCTTGGTAATTCTGAGGCTGCTGAGGCTGAAGATAACATCCCCAACCATTCTGCAGCTGTCCTTGAAATAGTGGGTAGTGACAATGGGCCTTTGTCTCCTCCTGCTACACACTACATAGCACAGAAGGAAAGGATTTGCAGGCTGGCCTTCCCCTGTCTCAGGATTGTCCCTCTCAAAATATTGCATAGAAGATATAGGAAGATGAAGAAAGGTTTCTGATCCATAGCTGGGAGAAGGATCACTTCCTGTGTCCCGTTGATATCAAAATTACAGCATGGTTTCATAGATGGGGCTAGAGTCACCTGAGCCATCCTGATCACTGGCAATCTGCTGCGTCTCCAGAAAAGAACAGCCAGCTCTACCCAGTAGAACCTCCTGGGCACGACCGGAGGCCTGCATGGTGTTGTGGTTGGGATGTTCCACCTGCTTTTCCTGGAGGCTTCTAAGTGGGTGACCTTGGACAAGGAATCCATTCATTTTCCAGATAGCAAATATTCTGCGTCTCTCTCTAAGTGGTAGTTTGGCTCTTTTGTTTTGAAACCAGTTCTAAAAAGAAAAAAAAAAAATCAAATTTGCTTTTTTAGTTATATTGTATAATACATTTGTATAATACAATGTAAGAGAATTTTACAGTTAAGCTTAGTCTCAGCATTATCACTGACTTGCTTCCTGACATTGAATAAGACATAAATAATGAAGGCAATCCTTCCTAGGGCTGTACGTTATGGAGGTCATGAATTGTGCACAATTTCAAAGTCTCAACTACTTTCAGTCTGCAGTGGCCCTTCTGTACATGCAAACCCAGGCCTTTCAAAACATCCCAACCTGTTTGCAACCCTCTGCATTTAGACAGAACAGACCCTCAGCTGTTCCCTAAACACATTCCCACAACTTCTTTATTTTACTCAAGCTGCCTCATCAGGATAAATTTATGAATTTAGAATATACTGAATCATGTTCTTAAATTCATTGTACTCAAAGGCTACACATAGAACAAGGAGTTTTTAATAACTTGGACAGTATTTTATATGTAACCTGAAGCATTTAACACCTCCAGTCTTCATTTTTTTCTTTTCCATAAAATGAAGATAATTATACATGCCAACCATAATCCCCAGGGCTTCGGAGGAGGTGTAGATGACAAATGCTGTGTTAGACTATCCATCCTAAAGAACTCGGGTCGTGGTAGGGCAGTTAGAGTCACGCAGCACAGACAGGAGGGTCTGGGGACTTTTGGATGTTTGCTCGCTCCAGGAAGCCCCCGTCTCCCAAGTTCAGAGCTGCTTTAGGTTAGTAGCACTTAAGCTAGAAGGATTTCTTACCCACACCCGTGACGACTGCTTAAAACGATATTGCCGACTGTGTACAATGAAACCGGCACCTCCAGACACACTCATTTTCTCCTCCCAACACTGCTAAAACATGGATAACTACACATATTTCACAGAAAGGCGAGGTGCAGGAGTCAACCTACCAGAGGTTATAGAGCCACTTAGGTAGATTTCATGAGGACCCAACCAAAACATAAGAGCTCACTTTCTCATGTCCAAGCCTGTTGTGGCCCTGCCCTCAACCATTCTTGCTTCCAGGTCACATCCTGGGCACTTTCTCTAAGCACACGTAGCCCACGTCAATTCAGTATAATTTGATCAGCCATAATCCACTCACTTCCTTCTAGGAATCTAGCCCTCTGATGGGTGTAGAGAATAAAAAATAATTAAAAAGCAGTTTGACCTTGAGCAACCCACATCATATTTGCATGAAATTATTCATCTGTATTTCCCTTGAAATGTTTCCAGTTCATAAAAAAAACTTCATGACTTATGTAGTATTTGCCTATATTTTTCTTTTATTCTCCAAAGCTACTCTTACATTCCCTTTCTTATTTCCACTAAGACAATTTGCTCCTATTGTCAATCAATAGATTCAATGATCAATGGATAAAGAGGTAAGAAAATCTTACCTAAATGTGTATATAAAATAGCATAAATTCTAATACCGGAAAGTTTTGTGCAGTTTTAACAATTTATTTAAACAATCACACCAGAAATCCCCCAAACAAATTGGTTCATGCCACAAATGCTTATGAAGCAACTACTAATGCAGGGCGGTACTGTGCCACGTCCTGACACCGTCAAGCCAAGTTCTTTCTCCTGCACTTTAGACTCGTATGTCTAATTTTTCACTTACTATCTCCCCTTGGAGGTTTAATTAGCATACCAAATTTAATGTGTCCAAAGTAAAACCCCAAATGTCTCTGCCAGAAAACCTGCTCTTCTCCCAAGCCTCCCTATGTCAGAGAGGGACAACTGCAGTCTTCCATTTGCTCAAACCAAAACTTTGGAACCATCCTTATTTCTGCCTTCTCTCACTGCATACTCAATATCTCAAACTATCAGCAGTTCCACCTTTAAAAGATTAAGTCTTCCCAGTTCCCTATGATTCCACAGCCAGCACTCTAGTCAAAACCATCACCATCTCTTATCCTGGATAATTACAATAGCTTGACTTGACTCTGCTCCCAAACTCACAAGTCTATTTTTCCATAAGATGTATACATACTGTATTCACACCCACATTGAGATGAACAATTGACAAAACATCACTTTGTCCTATGTGATGAAATGCTATTAAACTTTTTCATAATTCTTTACATTTTCCATTTTGTCTATAAAAAGTTACATTGATGCAAAGCTTTGAATATTTAACTTACGTCAATTACAGGCAAGTAACAATTGATTTGTTTGGACAATTTTTCCTTGGTTGTAAAATCAGGGTAAGGATTTCGTTCAAACGACTTCTGAAGTATATGCAGGTCATCTGGAGTAAATTTATGTCGTCGTCTTATAATTCCTTTTTTCCCTTTTATTCTTATTTCTTTAGGACTATCTTTAACTGGAGATCCTGGAAAATGTACAAGTGAAAAGAAAATCACTGTGGGATGTTAGTTTCAAGAGGGGAGAAGAAGACCATTCATTGGCTAACCATTCATAAAATAAGATTTTTTAAAAAGTGGAGCCCAACCTCATAACTATTCGTGATAATAAAATTACTAATGGATTAAGGCCTATCTTTAAAATGATGAGGAGAAAAATGAAATCATTTATGTCCTTCAGGGTAGGGAAGAACTTTTAGTCTAACAAAAATCATACACTATAAAGGAAAAGACTGATGAAAAATCCTCAGTCACATTTGTAATTGAGGCGATACAAATAAACCAGCTCACCCCAATCTGACAACTAACAATTTAAATGTATAGGGGTAGGGCAGGAGAGAAATGGGAAGGATTAAAGAGAATCAGCATCAGGGATGGTACAAGTATCAGTTCTTAGAACCACTTTGGTTTTTGCTGTGTTCTTGATTACATGCAGCAATCAAAGGGCACTTGAAGGTTTTGTAGCCAATTTACACATCCTTTCCTCAACCCTTCTCTACTGTGGTGGCAGTCTAAAGTGGGAGTAGCCCATCATCCCAATGTGTGACTATTTCCTTGGTTTAGGAGAAGCAGAACAGAAGAACTTCTTTGTAAATTTCTGTGTAGGTATATTCTAAGCTATCTAGAGACTACCATAAGGTCTGGCACAAGCAAATCCTCTTTTTCTTAACTCAGAATTTGGGTGGAAAAAGCTTGAAAATACCACAAGCCAAATTAATAACTCTCAGATGAACTGGGACAAAAAATACAACCCAGGCCGAATGTGGTGGCTCACGTCTGTAATCCTAGCACTCTGGGAGGCCGAGGCAGGTGGATTGTTTTTGAGCTCAACAGTTTGAGACCAGCCTGAGCAAGAGCGAGACCCCGACTCCACTAAAAATAGAAAAAAATTAGCCAGACAACTAAAAATATATAGAAAAAATTAGCCGGACATGGTGGCACATGCCTGGGGTCCCAGCTACTCGGGAGGCTGAGGCAGAAGGATTGCTTGAGCCCAGGAGTTTGAGGTTGCTGTGAGCTAGGCTGATGCCATGGCACTCTAGCCTGGGCAACAGAGTGAGACTCTGTCTAAAAAATATATATATATTAGTTGAAAATTAAAAAAAAAAAAAAAGTACAGTTCGAACAGACTACCTGAGGTAAAACTGGGGACAGTTTCTCTGGGAAATTAGGACATCCAAAAGTATACTGGAAAAAGCTGTAACATCCTAGAGCAAGATGCATACTCTAGAAAAAGACCTGAGAAGACCCTAAGCTTTCACTTGGGCTAATTACTACACACAGTGCAAATCTGCCCAAAAGTTGGAGCAGGGCCCAGACACATAATCAATTTGCAAAGACTGAGACAAATCATGAAATTCAAGGAAATATACATCAAAACATTAACTGAACACAGGCAAAATAAGAGACATCGGTGGCCACATAGACAAGGAATACAGTATTCGCGATAATAGTTCAGGAAAGTCACGAAACAGACTACTACTACAGACTTCAACGACCATAATAAAAAATGGCAAATCATACAGTAAGGGAAGAATCTGATTTCCAATGTTGCCATATAATCAAATGTCCAGTTTCCTACCAAAAAACAGACATACAAAGAGACAGAAAAGTAGCACTCTGGGAGGCCAAGGCGGGAGGATCGCTTGAGCTCAGGAGTTCGAGATCAGCCTGAGCAAAATCGGAACCTCCATATCTCTATCAAAAATAGAAAAATTAGCCAGGTGTGGTAGCTGTAGTCCCAGCTACTTGGGAGGCCGAGGCAGGAGAATCGCTTGAACCCAAGAGTTTGAGGTTGCAGTGAGCTATAATGATGCCACTGCACTCTACCTGGGGCAACAGAGCAGGACTGTCTCCCAAAAAAATAATAATAATAATCCAAGAAGAAAAAGAAAATCCCATTTATGATGGCATCAAAAAGAATATTTAGGAATAAACCTAACCACAGAGGTGAAAGATGTATATACTGAAAACTATAAAAATATTGCTCAAAGAAATTGAACATACAAATGAACGATATCCTGTTCATGGATTGAAAGAATATTAAAATGTCCATACTACCAAAGTGATACATAGCTTCAATATAATCCCTATTTTTAAAAATCCCAATGGCATATTTCGCAGAAATAGAAAACTTCATCCTAAAATTTATACAGAATCTCAAGGTACCCTAAGTAGCCAAAACAATCTTAACAATAGAACAGAGTTAAAGGTCTCACACTTTCTGATTTCAAAACTTAGTATAGGCCAGGAGCGGTAGCTCACATCTGTAATCCTAGCACTCTGGGAGGCCGAGGCGGGAGGTTCGCTCAAGGTCAGGA
>VBSM01003143.1:45394045-45424328 GCA_008086735.1 Cheirogaleus medius
CAAGTGTGTCAAGGCCATTCAATGGGGAAAGGACAGTCCTTTCAACAAATGGTGCTGGGAAAACTGGATACCCATGTGCAAAAAGAATCAAGTTGGACCGTAATCTTACACCATACATAAAAGTTAACTAAAATAGTTCAAAAATCCAAATGTAAGAGATAAAAATATAAAACTGTTAGAAGAAAGCATAGGGAGAAAGCTACATGACACTGGATTTGGCAATTATTTCTTGGATATGACACCAAAAATCACAGGCAACAAAAGAATAACTAGGACTACATAAAAATTTGAAACTTCTGTGCATTAAAGGACACAGTGAACAGTGTGAAAAGGCAACCTATGGAATGGGAGTAAATATTTGCAAGTCATATTTGATACGGGGTTAACATCAAGACGTATAAAGAACTACAACTCTACAACAACAAAAAAACACACAACCTAATTTCAATATGGGCAAAAAACTTGAACAGACATTTCTCCAAAGAAGATATACAAATGGCCATTAGGCACATAAAGAGATGTTTAACATCACTAAGCATTATGGAAACAACAACAACAAAAAAATCAAATCCACAATGACATACTACCTCACATCCATTAGGATGGCTACTAACAAAAAACCAGAACACAAGTGTTGCCTAAGGTGTAGAGAAATTGGAACTTTTGTGCACTGTTGGTGGGAATGTAAAATGGTGTGGCCACTATGTATGATAGTTTCTCAAAAGATTAAGAATTACTATATGATCCAGAAATTCCTCTCCTGGGTAGAAACCAAAAAAATTAAAAGCAGGAACTTGAACAGAAATATGTACACCTATGTTCATAGCAGCATCATTCACAGTACCCAATAATGGAAACAACCCAAGTGTCCATTGACAGATGAATGGATAAACAAAATGCGGTATATACCTACAATGTGATATTATTCAACCTTAAAAAGGAAGGAAATTCTGGCACATGCAATAACATGAATAAACTTTGAGGACATTATGCCAAGTGATATAAGCCAATAACAAAAAGCAAATACTATGATTCCACTTACATGAGATACCTAGAGTAGTCAAATTCATAGAGACAGAAAGTAAAATGGTGGTTTACAGGGGCTGAGGAGAGAGAGGAATGGGGAGTTATTTTTAATGGGTACAAAGTTTCAGATTTGCAAGATGAGTTTTGTGGAGAGATGGTGGTAATGCTTGCACAACAATATAAATGTACTTAATGCCACTGAATTGTACACTTAAAAATAGTTAAGATGGGCCGGGCATGGTGGTTCACACCTGTAATCCTAGCACTCTGGGAGGCTAAGGTGGGCGGATTGTTCGAGCTCAGGAGTTCGAGACCAGCCTGAGCAAGAGCGAGACCCCGACTCTACTAAAAATAGAAAGAAATTAGCTGGACAACTAAAAATAGAGAGAAAAAAAAAATTAGCCAGGCATGGTGGCGCATGCCTGTAGTCCCAGCTACTTGGAAGGCTGAGACAGGAGGATCACCTGAGCCCAGGAGTTTGAGGTTGCTGTGAGCTAGGCTGATGCCATGGCACTCTAGCCAGGGCAACAGAGTGAGACTCTGTCTCAAAAAAAAAAAAATAGTTAAGATGGTAAATTTAATGTTGCATTCTACCACAATAAAAAATAATCCAAGAAAATGTTCCAGAAATAGAAGACCTAAATCTACACACTTAATGAGTCCATAGGATATTGGAGAAAACTGATTCAGAATGGTTAACTCTAAGATATAGTATAGCAAAATTATTAGACTTTAAAGTTAAAATTCCTCAGAGCCTCTAGGCAAAAAGAAAAAATAATTCATAAGGGCAAGGGAATTAGATTGGAGATAAAAAACACAAATTAGGGCAACATTAGAGCATTTAAGAAGTGTAAGAAAATAATGTGACCTAAAGATATTATAGGGAACCAAGTTGTCCATGAATTATCAAAGCCATAAAAAAGCATTTTTCAATGTATGAGAATTTAAACAATGTTATACATGTGTCCTTCCTGAGGAATATCCTAGTGGATGAACTTCATCCAATCAAAAGATTACTAAAATACTTCAAAGGGACTGAAAGTGAGCATTTTATGTGTTTAAATTGTAAAGCTAAGATTAAAATCATGATTGGATTACAGGTTTGAAAACAATCTGTAAACAAATCAAAATCTTGATTTTGTTAAATAGATTAGAAAAACTACTACCTGATTTTATCAAGAAAAGGAGAGAAATTACTAAACTATATACTTACAGGCAGTTTCAATACTAAATCTCATGTTTTTAACCACAATTTTAAAATTAATTTTTTTAAGTAGAAAAAAAGTACAAATACATATAAGAAGAATGGAGAAGAGGAAAATATTTGTTGATTGAGAGGAGGTTTTAAAAGTCACAGGAGACTATTTTGCAATCTCTATGCAAATAAATTTGAAAATCTACAGGAAAGGAAAATAATTTTTAGGTGAATACAGTTACCAAAACTGGACCAATTGAGATAGAAAGCATAAACAGATTGATTTCCATACAAAAAACAGAGAAAGTTATCAAGTCAGTGCTTTAAATAAAAGCACCAGACCTAGATGATTTCTGCTAGTTTGAATGTGTCCTCCCAAGATTCATGTGTTGGACACTTAATCCCCAAATTTATATGTTGATGGTATCTGGAGGTGGGGCCTTGGGGAGATAATCAGAGTTAGATGAGATCATGATGTTGGGAGCCCCCATCATGGGATTCATGGCTTTATAAGAAAAGGAAGAGAGACCTAAGCTGGTAGACTATAAGAACAATAACACCTCCATTACTGTCTGTTCCAGAACCCCCTAACCCAAAGCACAAAGGTGGCAGCTAACCAGTTATAGGAGGGAGAGGCCAACCACAGTAAAGCACTGTGAGGCTATTTCCTGGCCCTTCTCGGTCTCTAGCCACATCAGCTCAGGACTCTGGAAAGAAACCCAGGCACCCCTAACCTAGTCAGAAATAACCCCAAAGCAATCAAAAGATTAAGGATTTCTTAAGGAAAAATACAGAAAAATATAGTAAATAAATAATCAGGCCAGGCACGGTGGCTCATGCCTGTAATCCTAGCACTCTGGGAGGCCGAGGTGGGCGGATCGCTGGAGGTCAGGGGTTCGAAACCAGCCTGAGCAAGAGCGAGACCCCGTCTCTACTAAAAATAGAACGAGAAATTAATTGACCAACTAAAAATATATATACAAAAAAATTTAGCCGGGCATGGTGGCCCATGCCTGTAGTCCCAGCTACTCGGGAGGCTGAGCAATCCTCCCGAAGGATTGCTTGAGCTCAGGAGTTTGAGGTTGCTGTGAGCTAGGCTGACACCACGGCACTCTAGCCCAGGCAATAGAGTGAGACTGTCTCAAAAAAAAAAAAAAAAAAAAAAAAATCAGTCACAATCCCACCCACTCTTAGGAGTTATTTAAAATTGAATAGAAACTTCTATCCCTCACATCAACTCACCCTGAAATACAGGCATCCTAAATTCTGTCTTATGGCCCCAAGGACAATTTCTGTCATGGAAAAATCAGCATAGTACTTAGGATATATTCAAGACTTATCCTTGGCCAGAAGGAAGAGGCTGGTGAGAAGGGTTAAGATTATATAGTGGTAAAGTCTAGGCTAAAAGAAAGAAGAAGAAGAAGAGTTAAGGAAGCAACATTTTAAGGTAACTCTACCTAGCAGAAAACTGCATCCCCACCCCCAAAATTCAATTTGCCACTCTCCTACCCATTGCCCTGGAGAACCGTCAAAGATCTCTAGCACAAGGCAGCAGCCATGAGACTCCAAGTTCCCTAAAAGGTTCAGAAACACAGCACTAACAAGGGGATAAGAGACAAGTAATTTTGCTGTGAACAAAATTTAGGAATGCCCCCGGGCACAGCCAGGCCTCAGGCATCTGTTCTGAGGTTTCACCCCAGCCCCCACCACTCACCCTAACTCAACATAAAAAGTTCCCAGCATTCCTAAGAAGCAAACAAACGTGTATTGTATGTAACACATGTTTAAGAAACATGAGTTTCTTAAAAATAAAAACTCAGTACCTGTAGTAAATACAGCAACCAAACCAGACTTCTTTTGCACTGCCATTATCTGAGGGGGTTAGGAGCAGTCTCTTAGAGCCTGCTTACCTGCCTTCGAAGCCTGGCTCTGAGGCTGACAGGCCGTGGGGCACGGCTGGCTGCTGCTCTCCTCCTGGGCCACTCCCTTCTCGGGCTGCTCTTCCGGCCCTGAGATGGAAGCCATGTCGATCTCTAGTCCAGCCTTTCCGAGTAAAACTGCGCTGCTCTAAAGCAGCATTCATTAAATATTACCCTGAGATGCCCACCCAGGATACACCTGGACTCAGCCCCGCCCTCGACACACCTCTTAGTGGCTTTACCCAATGCACCTTTTCAAACCCTAGCCTCCATTCATGGAGCGCCCACTGAAAGCAACTTTCTTATTAATCCCTATTATGAAGTAGGTACTATCTTATTCCCACTTAGACTTGGGGACACTGGGTGCAAAGCGGTTTAGACCACAGAGTGAGTCTCTGACCCAGACAGTCTGACCTTGAACCTCACGCTTGTCGTCATCACTGTTATGTTATAGACGGCTCGCTCTGTGAGGACAGAATCTCTGTCAGGCTCGAAGATGATCCGCATCACTTGATAAAAAATTGATTAAGGAATATTGAGATTGGAGGCAGGAGAGACCAGAGATTAATACAGAATAAGGACATTATAATACAAAAGACTGATATTTTATAGACATTAGATCATTTGCTAATTCATCTTATCCTTAAAACAGTCCTGTGAGATAGCCAAAACCTCCATTTTACAAGCGAGGAAACTGCAGGCCTTTTGCTTTTCTTTATAAAGTCTCTAGGACTTTGTAATTTCCTAAACGTGTGGGAGAAGGTAGTAACACTTGAAAGGCTTTTTTTGTACTGCAGGTGTGGAAAATGCAACACCTGCTTGACAGCTGTTTGACATTGATCCATCTGCATTCAGGAGAATTCATATGTCCCTCTTTCTATTTAAAGAATGGATTTTTCATACATTATTTTACTTAAATCTTGTAGTGGCCCTATGGGGATATATATTATTATTTAGATGAGTACTGACGCACAGAGAAATTTACTAATTTACCTGAGGGCAAACTCTAAGAAGAGGAAAAACAGAGGGACTTAAGGCAGGTGAAAGTAAGGTTTTTAACTGGGCAGGTTAATGATGGACATGCAGGAGAGAAAGAGCCCCAGATGAATTCAGTTTCTCACTTAACTAGGATAGATCATGCTTTGGCAAACAAAATGAAGACAAAGCACAAAGAATAGACTTGGGCACATGAAATCATGGAAGGACACGTTAATGAGCCATGACTGTGGATATCTGCTTGATGACTTCAGCCCATTCTTTCAGGCAGTACCAAGTGCTTTATGCTTTGTTGTAGTTGAGAAAATGTATATTTTTTTAATTTTTATTTTCTTTTTCCCCTAACATAGAAGTCAAGAGAAAATATTTTGGGAGCTAGAAATGTTGGAGACTGAGAGAGGAGAGCAAATCAAAATTAGGTTGGACCTAAACTGATTTCTTCAGCCTTTTTTATTTTTTTCCCCTGTAATTCAAAGTTCAGGTCAGCGTTTTTATTTTTTTCTTAGTACTTTGAATTCACACTAGGTGGCGTCCTTCCCGGTCCCTCCTCCAAGCTGCTTCAGAAATCATTTTTACCAAACACCTTCACTTCCTTGCTTTTCATTCTTTTCTCAACTTGTCTCTCCTATCGTTCTCACTCCATTATTTAGACCTCACTGGCAAAGGTCAACAAATCAACTCCTAAATTGCCCAATCTCATGGTTAACCTTCCTTCCTAAGCCATCAAATATTGTTGGCCAATCTTTTTTTTCCCTTGGAAACTCTCCTACTTCGGATTATTTATATTAACCTTGACCTCAATGGACATCCACTGAGTCCTTCATCCTTTTGAAAAATACCTCATAACAGTAAGGGCCAAACGTATAGGGTCCTGTGTATTGAGCCCAGCAATATGGCTATGAACAGCACAAATGCATTTGAGTGAACTTTTAAAAATACATAACCCCAATTATCACCTGCAAGGAAAAGTCAGAACTTACTAGAATGCCTGACAGCGAGTTTCATGACCTGGCACAATGCCCATTCAGCTTCCTTTGAGACCTTTTCAACGCCTGCAAACTCTGTGCTAACCAGGCTTGTCCGTTTCCAGGTTCTGAGATACTCTTTGCCCTCCTGGGCTAGTACATCTGTTTCCGGTGCTACACAGGAGAGTTCCAGGTGACTTTGGAAGAAAATACTTTAACTAAAAGCAAGTTATCAACATGGCAATTTGATTAAGATGATCATCTGGTTAAAAAGAAAAAGGCACCATTAACAATAGGTTTTTTGTGCTCTGTAGAATGGTTTTGTTTTCCTTGTTTTACTCTGGCAGGTTTTTCCCAGAGTTTTGGGACATTTCTCCACTTTTTGGATCCAATGGATTTTTTATTTATTTTCCCCATTGCCTTTGTGGTGTTAAAGTTGAACTTAAATGTTCAAAAACATGATTAGTCCTTGGTTTGCCTACTTCAAAAATGTAGCATTTTCCTTCCCCATGACCAAAAGTGAACATGTTCAATAAAACTATTTAACATTCCTATTGAAGTACACCACAACCCATAAATTTGGTGAATTTGGCAAACTGGTGATTCAGAAAATTGGCTTTTAGCACACTGAGTTGTATTGAAAGGATGTTATGCCAATTGTCTGTTCAATGAGTTTGTATTTCCTCAAATTGAATTTTAGCTACTTGCTTGCCTCCCTCTCCTGCATCACAAAACTTAGTTCGATGAACTATAATAACTGTAAGAACAATAACTACCATTTTTTGAGTTTTTACTTTGTGTCATTTTTTTGTTTGTTTTTTCTTTTCCCCACAAATTTGTGTCTGGCAACTTTGTGCCATTTTTAAGCTAACAACTTTCTAAGCACATAAAAAAAACCAAAAAAAAACAAACCAGTGTCCCATAGGCCAAATCTCTGCCCAAACCTGATTATCATTATTTTAAGACTTTTAGGCAGGACAAACACACCCAGATTCCCTCCCTTCCACCTCTACTGTGTCTCATCACCACCACTCCCTACTGGATCATCCTGCCCCCTCTGCATTCTTTCAATGCCCTGAGGACATTTCTGTTTGCAACCCTTGAATACAGAATCTCATGTTATAAGTGCAAAATAAACACTTGTATTAAAAGTTATGCTGCTCAATAATAAATTCCTACTGATTATTGATTTGCCTGTCATCTGAACTACACTGTGTCCAACCCAAAAGAATTTGTCTTGTTCACAGTTGTATTTCCAGAGCCTAGCACTCCACCTGACACTAAATGGGTCCTCAGAAATAATTCTTGAATATTTGAGTGAATGATGTAACCTTTTCTCAATTCCCATTATACTGCTTTATCAATCTTTCCTCTTCCCTTCTTTCCCTGCTTCCAATTTTACCTCCATCCAATGTACACCAGTATTTTCACTCCACTGAAGAAAGAGAGAGAGAGAAAGAATGAAGGAAAGCTTTCAGCATCCTCTATCCATTTGAGCACTACATGACTTTGGGCACTTTTCTGTGCTCAGTTTCCTCTTCTTTCAAATAAGGACAATAGTCCACTGCACAGGGTTGTTTTGATAATTAAATGAGCTAATCCTTGTATAGTACTTAGAACAATGCCTTGAATATAGTAAACGCTCAATAAATATCAGCTATTATTAAATATTTACCCCCCCTTTTTTTTTAGACAGAGTCTCTCACTCTGTCACCGCCAGTAGAGTGCAGAGGCATCCATAGCTCACTGCAACCTCAGACTCCTGAGCTCAAGTGATCCTCTGGCCTCAGCCTCCCAGAGTGCTAGCATTACAGGTGTGAGCTACCACAAACGGCCTAAATATTTACCCTTTTTAAGGCCCAGGTGAAACGCCTTTCTCTCATGAACTCTAATTAGAACACACTAGGGCTCCATATACCTGCCGCAGCGCATTAATGATACAACAGGGCCTGGCACATACACTAAAGGCTCACTAATATTAGTAATGAATGATCACTTACAAAGCACCGTGGGCCAGATACAGTTGTGCTTTCTGCAGATATTAACTGATTTAATCCACTCCAAAAGGCTTGCAGTTCCAGGAACTGATATATTCCCATTTAACAGATAGGGAAACTAGGACACAGACGGGCCAAGTAACCAGTCTAAGCGTACATAAATAGCAGAGGCAGAGCGAGGACTTCAACACAGGCAGTGTGTTCTATAATCCCTGCTCACGAGCACTGTGCCGTATGGCTCCACACGTCTTAACTAATGAAGAGGAAGAGCATTATTTCCCAACGTGTACAGGGCATAAGTTTAAAAAGTAGACTTGCAGTAAAACACCATCTGTTTCAACATCTTTATCTTTCTATTTATTTTATTTTTTTTGAGTCAGAGTCTCACTCTGTAGCCCGGGCTAGACTGCCGTGGCGTCAGCCTAGCTCACAGCAACCTCAAACTCCTGGACTCAAGCAATCCTCTTGCCTCAGCCTCCAGAGTAGCTGGGACTACAGGCATGCGCCACCATGCCCGGAGAATTTTTTCTATTTTTAGTTGTTTGGCTAATTTTCTTTGTATTTATAGTAGAGACGGGGTCTCGCTCTTGCTCAGGCTGGTCTCCAACTCTTGACCTTGAGCGATCATCCCGCCTCGGCCTCCCACAGTGCTAGGATTTACAGGCGTGAGCCACCGCGTCCGCCCCAATATCTTTATCTTAAATCCAGAAAAGTGACAGTCAGAGAAGGGTCTCCTCTACAAGATGATGACTAGCCCACCGGCGCCCAGGTGTCAGGATTCCAAGGCCCCTCTACCGCGGCGGGACAAAAGGGAGACTTGCTTTCGCGGGTTTCCCTACCCGCACGACGTCTTCGAGCCCCCAAGGCAGGGCAGTGGGCGGGAGAAGCGCTCGCCAGGCCCCACCCCAGCCCGCCCCGCGTCCACGCGCCCGGCCGCGCATTCCCGCAGAAGTGCTGCGGCCATGGCGACGGCGGCGGGCGGTGCGGCCTACTTCCAGAGGGGCAGCCTGTTCTGGTTCACGGTCATCATCGTCTCCTTTGGCTACTACACAGTAAGGGCGGCCACATCCCGGCGAGGGGAGCGAGCGCTGCATTCACCTCGGCATCCGCGCCGGCGGGCCGGGAGAGATCGCGCAGACGCAAAGCCAGCTCCCGCGCGCCCGGAGCCGAGGGGGAGGGGAGTGGGCCCCGGAAGGAGACGCGGGCGCACCAGGCCCAGCGCTTGAGGCGCTGAGAAACCGGCTAGCCAGGCTTTTCTTGTGTGGCGGTAGGGACAGCTCTCCGAGCGACTCAGTATGTAGGTCTTTCAAGATGGTGGCGGCGAAGTCGGAGGCCGGCAGGACTGCTGCCGCCTACTTCCGTACAGCCAGACCCTTGCCCGCGCTCGGCACGGTGCTGGGGCTGGGATACTTCGCGGTGAGGCGTGGGGGTGGGCGGCGCATCCTTTTGGGCCCGGCAGGCCCTCGTAGGGCGAGGGGCGCTGTGGGAATGAGGTCTGTGCGCACGCGCTTCGGACGGTTGCCTAGGTTACTGGTGTAAGCGGAAGTTCGGTGGGCTTTTACGGAGGTTCCTGCTTGAAAGTGTTCCTGCCTTTGTATCCGGGCCCCTTCTCGGTTACTAACGGCTTAGCTGAGTTAGCCTCTCAGGAGCAGGAAGTCAAGTTGGCAGACCACCATAGGCCTGCTAAGTCAGGATAGGGCTTCCGAAGCAGAATGTTTGAGGCGGTTGGAATTGCTTGGAAAACGGGGATAAACTTAAAGGATGTGTAGGATTTCATTGGTAAGGAGGGGTAGAGAGGATATAACTGTTACGGCATAGGCGTGGAAGCAAGAAGACAGCTCTACTGAGAGAAAGCGACTTTTGGCTGAGAAAGTTTGTTTAAAGGACAGTGCGAAAGACGCGTGAAAAAATAGGTTGGGGGCTAAGTTGGTATAATTTTGAAAGAAGGCTACGTGGATATTGCCCGAGAGATGGAAAGTTTTCGAAAGTGCATCTCTGTTCTGCAATTCTGTGTCTCTTACTAGTTAGGGTGTAAATGGAGGGAAGCTTTGGGGACTTCAAATTGGGATATCGTGGAGCTGGCAGATGCTGCTTCTTTCATTCCCCTTGATCTAGGTGGGTGCAGTGATGTTTTGTCCTTTATTTAAATTTCGGATGTGAAACATCGTGGGAGAGGTAGTACTCCTCTTCACAGAGATCTGAATGTGGCAATAAATTTTGGAGCTTTTGGCAGTTATTCTCAGAAAAGGCTAAGTTGGCAGAGGTTACAACACAGAGACTGAGAACAAATTAATAAGATTACAGAAACCTTATTAATTAAGCAGTTGCTATTAAAACTTCACAAACCTGATCTCACTCACTTTCCATCTCTATGCAGTGGATCAGCCCCAGTTTTAGAGGTACAAAAAGTGAAAGAAGAGAAAGGAATTCTAAATGAAATGGGGATTTGATCAAGTCATAGTTTATGCAGTAAAGAAGCTGGCCAAGGCACACAAACTCTTAAAATTTGCTAATAACTTCCATAAAGTAATGTTTTGGTGGAATTTATTAAAAATAGCACTGAGTCTGATAACCACATAGTTTCCTCAGCATAAATCTCTCAGTAGAGTTGTTTTTAGAAAATAGAAGTTGAGAATGGAGGCCCAGCTGACTGTTCAGAGTTTCTTTGGTCTGTAGTTGTTTTTGTAGAATCAGTATTATTTCATAGCCTCTCTCAAAAATAAACATTTTAAGTGACCTAATACGTATTTTCTGCCTCTGGTTCTCTTTCAGTGGGTTGTCTTCTGGCCTCAGAGTATCCCTTACCAGAGCCTCGGGCCCCTGGGGCCCTTCACTCAGTACTTGGTAGATCACCATCACACCCTCCTGCGCAATGGGTAAGGAGAGCTGCAGAAATGGGATGTGGCTGCAGCTCTGGCATCACTAGAGACTTGAAAGGCCTGCAGTTCCCTTTATATATCCAAGAGTAGTACTAGTTCACATTAAGGCACCTTTCTTTTTAAAGTTTCTGTGTTAGTTTTCATCAGTAGATAACTATCACCTTAGATTTAAACTAGACTGACTTTTTTTTTGTTTCAGGTATTGGCTTGCCTGGCTGATTCACGTGGGAGAGTCCTTGTATGCCATGGTATTGTGCAAGTAAGTCTTTGTAATAGATCTTTGTGGCTTTTCTCTTGGTATCTAAAATAAATTGAGAGTAGCCACATTTAAATAATTCATATACTTGTAGGCTGACAGCAGTCTCAGGGTAGAGCTAAATTCCTATGCCTGGTGCTCAGCCTGGCACAGAGGGAGGACTCAATAAATGTCTGGTAAATAAATTCATTTTATTTGTGTTAATTGTTAATCAATTATTTAGTTATTTAATTGAGATGACCTTTGTTTTAAAAAATTCCCTAGATAGTCCCAATTCTCAATTGTTGTTTCACGACTGAATCACCTGAGGAGCTCTTTCAGAATATTCATGTCTGGTTTCCAGATCCATCTAATAGGTCTTGCTTCAGAGATAGGAATAAATTCTTTTTTAAAGCTCCACATATAATTCGGGGATACAATGCTAGTTAAAAACCCCTACATCAGACCCTACTCAATAGATGCCAGTGTAAGTTAATACTATGTGCCAGTACTAGAAAAATATTCTCTTTACATTTATACTTTATATAAGCATATACGGAAAATATGGTGCAATGAAAAACATGGTTTTAGTAACGCCAAATTGCTTTACAATTAATATTTTTCTTTCTGGTCAAGGTTAGCTTTCACCCCATTATTTTTCTATTACTTCTAAAAGTGGAAAATAAGGACAAGTGAGGTGGCTCAGGCCTGAATCCCAGCACATTGGGAGGCCAAGGTGGGAGGATTGCTTGAAGCCAGGAGTTCAGGACCAGCCTGGGCAACACAGCAAGACCCTGTCTCTACTAAAAGGAAAAATTAGCCAGATGTAGTGGTGTGCACCTGTAGTCCCAACTACTCAGGAGGCTGAGGCAAGAGGATTGCTTGAGCCTAGGAGTTTGAGGCTACAGTGAGCTATGATTGTGCTGGTGTATTCCAGCTTGGGTGACAGAAAGACACCTGTCTCTAAAAATAAAAAAAAGTTATACGTGGTATGCTAAAAACTCAGCTTATAAAATTGAAAGTCTCCTATAATCCCCAAAATAGTCACTGTTAAGAGTTTAATGTAGGCTGGTAGTGTAGGCCGGGCGTGGTGGCTCATGCCTGTAATCCTAGCACTTTGGGAGGCGAGGTGGGAGGATCGCTCAAGGTCAGGAGTTCCAAACCAGCCTGAGCAAGATCGAGACCCTGTCTCTACTAAAAATAGAAAGAAATTAATTGGCCAGCTAAAAAAAAAATATAGAAAAAATTAGCCGGGCATGGTGGCGCATGCCTGTAGTCCCAGCTACTCCGGAGGCTGAGGCAGGAGGATCTCTTGAGCCCAGGAGTTTGAGGTTGCTGTGAGCTAGGCTGATGCCATGGCACTCTAGCCTGGGCAACAGAGTGAGACTCTGTCTCAAAAAAAAAAAGTTTAGTGTATATCATAATTTTATGCATTTATAAATAATTTCATATACACACATAGATATAAACTCTTCTATAACTGTTTTCCATTGTCACATATGCCTATTGTTAAATTTATTTTATTTTATCTATTTTATTTTTTTTGAGAGGGAGTCAAACTATGTTGCCCAAGCTGGCCTTGAACTCCTGGGCACAAGCAATCCTCCCACCCCACCTTTCTGAGTAGTTGGGACTACAAAGGTGCCACCACACTAGGCTCACATTTTCCATGTCTGTACATATCAATTTACCCCATCCATTAATATTAGTGTGTAATATTCTATTATATGGATGTGCCTTAATGTATTTAAGAAATCCTCCTTCTGATGGGGGATGTATAGCTTTTTACTATCTTAAGCAATATAGCTGTGAACATGAATTTCATACATTTGGTCCACTTTAGTATTTATTCCCTTAGAATAAATTCCTAGATCTGGAATTTGAAGATTAAAGAATGAATATTTTTAATTTTGACATATATTGGCATATTGCCTTCAGAACCGTGGGACTAATTTATCCTTCCAACACAAGTGTGACAGTGCCCATTTCCCCACACCCTCACCAACACCCTGCTAATGGCTTGTCTGTCCTTAACCACTTGTAGGCACTTTTTGTTTCTGAATTTGAGTACTTTGTCATTTAGATGTCTTGCAAATATCCTTTCTTATGGTTTTTTACTCTGTTGGGTCTTTTTATAAACAGAAGTTTATCAATATAGTCAAATTTATTAATTTTTTCTATATATTAAACTTATTAGGATATTCTTTAATCTTCTAACAGTTCTAGAATTTTGTCTTTCACATTTAAGTCTTTAATCTGCCTGGGGCTGATTCTTTGTGAGAGATTTCCAACTTCACCTTTTTCCTTATGATGCCCAGTTATCCCAGAGCTATTTATTGAGATGTTCACTCTCCATTGATGTGCCCTGTCTTATATCATACATACATATACATGTGGCCCTGTTTCTGAAGTCTGTTCTGTTCCATTGGTCTGTTTGTTTATCCTTGAGCCAGTGCAACACTGTCTTAATATAGCAGTAGCTGTATACTCAGTAGTATCTGTTAAAGCATGTCCTCTCATCTCATTGCTCAAGAGGGCTGCCCATTTCTAGACTTTTGCATATTCTTATGCATTGTCATGTGCTACAAAAAATAAACCTGTTGGGATTTTTATTGGATTGGCCATGTGAATTAATTTGGAGACAATTGGGATATTTCAATTATTGAGTCTTCTAAACTATGAAATGGTCTATCTCCACTTATTTAGATCTCCAATAATGTATCAATAAAATTCTATAATTTTTAAAGAGGTCTTACACATTCTTTGTTAAATTAATTTCCAGCTACTTCTATTTTCATGTGCTATTATAAATGAGTTTTTTAAATTTTCTAATTGGTTGATGGTAGTATATATGAATGTAGTCCACTTTTACATATTGACCCAGCTACCTTGCTAAATATTAATACATGTATTAATTATAATAGTTTATCTGTAGATTTTTTTTTTACTCTCTAGAAATAAAGACAGTTTTATTTCTTCCTTTCAATTCTGTATACCTTTTTTTTTTTTGAGGCAGAGTCTCACTCTGTTGTCCCAGCTAAAATGCCGTGTTGTCAGCCTAGCTCACAGCAACCTCAGACTCTTGGACTCAAGCAATCCTACTGCCTCAGCCTCCTGAGTAGCTGGGACTACAGGCATGTGCCACCATGCCCGGCTAATTTTTTCTATATATTTTTAGTTGTCCAGCTAATTTCTTTGTATTTTTTAGGGAGATGGGGTCTCACTCTTGCTCAGGCTGGTCTTGAACTCCTGAGCTCACACGATCCGCTTGCCTCGGCCTCTCAGAGCGCTAAGATTATGGGCGTGAGCCACCGGCCTCTCTATACCTTTTATTTGTGTTTCTTCCCTATGGCACTGGCTAGCACTTCTATACAGTGTTGACTAGAAGTGGAGTTAGTAAACATCGTGCCTGATTCTTAATCTCAGAAGAAAACTTTCAACATTTCCCATCATGTTTATTCTAGATTTTTGTAAATCTCTTCTATCAAAATTAGGAAGTTCCATGGTATTTCTAAGTTTGCTGTAAACTTTTATTAAGAATAGATGTTGGAATTTGTCAAATGCTTCTGTATATATTAAGATGTTCATATGATCTTTTTTAGTGTAGAAAATCATGTCATTTTTACATTTATGGTTTTTAAAATATGTTTTAAATAAAAGGTCATCCAAATGGGACTTACTATAGACAGATAAAACTGTAGCAAGCCATTCACTTCAATTAGATATTTTCTTTTGAGCTTCGTTTTAGGCAATTTATTTTGAGTGACTATATAAGCAAATGTTTATCATTACTATGTGCCAAGTTCTTTGTGTATATTGTCTCATAAACTTAGTGAGATAGCCACTATTATTCCTGTTTTTTCAGACAAGAAAACTGATTCTGAAAGATACTAAGTGATTTGTCCAGGTCGTAGCTGGTAGATGGCCAAGCTAGGATTTATATCTGGTCTACGTCTTCAAAATGTTTGTTCTGAAGCCATGCCAGTGCTTTTTATCCTATCCACTCACCAGAGTTACATGAAAAACAGTTTTATAATACCGTACCCTGGACAGTAGCCAGACTGGTTCTCAGGGAATAGTGAATCATCCAGAATGCATTTATTAGAAAACAAGAAAGTTGAAAAATATTAATAAATGAATTAACCATTCAAGTTAAGAAGCCAGAGAAATACAGCAAAATAAACCCGATGAAACTAGATGGAAGGTATAAATTAAAAAAAAAAAAAGAAATAGAAGACAATCAGTCCCATGAAACCATAAGATTAAAATTCTGGTGTTTAAATGTTTCTTGTTTTTTAGGTATAAAGGCATCACAGATGGTCGGGCTCGACTGCTCTGGTTCCTACAGACTTTCCTATTCGGGATAGCATCTCTCTCCATCTTGATTGCTTACAGATCAAAGCGCCGAAAACAAACTTAAAGAAGATATCCAAAAGCTTTCTCTACGCTTCTACGTTCAACCTCACCTCTTATGGTGGGGAGTGGGGGTGGGGTGGCAGGGAGGCAGTGTTTACTCAGTGATCTTCCTACTTTCTAGAGGGTATCTGCCCTTCAAAGCTATTTAAGACCCACTAGTTAGTCATCTTTCTTTTATACAGTCTGGTTGAGCTTAATAGACCAGTGTTTACTTTAGAAAGAAATAGGAAATGATTTTAGCTTTCTGGTTCTGCAGACTAACCTGTTTGGCTGAGGGCTTCCAGCTACCTTTTTGAGGTCCTTGGCTGTTATGGTGGTCTCTTGTCATCTGGGCTGAGCCACCGTACTAAATTTACTTGTTAGCAAAACACCTTACCCTCACCACCACTATCTTACCTCTCCTTTCCCCCAATCTTTTCCACCTTTCTGGACCAAGTGACACTGCCACAACACATAAATTCTACACATTTATTTTGTTTATTTATTTATTTTTTTGAGACAGAGTCTCACTCTGTAGCCTGGGCTAGAGTGCCATGGCGTCAGCCTAGCTCACAGCAACCTCAAACTCCTGAACTCAAGAGATCCTCCTGCCTCAGCCTTCCAAGTAGCTGGGACTACAGGTACACACCACCGTGCCTGGCTAGCCATTTTTTCTATTTTTAGTTGTGTGGCTAATTTTCTTTATATTTATAATAGAGACGGGGTCTCGCTCTTGCTCAGGCTGGTTTCGAACTCCTGAGCTCAAGTGCTCAAGCAATCTTCCCGCCTCGGCCTCCCAGAGTGCTAATTCTACACATTTATTAGGTACCTGTGGAGGCAGGATTCTTTCTCAAACTACAGAAAAAGATTAGGAAGATAAGCAAGTCCCCGGCACAAGGCAGGCTGAACAATTACACAGAGGCACAGGAGGACATTCTGGGAACCAAGAGGAGAGGACTGGCCTTTCCTGGTGCTGCCAGCCAGAAGTGATCCTTTCCTCTACATCGCCCGTGGGACACAGTGCTCTGTCATGTGCAGGGCTCTGATGGCACTGCCATATTGCTCCTTCAGCTCAGGGCCACGTCTTAAACAGCTTTACTTTTCCCCTCAGCACCTGTCCCACTGCCTTGCACACAGGAAGGATGCCTTGCTCCATCAGTGTTGAACAAAGGTGAGAAACTAGTTTTGCTTTCCACTTGTTCAGTATCATTCCAATTTTTATGTGAAAATTGTACAACCCTTTTGGTGTTCCTTTATCTCAAAAGCACAAGACTGGCTTTAATTGGTATCACCTTTCTGTGGGTATCATTTTTACACTTTCCTATTCATGGTCACTTTCTCTGAACACTAGGTGTCTCCCTCTAGCTCTGACTTACTCAAATACACAAACATTCCTGTTTTAGAGATTCTGGCCCATGGGTTACCCTGCTAGTTACTACCTCTCCCATTCATCTGGTTATACCTCATTACTGCTGATGGGTTGGGGAGGCAGAATTATTGTCTCTGTCCCCTTATCCTGGCAGAGTGACCCCTACAAGCCATTTGAGCTTCCCTAGAGGACTTCCTACTTGTTCTCTGCAAACTAGTACTCATTTCTCTTCCATGATACAGCAGGACAGGTTATTTGTATTAAGCAAACATTTATGAGAAACAACCCCCTTCCCAAAATAGAGCCCCCAAGCAAAAGTAAAACCCTGAAAGATTATGAACTATGAATTATTTCTAGTGGAGATAAATTTCTGCAAATATATTTCAATCTTTCCCTCTGTTTCTCTTGTGATTAAGATGTTGCTTTGTAGTAGGGAAAAAGATTTTTGACCATGAAGTTAAACATCATGGAAATTCAACCCAGATTTTTTAAAAACATAGTCCTCTCCAAAGGGAAATAATAATGACAGTATTAGTGGTGCTGGGAGCAATATGGAAGATTATTGAACAAAGGGATTAACTTGAATAAAATTCTGTGAATTGTCTCTCACAAATGTGTTTTTCAGTTTTGACATAGTGTCATGCATTGGATTCTTTTTCTCAAATAGACTGTCCAGTTCAAATATCAGTTTCTCATTGATAAAGAATTGCAGAACACCCTGGTTGTAGGGTATATATTTCTTATGTTTGTAAACTTCCCATGGCCCACTTAACTCCTCTGTGCACAGTCACTGGGTGGGCATGTCTCTTTTTCATTGTAGGATTATCTCCTTTTTGTTTCTGTTTTCATTTCATTCAGCATTTCATAAAATCTATGTGCGAACTAAGGAGTGTTCTGGCATTTTTTAATTGCCTAAAAATATAGTCATGCATCACTAAACAATGGGGATACTTTCTGAGAAATGCATCGTTAGGTGATTGCACCATTATGCAAATATAGAGTGTACTTACACAAACCTAGATGGTACAGCCTACTGCACACCTAGGCTATTGGTATGGCTTATTGCTTCTAGACTAGCAACCTGTACAGCATGTTACTGTACTGAATAGTGTAGGTAATTGTAACACAATGGTAAGTATTTGTGCATCCAAACATAACTAAACATTGAAAAAGTACAGTAAAAATATAGTATCATAATTTTATGGGCCCATCATCATATATGCAGTGTGTCATTGACCAAAACGTCAATATTTAGCATGTGCATAAAATCCTATAATCTTATTTGGGATATTATCATGGCTTAGAAGCAGAGGGGATCTTAGTGAGCAAATGGTGCAGATCATTCATTTTACAGACCCAGAAACTGATCCCAGGGAAGTGAAGTAACTTACCCAGTGTCACACACAGGGAGGTAGAATTCTGGGCCTGTTGTTGCCCCTGTTCCACACAACTCAGGAGCTTAGAAGTAAGTCTGTGAAGCAAAAAATAAATAAATGGAGACATCTTGGCTGTGTGTTGTAGTCATGGTGGTGATAAGGGAGAAACAGCTTTATGTTAAGTTTGGATGAGAAAAGGCCAGAGGCATCTTGGTGGAAGGAACCATGAAAGATAAACAGACTAAACTGTTGTCTTGCCCACCCTAAAGGTTTCCAGAGCATTTATAGTTTAGAAGAACAAGAAAACAAACTAATGACCTCAGAACTTAATAACAGGCCCCATTTATAAACTAACAGTAATTCCTACATTCAACATGTTTATGACTCCATGCAATCTGTGTCTAAACATGTTTTATAAGCCATGGTGTTAACACAAGCCTTGGGTTTGAGGCTATGTTCCAGATGTGTAAAGACACTTTGGCAGACCAACTTGCCATCTCAAAAGACCCTTATGTCTTTACATTGAGGGTCTGAAAACAAAAGTTAGAGGACCTGCAGTGGAGGTTGGAGAACACAAAGCAATCACTTTTATCTTGCTAGGGCCCTTCCTGGAGTCTCATTAATTAAAGCTTTTAGTTTAGCAACTGGGTTGTATATATCATTTATCATTCCCTTTTTTGTCAGCACATAGAAAAAGGAAGGCTTGTAGGGTAGCTGAGTAATATATTTTTAAGGCCATGGAAACTTTCTGCAAGGCTCTTTGTCCACACCAAATTGTGAATTATGTTTCCATTTACATCCAGGCTGGACAATGACAGTCTTTAATTTTTATTTCATATCTCTCATTATGAAGAGGAGATTTATACTCTGATTCCACAGTGAACAGTTGAAAATCCTATTCAAAATACAGTATTTGCAATTTTTATAAAACATTTTAGCATGGCTTCTAAGCTTTCTTAAATGATTGAGTATACCAGTTGCCTCATTTCTGTTTGTAGTAAGCCATATGTTAAGTTAAGGGAAATAGTTTTGGTATACTACAAATACTGTTCAGGGATATATTTATGAAAGAACTTTTACTTACTTTTTCCTTATACTAACACATTGCACAGGACGAATTGCCACTAAACTTGATGACATTTTCATTGTTATAAATGAAAGAGGAATGACATCTATTATATAAAGTAGGGAAGAGTTCCCTAAAACTCAAACACATAGGGACCACCTTCACAACTTTAGTTATGTCTATGCTACACCTGAATTTATTACTTATTTAAAGCAATTCGCTTTTTAGAAATCTTCCTAAACAAGAATGTGAAATCTCAGGTTTGGCTTGTTAATTATATCTTTTCTAATACATATGAGAAGAAAGCATAATTATCTAAAATCACCATACATACTAGTGATACACTTGACACACTGTTAATAATCAAAAAGTATTACCCAACTCACTGAAGACTGAAGCATGGGGTTTAACCTGGCTCTAGCCACAGGATTTTTGGCAAGTGTGTCAGTTTTTGGACCTCAGCTGCATCATTAAAAGAATGAAAATACCACCCCAAAACTGTTAAATAGATAAATTCAATAAATGTGTCTTTGCAAGATACAAATCAAAATACAAAAACCAGTAGTGTTGCCATACACTAAGAACAAACTATCCAGAAAAGAAATAAAGAAAGCAGTTCCATTTACAGTAGCTACAAAAAAGTTCAATACCTAGGAATACATTTAACTAACGATGCAAATTCTCTGTACACCAAAAACTATAAAACATTGATGAAAGAAATTGAAGAAGACATAAATAAAGGGAAAGATAATGTTCATGGATTAGAAGATTTAATATTGTTAAAATGTCCATACTACCCAAAATGATCTACAGGTTTGATGCAATCCCTATCATAATTCAAATGACATTTTTCTCAGACATAGGAAAACAACCCTAATATCTATATGGAACAGCAAAAGACCCCAAATAGCCAAAGCAATCTGGAGCAAAAAGAACAAAGCTGGAGGCATCATACTATTCCAGCAAGTGTTAACAGCAAGTGTAACAGCTCTTGACCAGGGAAATAACCGAGCGGCAAGCTGAGAGTCGGAGAACAGCCTTTACTCCGTCAGCAGGCTCAGCCAACTTCTGATCTTCTGACCCCCCTTCCTTGTTCTCCAGCTTTTATACCCTTGGTAAGACTCAAAAAGTGTCTAATCAGCAACAAGCTGTAACATCCAATCAGCAACAAGCTGTAACATCCAATCAGGATCGTAAGAGCAGCACGGCCGGAAGACAGGAGCAGATGGCCAAGCACGGGCCGGACCCACACACGAGGCCCGGCCCAAGCAGCGCGCATCTGCCCGCCACGGCCTCCAGCCAACCCTGCGCAGCACTGGCCTGCGGGGATGCGGAGAGGCAGGGAAGCAACGAGCGGCTGCGTCCCGGAGCCCGACGGTTTTCCCCATGAATACTACCTGATTTCAAAATATACCACAAAGTTATACTAATCAAAACAGCATGGCATTGGTGTGAAAACAGACACATAAACTAATGGAACAGAAAAAATGGAAAAATGCCTTTGTAGAATTTTATATTCAGTCAAATTATCATTGAAATGGGAGAGTGTGATGGGAAAAGTCCCCTGTATTCAAGGCCTCAGAGCAGTTGCCACACAAAGATACTGAAAACACTTCTGGAAGAAGATCTCAAAGAAAGAAAGGAAAAAAATCCAGGCAGTGCTGCAAGAGATACCGAGAAAGGAGACGGGGGAACAGTTATCAAAGACAAAAAGAGATGATGCTTTCAAAACAACCTTGAATTAAAATTATATATTTCCTAGAAAACATCCATGATGACAAATATGCGTGTCCGTGTGTGGAGGAATAAGTTAACGGGGCATGAGAGTAAGTTGAAGTAGTTGCCTTATGAAGGGGAAACAGAGATGCTGATAAATTTAAGAAAGGAATTGGGACAAATAGATGTGAACTGAGAAATTGGGTGCAGCTATCATAAGAACAAAAATAGAGTATAATTGTTTCTATTTGAAATTTTTCAAGCCTTCAGAAAAGTAACAAGGAGAATGCAGAGAACATCTATGTACCCTTCACTTCCTCAGTTCAGCAGATGTTAACATTCTGCAACATTAGCTTTATCAAAATCTTTTTCTCCATATATAATTTTCATTTGAGAGTAGTTGCTGACATCATGACACTCCACCTTTAGTGTGCATGTCCTAAGAACATAGGTGTTGTATTACATAACCCCAACATAATTCTCACGTTCGGAGACCTTATTTTTATTCATTGATTTATTTTTAGAGATAGGGTCTCACTCTGTCACCCAGACTAGAGTGCAGTGGTGTCATTATAGCTCACTGCAGCCTTGAACTCCTGGGCTCCAGTGATCCTCCTGCCTCAGCCTCACAAGTAGCTAGGACTACAGGTGTGCACCACCACACCCAACTAATTTTTGTATTTTTTGTAGTGATGGGGTATCGCTATGTTGCCCAGGCTGGTCTCCAACTCCTGGGCCCAAAGTCTCCTCCTGCCTCAGCCTCCTAAATAGCTGGGATTACAGGCGTGAGCCACCGCCCAGCTCAGGGAACTTTAACATTATTTTATACACAGTTTAGATTCAAATTTCTCCCACGGTGCCAATAATGTCTTTTAGAGCCTTTCAGAGGGTGAGGCTTGGGGGATCCAGGATCCAATCCAGGATTACACACAGTATAACCGACTCCCTGAGCAAAAGTGCCTTTTTGCAGTTCTTTTATGTCTCAAGTTCTCAGGCCAATAATATTTGCTGACCAGGACTTTGTAATTCCCTGTTTCACTGATCCCCCTCCCTTTTGAGTTGTTTGTCAGAAACAGTGGACCCTCCTTACAGTAACAAGATAATCACAAGGCTTTACGCTATCCGATTGTTCAGAAAAGTCACCACAAATCTTGCCCAAGGACCTGCTGGGCAACCTACTCCCCACCACGTGCATGCGCACAAGACTGAAAGGATAACTGATATTACCCCCTCCCTCCTTTATACTACTAAAAATCTCCACCCTGGGAGGGGCTTAGCCACCGTTTTTTGATCATGCCATATGTGTGCCAGGATGATTTCTCACTGCGCTTGCGTGCCCTGCACTCCCCCCCAAACACGTAATGATGCTCACTCACTTCATGCGTTATTAATTTCACCTCCAGAAAAATCTCTGACCCTGTCAGTCAGGGAGGCAGATTCAAGATAATCCTCCCACCTCCCAGTTGATGTCCGCCACAATAAATCTCCTTTCTTGACAATCCTCATTGTCTCAGTAACTGGCTTTCTGTGTGGCAAACAACAGAGGGAAGCCCTCTTGTGGGTTCATCAACAATAGTATGTAGCTGTCAGGTTTCTTTAGTCTCCTTTCATCAAGAAGAATTTCTCTGCTTTTTTAATTTGTTTTTTGTGTTTTTTTTGCTTTAATGACACATTTTTGAAGAGCTGAGGCCAGTTATGTTTCCAAAATATCCCATAATTTTCTCGTTTGTCATTGTCAGACTGAAATTAAACACTCTAGTAGGAAAAGCACCAGATAACGCTGTGTCCTTTTCAGAAGACACTCGCTGATTTACATAATCCACGTAACCAAGTTGAGCTTCATTTCATGTGTAAAATTGATGGGGAAGACCATTGGGGTTGGGACGCGGCCGCTCGCCGCCTCTCCCGCCACTGGACGCGGCTGCTCGCCGCCTCCCCGCCGCTCCGCATCCCCGCAGGTGCTGTGCGGAGCAGGCTGGAGGCAGCGGCGGCGGGCAGGTGTGTGGGTGCGCACTGCTGGAGCCGGGCCTCGCACGGACCGCACCGGCCAGTCCAGGCCCGCGCTCTATGCTCCGATGCCTGCTCCTGTCCTCCAGCCGCGCTGCTTGCGTGATCCTGATTGGTTACTTTTTGAATCCTACTGTTCCTGATTGGATGTTATAGCTTGTTCCTGATTGGATGTTATAGCTTGTTCCTGATTGGATGTTATAGCTTGTTGCTGATTGGACGCTTTTTGAGTCCTGCTAAGGGTATAAAAGCAGGAGGAGAACGGGGAAGGGGGGCAGAAGAACAGAAGACGGCTGAGGGTGCAAGATGGAATAAAGGCAGTTCTCCGACTCCGACTCTCCGTATCCTGCCCGGTTATTTCCAGCGTCAACGCTGCCAAAGGCTGTTAATACTTAAGAGCTGTTTAATGCTACCAGGAGCTGTTAACACTTGCCGCAACAAAATAAGAATTATACTGGCCTCATATAATGTTGTAAGGAATAAAATGAGAAAATATATAAAATATTTATACAGTTCTTGAAACATAAGCACTCAAGAAATGTCAGTTCCTCCTACACAATTCTTATAATGAAATCTTTTACCTTCCCAGCAGAAAAAAAAGAGCTAACCCAGGCTAATGGAGAGAGAGGAAGGAAGTCTTTCTGGGAGCAGCTGCACCTACATGATGCCAAACGCAAATGAAAATTAATAAACTCATACAATCACTCAAAAAAAAAAAAAGACACATGATGATATTTGTCCCATTATTAATGATCCTAAACTTCACCACATGTTAAGTTGGTGTTCACTGGTTTTCTCCATTTTAAAGGCCTCTCCCCACCCTCACCTTTGAATTAAAGAAGGGATCTGTGGGTTCCCACCAGTGGTTGAGGCAGCCGTTGATGGTTCTTGCCTCAACCAATTTTTATTATGATGTTTGTAAACTGGCGATTTTCCTATTTCTATCATTGCTTCTACATTTATTGTCTTTCTTCTGTAAGAAGCCCTTTCTCTTCTTTCCCTCCTCCTATTTTCATTTATTCATTTGTTTAATATTTTAAGTATAAGTATGAACTGATGTAAATTTTCTGCCCTAACCCTGGAATCAGTCATTTTTCTAAGCAGTTTGGCTTTTTATTAGAGAAAGGTATTTAGGAACCAAGATCTAGTATGTTCCCTGCTACTAAGAGTGTCATTGCTTTTAGAACCATTCAGTGGACAGGGCTGAAGAAATCAATGTTTTAAAGATCATTAATTGATACTGATACCTTGTAATTCCAGCCCTATACCACAGGGTTCTTCCTCTTATGTCTCCTTCTCCCACCATGAGAACTCTGGTTCCAACAACATCGATGTATTCACTCAATCACTCAACCCTACAATACACACAACATGGTTTTAGAGTTGCTCCATTTGTCAGTCAGTATTGCTACTAACAATAAATTTTCCTTGCAGTCTCTTTATCCTTATGTTATAGAAGCTACCTTTTTTCTTCTTCTGAATATACTGTTAGTATTCAGATGCATTTTAGGTTTATTTGCTAATTGGTATTCAATTTTAGGGTTTCTTTTTCTCCATCCTTCTTAATTTTATTTTATGTCTTTTAATATATAAGACTTTGGCAAGGCTCGAATGGAAAAGCCATGTAAAAAGGTATACTTGGAGTAGTCTTAGTCCCCTTCCTGTCCCTCCCACCCCTTGCAGGTAGAGGGAAAGTTAAAATGAGCACCACAGGCAGTACGTTAATGAGATCGCAAAGACAGAACAAAATCTCAGCCTTCCATATAACCAAGCAGATACAATCCAGGGCACACATGTCTCAAGATAAATGATAACTTGTCCTCGTGGAAGAGGACTTGACACACGAATGCCATACATTTTTTCATAGTTCACCCTAAATTCACATGGTAATTGAGTGGCCATCTGTGCTAATTACCTTCATTCTAAGGAAAGAGTAAACTTCTATCTCTATGACGAGCAGGCCATAGAGACAGATTGGAGCAAGGCTCCAAGTAAAAATCCCACGGTGACAAGAAGATAGGAGCGCTATCTTCCTTGATGTTTACATTTCAAAGAGATGTGTGAGCGCTTGGGCAGCACATATACTAAAATTGGAATGATACAAAGAAGATTAGCAGGGCCCCTGTGCAAAGATGACAGGCAAATTCGTGAAGTGTTCCATTAAATAAATAAATAAAATAAAATAAAATAAATAAATAAGATGGTTTCCAGGGCCTTAAAAAAAAATTCCTGGGTGTTAAGCTGTCTAGAGGCTTAGTTGACTTTTTAAAAGGTTTTACATGCATATCAAAGGGTTCAGGAAAAGAAACATAAATACAGTTTTCTCAAGGAAATACTCTAAGAATAGATAAAGGGGAGGAAGGTCTTTTTCCCTTTGGGCAACAGGGAAAATTCAGTCTTATTTTTATTTACCCATATATAACAAATATCCTTAATTTCTGGTTCATTTTTCCTGTGTGTAATTTTGATAAGGAACCCCCCCCCCCGCATCTATTACTTGGTGACGAATCAGCCACCTGAGACCCCCACCCCTCACGGAAGACACACATCAGCATAACACTAACCTATTACCTGGTGCAGCCACATAATACTAACCTGGTGGGCATTAGTCACTTGATATCCCACCCTTTGGACCACCCCAACTTGATAAAAGTGAGAAAAATAGGGTAGACAGGGCTCAGAATTTGGTGGCGAGACCCCGCTGGCGAATAAACTTTGATTCTCCGACTCTCTAGGTGCTGCTGGGTTTGTCCTCGGGGCCACCTGCTGTAACACTTGCTGTAACAGTTTTGCAGATAAAAGCAAACACATATAAATATTCTTTCCCTAAGTGTTAATTCTCATAATAGATCCCCACCGTGGAGTAGATTCCCCAGATAAAAATGGACAGAGGCTCTTTCACAAAACACCAGACATAGTATTTCGGGTACCCATCCCTGGGAGAGTATTATATGAGGTTAAGAACCATATATTTCTTTAAACCACTACAGTAATGATATTGAAGAACCATATTTTAAGGAACTTTCCACTCTTTAACCTTCTAGAATCCTCTGCAATCTCAATGAACTGGAATTATTCACTTTGTGAACTAAAATAAAATCTTAAGGGCGTCCTTCCCACCAGCTGACCCAATAGACCACCTCTTGGCCAAGGGGATATCCCAAAACTAAATTGCCTGCCATGAGGTTAGACAGGCCTCATCATGCCCCGCCTCCCTTCTTGAGGACATCCTTTGTAACTCATTAACTGGCTTAAGGGTATGCAAGACAAACCTGCAGGTCCTCAATTTACACAACAAATATATATGTCCGGTGGCTTGTCTCTGATTGACAGAGCTCCTTATCTGAAAACATTCCAAACCTTTAGACAAAGCTTCACATCTTTAACTAATTACAAGTCAAAGAATCTTTTTTTTTTTTTTTGAGACAGAGTCTCACTCTGTTGTCCAGGCTAGAGTGAGTGCCATGGCATCAGCCTCGCTCACAGCAACCTCAAAACTCCTGGGCTCAGGCGATCCTTCTGCCTCAGCCTCCCGAGTAGCTGGGACTACAGGCATGTGCCACCATGCCCGGCTAATTTTTTCTATATTTTAGTTGGCCAATTAATTTCTTTCTATTTTTTAGTAGAGATGGGGTCTCGCTCTTGCTCAGGCTGGTTTCGAACTCCTGAGCTCAAACGATCCGCCCACCTCGGCCTTCCAGAGAGCTAGGATTACAGGCGTGAGCCACCGCGCCCGGCCTCAAAGAATCTTTAAACCCACCTGTAATCTGTAAATCCCCCTCTTCAAGATGGCCCACCTTTTCAGGCCAAACCAATGTATGCCTCCCACGTATTGATTGATGACTTTACCTGTAACCCCTGTCTCCCTGAAATGTATCAAACCAAACTGTAACCCAACCACAGCCAGTCCACCTGCTCAAGGCTTCTTGGGTTTAGCTCCGGGTCATGATCCTCAAATTCGTCTCAGAACAAATCTCTTTAAAATTATTTTACAGAGTTTGGCTTCTTTTCCACTAACAACCTCGATGTAATGTCAGAAAACCTGAGTTGAATTAATTTACCTTCCCTTTCTGGCTACCAGGAAATGAAATGACCCAATTGTTAGGGTGGAAAATACTAGTAGGTGCTCAGGGAACGGGTGGAGAAAGATTACTCACACAGAGATTAAGATTAAAGTAAAAAAGTTTATTTTATCCTTTTAGGACACAGAATGGGCGGGGGCGGAGGGAGCAGAGAGATGGGGTGGCATCCAAAGAAAGAGAAAGAAGATGCCAGCAGTGAGGCCAGGTGGCTTGCTGCATTCATGGGGACAAAGAGAAAAATAATAATTGTTGTGGAGTAATTAGCAGGCAGTTGCAAGAAGTCAAGTTGTCCATCTTCCTTGTTTCTTCCGTTCCTGGAGATTTGGTTATCTCTGAGATGTAGTCAGGCCTATCACAGGGAATGTGATTTCGGGCAGGACACAAAAGCCTGGAGTTTAACCCCTGCTGGTCTGGGAGGTTCTAGGGAACCCCTTGAGGCTATAGAAACAGATTCTAAAGGCTGTGAGCTGGGGAATGGGAAGAGAAAGATTTATATTTCCTTTCTTTTGGCTCTTTTTGGATGTTTGTGAAAACAGAGTCCCAGCAGGGTGGCTGTGCTAGCTTGGGCCAGAAACAGCAAAGAATAGGAAGAGCTCCAGATGGATCTTTAGCTGTTGTTAGGAAATTGGGAGATTCAAGGCCACCCTAACACCAATCAAGACAAGACAAGATCTGAGAAAGACAAAGCTCCCTTAGAGGGAAGACCAGATTTGCATGAATCTTGCAGGTACTTTACTTTTCAAGGAAAGAGTAACAAGATAGCAAGCCTCTGAGAGTTGGTAAATAAGTTTTAATCCCTTGTTGTTATTGTTGTAGTTTCCCCTTGAGAGCAAAAGGCAGCAGCCTTTCATAATGCAGTGGAATAGACTAGGGCCCTGGGCTTTGAGTGACAGCTCTGTTGGAACTGTTCCGCACACCTGGCTAGCTGTATGGCCTTGGGTAAATTGTATCCTCTCTTTGAACCTGGGTGTCTACTTCCCTCTTGTTTTGTTTATCTCCTTTTATCCCCATTTCCCTACTGTCCCCATTCCTGGGCTACAATTCCAATGTGTCTGGTGTGCATGTATTCTTGCAAAATACACACTGTTGTTATGTGAGTGTGTATTTTTAATTTAAATGAATAGTATTGTGACTTAAAGACCCATTCATGTGGCAATATATATGTCCATCGCTTCTAATTGGCATCTTGGGAGGGGCACTGAGGACACTGAGTTTGGTAACTGACCTAATCTAATTTTCATTGACTTTTTGACCATTTGCCAGCAAGGGCTGGCTTGCCCACATTCCATATTGCTCACTCGAATAGGGAAAAAATTCTGTCTCTAAGACAATGTGAGAGTTGATATCCCAACTGAAATCTACATGGTTTGTGAACAAGACAGGTAACAACAGAAAAAGAAAACCCAGGCTGGCCAACCAGCATAGCTCATCTTGGAAGCCTCCACAAATCTATCTTAATTTTGCTTGACTTAGCTAGAATTGCATTAAACTACACAGCATATGAGATGAAATTCTATGTGTGGTCCACTTGTGATCAGAACATTAGAAGGGACTACAGTTTTACACTAGGAGAGACTGAGGGCGTGTGAAGGAAGGTAACCATCAAAATCACATAGCCAATTTGGTGGCAGACCTAGGTCCCGAAAGTTCACTCTTCCAGCAAGCTGCCTACCGGCAGTGTTGGATGAAACATCCAAAGTAATGTTCTCAACAGCATGCCTCACCTCCCAAATATTTTACAGATTTTACCCAAGAATGATGTATTAAGAGTGAGAATAGTTTCTGTCATTGTAAGTTGCCTTTAACCCCTGCCCCAGCCCCCACATCCTGTTCATGTTCCTGGCACCTGCCTTTGATACTGTATCCATAGCAATGTGCGAATACTGTAAACACTCTGCAGGCCCAGGGGTTTTCTTGCCATTGGTTAATGGAACAGCATTAATATGTTGCACATGGACACAGAATGGTGGTATTCACAGCATTTATGAATCTTTAACATCTGCACAGTTGGAGAGTTTGTGGCCTATGTTCTGGGTATTACAGAGTATTTCCTAGGAAACTGAAAATAAATACATTAGGAAATTTCAATTTTCAGTGTGTCACTAATGTCCTGGTGCCCTGTCATGCCTGCCACAAAACACTTTAACCAGAGGGCAGATTTCTTGTGAAATCCTATCATATTCTTTGAATCTGCAGGAATCCTACAGAACAGCTTCCTTATTAATAAAAATAAGAGCAAACATTAGTCAAATACTCATTGTGTGCCAGGCATTACACTAAGAGCCTTGCTTGCACTCTTTCATTTAATTCTCACTTTAACCACTTCGGTACCAGTGTCGACTGTAGTCGATAGCCACAGATGAACGCGCACAGCAACTTTAGCTGACAGCCGTGATGTGACTTTTCTAATTTTTCGTTTATCAAAATAAAATTGTGAACATTTAAAAATAGTGTAATGAAAACATATATGTATATGTTACCTATTCTGATTTACATTACAAGTAAAGCTGCCTGTAAAGTAAAACAAACTTTCAGTGCTTTAAAGCTTTCCTCATCACACAAGAGCAAAACGGATTCATCTTCAATGCACAGCACAAACTATTGTGCAGACTATGAGTGCCGGCTGTGGGCAAGGTTTCCTGGCCAGTGACCGTGGTACCGAAGTGGTTAAACCCCAGGAGGTAGGACTGCTAACCCATTTTTCCCCATTGGAAAACTGGGGCCGAATGAATTAAATAGCTTGTTTATAATCAGAACTAGTGAGTGGTAGCGTAAGGGAGAATTTTCCCACTCCCTTCCTAATAGTCGCATAACTGCAAAATAGCATGACTAAGCAACCAAAGAGAGACCTTTGACTAGATTTCAATCTTGTGCATAACTGCAAAATAGCATGACTAAGCAACTATGGAGTAACACGTGACTAGACCTCAATCTCTCTCTCTCTTTTTTTTATTTTGTTCTTATTTTTTTATTTTTCTAGACCTCAATCTCTTGCAGACTTTGTAGCCATTTGCTTCTGTAACATATAAAAGCCACCATGCTTAGACCCCATTTTGCTCA
>VBSM01003143.1:45436809-45487669 GCA_008086735.1 Cheirogaleus medius
CTCCTGACCTTGAGCAATCCGCCTGCCTCCGCCTCCCAGAGTGCTAGGATTACAAGTGTGAGCCACCACACCTGGCCAAAGTAGTTATCTTGTTATGAAAATGTCCCTTTATTTCCTTTATTACTACCTCTTACAGTTTGTTGTCATTGTTTTTAAGTCAGGGATGGCTGTTTAATTTCATCCAATAATAGTTTCTGCATTTACTAAAACAATAAAGCTATTTTGATTTTTGTTTCTTTGACCTTATAACAGACAGGATGGTTAGAGATTTTTCCAGAACCCCTCTTGGAAATGAATAGCTAGCCAACAATTTATTTTATGTTCAAAGTAGTGGCAAAAGTCAGTGAGAAATGTTCTGCCAATAGAAAATGAAAAATTTTAAATATAAAAAAATACAAAGCAGTGGCAAAAGGATGGACCATGCTATAAAGAGCATTAAGATATTTAGATGTCCATTTGGGAAAAAATTTAAGTTTGACTCTTTCCTCACAACTACATAAAAATTCTAGATGGATTAGAGATTAGACTTTTAAAAAACTTAAAACTATTTAAAGAAAATATTGGAAACTTTTTTTTACAATCTTGACATGAGAAATCATAAGTAGGTTGTAAACCCCTCAAGCCATGAAAGAAAATATTGAGAGATTTGGCTATCTAATATTTAAAACTTCTGAATAATGAAAGATACCACAAAGAAAGTTAAAGACAATGGAAGACTGGGAGAAAACATTGCCAACATATATAACAGCATTAGATTAATAATCAGAATATGTAAAGGAAAGGAGGAAAAATAGAAAAAAGTTATTGAGTAGGCAAATAAAGCTGTCTCACTCATAATAAATAACAAGGAAATAAAAACAACAATAAGGTAACATTTCCATCATCGAATTACCAAAATTTTAAAAGATAAATATCCAGTGTTGGAGAACATACAGGTCCCTCCACTCCGGAAGTATTAATAGTTTGTGTAAATGGCGCCCCCTGCAGCACAATTCCAACATTGATTCCGATGTAGTTGGGTGCACCTTAGAACGGCCCTCTCCGCGCCCTGCCCCTCCTGTGGGCTTAGGGAGAGTCGGGGGGACAGCTTTCGGCCCATCTGGCAAAATGTAAAAGACCCTCTGATTCAATGATTCCTCTTCTAGGAATCTAGCCTTTCAGAAATACACGAATGTGCAATATGTACTTAAAGATACATGCAAAAGGATGTTCCTTAAAGCATGCTTTATGGAGGAAAAAGGAAACAACCTACATGTCCATCAATAGGGAATTGTATGGATAAATAATGGTGCATCCACTCATGGGATATTTTGCAACTCTTAAAAGGAATGAAGTAGATTTATTGGTACTCACAGAGAATGATCTTCAAGATTTGATGTTATGCCTGAGATAAACATGAATGAAAGCAAATCCCTAAAGTATCTATTATTTGATCTCCTGTATATATGTTTGTGTCTGAACATATGTTAGATAGATAGGGAGTGCATAGACAAGGAACAAGCCGAGGGGACTGGATGGAATTGTTGGGCAGAGGGAATTAATGACAGAAAGCAGTTACTTGTTTTACTCTCTGTACTTAATTACTTTGTGCTCTACCACAACAACAAGAAAGTATTATATATGTATATTTTCTTTTCATCTTAAATTCATAATGTTAGCAGCTGTGTGACTACCAGCAAGGTTCTTAACCTCTCTGAAACTCAATTTCTTGATCTGCAGAATGGATATAATGATGTGCCCCTCATGGAGCACGAAGCTCAGAGAGGTGATGTATGTAGAAGTGAATCAGTGAAGGCTTATTAATATTATCATGGTTACTAGACTGTGAACGCCTTCAGGGCAGACACAACATGTGAGTATGTGAATTCTTTCCATTTCCTCCTCCTACGCTAAACTGGGTTTAAGCAGTTGCTGAACACTCCGATTTTGATTCTACCAGGGCTCTGTGCCTTTCCTTGACTTTAAACTATTTTACAAGTATGGAAATTGTAGATAACTGATAAGATACAAAATAATTCTTGTCTTCAGATATGTCTATTTTTCCTATTGTAGGTTCAGTTGACTCCCGTCCCTCACTGTGTGGAAGGAGCCAGTTTTGCCTCCAGTTGCATGTTCACGCCAGTATTTCAGATCTGTGTCTGTTCTTTGGTTGCAACATCTTACAACCATTATCAATTACTAATTAATAATGAGTTAAATACAATCTTTAGCACATGCTCATTTAATATCTGTATGCCAGTCAAGATTTTGCTTTTTTTTTTTTTTTGAGACAGAGTCTCACTCTGTTGCCTGGACTAGAGTGCGGTGGCGTCAGCCTAGCTCACAGCAACCTCAAACTCCTGGGCTCAAGCGATCCTCCTGCCTCAGCCTCCTGAGTAGCTGGGACTACAGGTATGTGCCACCATCCCCGGCTAATTTTTTCTATATACATTTTTAGTTGGCCAATTAATTTCTTTCTATTTTTAGTAGAGACGGAGTCTCGCTCTTGCTCAGGTTGGTCTTGAACTGCTGACCTTGAGCAATCCGCCCTCCTCGGCCTCCAACACTCCGATTTTGATTCCACCAGGGCGCTGTGCCTTTCCTTGACTTTAAACTACTTTACAAGTCTGGATATTGTAGATAACTGATAAAATACAAACTAATTTTTTGTCTTCAGATATGCATATTTTTCCTGTTGTAGGTTCAGCTGACTCCAATCCCTCACGGTGTGGAAGGAGCCAGTTTTGCCTCCAGTTGCACGTTCACGCCAGTATTTCAGATCTGTGTCTGTTCTTTGGTTGTAACATCTTACAACCATTATCAATTGCTAATTAATAACGAATTAAATACAATCTTTAGCACATGCTCATTTAATGTCTGCATGAGAGTCAGGATTTTGCCTTTTTCGAAAAGTGTCTTTTAACGTTGCTGTTACTCCTTTGCCAGTCGCAGGCAGACCCCGCGACTGAGTCTCCCTCTCAGGCCCAGACACTGTCTGGTGTAATTAGATAATTAGAATTAATTTCTCATTTGTAGATAGACGAAAGCGTCCACACTCCTAGGAGACGGAGTTCAGATTCCTGTGCCGTAGCTGGGTATGACACCGAGGAGGGCGCTTCTCCCTGCGCCTCAGTCTCCCGGTCTGTGAAACGGGCTCATAACGCACCCCTCACCCCGGGGGCGGCCGCCGCGAGCCCGTGCCCTCGCCCGCTCCCTCCCCTTCTTGCCGGGGCCCCCGGGAGCGCGGGGGACCCCCGAGGGCGGCCCCTTTCTGGGCAGGCGCTCGGCTGGCACGGCACCCCTCCGCCCCCGGGGTCTCTGGGCTCCGCGGGGTCCGCGGGGTGCCGAGGGGCCTCTGGAGGGGGCGGGATCGCTCGAGCCAGAACGCCCGGAGCCGCCCAGGAATTTTGGCTGGGGCTGCGAGCATTTCCTCCCGGCCGGCCCGGCGCGATCCGGGGAGGCGGCCGCGGGCAGACGGCGCTGCGCTCGGCCGGGCGGCACCATGCGGCGCCTGCTCTGCGCGCTGGCCGGGCTCGCGCTGCTGCGCGCCGCGGGCGCCTCGGCCGGTGAGTGGGGCGCGGACCTCGGGCGCGGGCGAGGGCAGGGGACCCACAGCCGGGGGACCCGCGGATGGCGAGGTAGGAAAGAGACAGAGAGAGAGGGGTGGAGGGAAGGTGGGAGAGACAGCTGGACACGGCGGCGAGATGGAGAAGAGAGAGATGGAGAGAAAGGTGTCGAGAGAGAACAGACACAGACATAGAAAAAAGACAGAGAAATAAAGACAGAGGAACGAGAGATAAAAGAGAGAGGAAAGGATGAAAGAAAGGAGAAAAGGAAAAAGGAGAGGCTAAGACAGATAAAGGCTTTGGAGATACACGGATGTGAACAAGGGTAGAAAGAAAAAGGAGTTTGGGAGACAAAAGAGAACAAGGGAAGAAAAAGAGTAACTGAAATGGCAAAAGGAAGGAGGAGCGGAGAGAGAGGGAGAAAACAAACTCCATGCCAGGGCCAGAGCTGGCGACAGAGAGGGAGCCAAGCATCTGGGGGCAGGAGGTCAAGTCTGCGGGCTGGGCCGCCCTGGAGGCCAGCAACGAGAACGTCCCAGAGCCGCCGCCGCCCTCGGGGCTGGCTCTACAGAGCATTGCTAGCAAGCTGAGCTCCAGGCGGAGAATGACCCAAGCTGGGCCCAGCACAGACTTAGGGAGCCAGCCAGGCAGCCCGGGGAGAAAGGCCACTGCTTCACCTGCCAGGTGGCCTGCGGTGGTTCTGCAGCCTGGGTGAGGACGCCTGCCTCCAGGTTCCCAGAGAGCTTCTCTGGGGGCCTGAGCTGCCTTGGGTGGAGGTGGGGGGATGTGTGAGAGAGAGAGGGGTCATCTGGGTCCTCCACTAGCTGGGGTCCTTGCCTTGTGCTATCCCCTTTCCTCCTCTGCACCCCCCCCCCCCAGTGGCCTCAATACTGCCCCTCCACAGGTGAGGCTCAGAGAGTGTGACTTTTGTCAAGCGACTTACTGGGCTATAGCCTAGGACTGTACGTCCCACCAGCCTGCATGTTGTACCACACCTCACAGTCTACAGCCCACATCCCTGTCTACCCAGGGGGTGACAGCTCATCCCAGTTGTCCAGGCGAGGGGACATGGTGCCAAAGCAGAGCCCTCGCCAAGCGCCAGGAATCCATCCCCTGCCAGGCCCTTGCCCCCACCCAGGCAGGGTGCCAGGATAGGAGCCCCCAGTCCCTCTCAGGGCCCAGTGGATGGTGGGAGTGAGCACTCAGACAAAGGATCCAGGCCACCCTGACCCTGGGGGGCCCCTGCCTGGGCTGAGTGGCCTCACCTCACTGAGGCTGTTCCCTTCTGTAAATCCGGGAGAATGAGGCCCATCTCATGGGGCTGGCTTCAGGGAATGGATGACAGAGGACCTGCTCAGCAGGGAACGCACACCAACCCGTATTTTCTCCTTGAGCCTGTTTTCTCCTTTAGCCACCACTGGTATTTAAAAATGTAAACCCACTTTCAAAGCCTTATCTTTCTTTCTGATTATGCCTGTTCATTGCTGCAGATTAAGAAGAAAAGGAGGAAAGCATAGATGTATTAATGTAATTTTACACTGATTTCACACATTTTTGTGCATAACCTTTCAGATTTCAGACAATGTTCCTTTTTTTTTTGACTTTTGATTATGAAAACTTTTGGATACAAAAATAAAATATAAAATCATAGTATACAGAAATAGAAGAGTATAATGTACTGATCAACCCTGTTTCTGCAAGTATCAGTTCATGGCTTGAACATGGCCTATGAACTGATAGTTAAATGTAGAAGCTTGATCAAATCCTAGTTAGGTTTTTCTTTGCCAGAATACTTTATAGATCGTTTTTATTATTTTAATTTGCATTCCTTTGATTACTACTGAAGTTGGACATTTTCTTCACAGGCACATTGGTCATTTCTATTGTCTTATACATTGTCTTAGACTTTTTCCATTGTGGTGTTGGGATTTTTCATATTGTTCTGCAAATGCTCTTTATATATGAAGTGAAGGAAACTTGTTTGTGTTACCTGTAGAGACCTTTTGTTAAGGTAAGGCTTTAGCTGAGTTCCTATTTTGCTATGGGAGGAATTTGATGTGTTAAGAACTTCATCCTTTTAACTAGTATAATCATCCTTGTCCATGGCTTGGGTTCCAGTGGGGAAGCTGTCACTGTCCAGCACCGTTCCAAGTCCCCATGAACATCTGCCTTCCATTGGGATTCTGCTTTTGCCAGAGGGCTGTATGAGGATCATGGTGTCTCTTCTCACAAAAATGGATATGGTGGGGAGGGAACCACTCAAAGACAATTTGACCCAAGGTGCACATTTGGGCTCTTTGTGGGCCTTGGGACAGCTGCAAAGGTGTCACATGTCACCACCACCTACTACTAGCTGTGAAATCTTAGGCAGGCTACTCAACATCTTTGCTCTTTGGTTTTCTAATCTGTGAAAGAAAAAAAAAAAAAGGAGGGGAAGGAATATAAGAATACTGACTTCACAGAATTAAATGAAATGATTGCTGTAAGCACTGAACAGAAAGCTTGGCCCACAATAAGTGATCACAAATCAATGGCAGCTTGGAATATAGAGTATGGTTGTGCCAATTCTAAAGGTGAAGAAGCCAGGGATGCAGCAGGTGGCATTGGCGTGTATCAGGGAACTAGAGATTGGGTCAGGACTGAGCCCCTGCGTCCCTGCTAGAGAAGCCCCTGCAAACATTCCCTGGACACTTGCAGCATCTGACTCCCTGTGTGGGCTTGGTTCTGGAGCAGATGCCTCTCCATCTTGGGGAGACCTGTTCGGAGAGATGTGGCAAAGAGCGCTGGCTTCCGTGTGGAGAGGCGGGGTCCTGGTTCGAGCATCACTGACTGACTTGGTGCCTTCATCTTCCCAAGCAAATGTCCCTGGGTGGCATCTGCACATCACTTGACAGTTCCAAGGCTTCGTCGAGAGTGGGAACAATATAGCCATCCTGCAAAGCAGTCGGGCGGGGCACATGCCTTGCAGATGAGGGGTGGGAAGCCAAGAAAGGCAGAGGGCACAGGGTCAGAAAGACTGCATCTCCAACTTCCCACCCACCTTCTTTCCGCAGCACTCAGAGAGAACTCTGTCCTTGATGGCTTTTTAGACCTTTTCAGCATTCTGGGGATTTGGGAGTGCCTTAGTACATCATAATTCAGTGCATTAAAAAACACAGTATTCCAAGACAGAAGTAATCTTGGGTCCCTGAATGGCCTCAGGGAGCAGAGCTGCCTGCAGCGCCACCACCAGCCAGTCTACATCTGAATTGATATCCAATACCAGAGAGAGAACACGTGTGATTGAGGGGGCTCTTCTTTACAGCAGCCTCGCTCGTATCCTAAGAAAAATACTAACAGCCAGACAATGAATGCATTGGAACGACATTGGTACAGGCTCAGAGTGATCAAAAGGCTCAAATCCAGATCTGGAAAATGACCAGAGACCAAGGGAGACAGGACACAGCCCTCCCCAAAGAAAACAAAACAAAAATGTGCCTCATAATCCGAGCTCTCTCTCAGGGGGCTCGAGAGGTCCCTCTTCTGTTTTAGCTGAGTGGCTCTGCATTTTGGAGTTCTTCATCGGATCGTTTGGAAACCGTGTTCTGTTGCTTTAACAATAATCACAACCACGGATGGTTTTGAATGAATCACGAATCCTTATACACATATTGGATGCGGTAAAATTTATTATTCTATTATACTGGATGTGGTCAAATGTAATTAACCCCCAAGTGGCCAGTGTTGCTGGTCAGAGCAGGGTGTGACTTTGACGATGCAGAAGGTACAGCGGCACTCATGGTCGCTGCTGAGAATAAGTTTGTCGTCACTAAGCGCAGAAATCGTTCGAGTGGTGGGCGCTTTCTTACTGTTTGGGTCCCAGATACAAAAGGTCTCCCTGTAAGGCCTGGAAGTGGGAGGACGGGACCCAGTGGCCATCTCTTTAACTGGGGCGTCCAGCCCAGCCCAGCCCTCCCCTGGGGCCTCTGGCTCCGCTGCAGCCTGTTCTCACCAGCACAGGATGCCCCACCCATGGCCACCGTCCAGGGTGCACATCAGGCCCGGAGCAGGAGCCAGGCCAGAGAAAACAACCCAGCATCCAAGGAGGTCCATTTCCCAGCTGGCAGGGGCAGGGAGGGCGGGAGGGAAGGAAGGAAGGGAGCAGAACCGCAGCCTTGGCCGTTTGGGATTGATCAGCCTTTCCCGCTTCTCTGGTTTGAGCCTCCTGGCAGCCCCGTGCACGTGTGTGTGTGCGCGCGTGTGCGTGTGCACATGTGTGTGCAGGCACTCAGTTCTTGCCTTGCTGGAGCTTCTGGTCCAAGAAGCTGCTTCTCCCTCACTCACCCCAGTCCTGTCCTTGTAGCTAACCGTTGAGGCCTCTCAGCTGGCTTGGAAAGACAGAGAAGAATTATGGGTGAGCGACATCTGGGCCGCAGGGCCTCAGGCTGACCCCACCCCACTTCACAGAGGAGGCGGCAGAGGCTCCAGGAGGAGAAGAAAGCTTCTCACGACCCCACAAGAATAAGTGGCTGAGACTGGGGTCGTGGTGAGGACCCCGCGCAGGAGGGAGCAGGCGCGGCAGGGGGTGTTAGTCCTTGCTCCGAGCTTTCTTCCTCCGATGAGCTCTTCCGAGGCCCCGACGAGTTCACGGACAGTTGCGGCGGTTGCACAGAGCACGGATTTGTCCAGATGTGAGGGATTAGTGCTGAGCTGCGTGGAGAGCGACCTCAGCCTGGGCTTTTCCCGGGAGGGGTTCTGGAGCCAAGTCAGACCTCATCGCACACACGCTGGGAACAGGGTGTCGCAGGCCAGTGGGGAGGAGCAGATCCGTGTGCGTGAGTTGGCTCCTGCGTGTTGCCGCCTCTTGGCCTAAGCCTGGGGGACGTGGGTGAGGGAAGAGGGCTGGGGCCTGGGAGAGGGCAGGGGAAGCTCAGGGGAAAGACTTGGCCACAGACCCACTGAGGACAGGCCCCCCTTCCCAGGATGGCCGCCCTGGGTGAGAACAGCTCTTCCGGCCTTTCTTCTCCAGGCTGAGCAGCTTGGTTTCGGCGGAGACAGATGAACCTGGAGTCCCTTTACCAGGGCCACCTCCAGACCTGCTCCCACCTCTGAAGAGCGTCCTCAGGATGTGCGGCCAGAGTGGAATGCAGCCCCCACCCTCTGGGGTCTCTCCTCACCCGCCTCTCGCCCTGAACCCTTTACGCGGTTGCATGCAGCCCACGATAGCTTTTGCTCTTTGCTGACGACTCCATCCAACAATTGGCTTTTGTGATGGAACATTTCAGACCATATGCACTGGCGCAGAGAGAGCAGCTGAATGCACCCTGCGCACGCGTCACCCAGCTTCCACAGGGATCAACTCTTGGCCAATCTTGTTTGCCTCATAGCCCACCCGTGCCTCTCCCCACCCCCACCCCAGGCCTGGATTACTCTGAAGTAAATCCAAGAGCTCATAGCATTTCATCTGTAAATGTTTCAGTATGGGTCTTTAAGAGACTCGCTTTTTAAAAAGCAGCCAAAGTGCCATTGTAATGTCCCCCCACCCCCAGATTCAGCAGTAGCACGACAAACCTTTGAAGAGGCTTTGCTAAGCTCAATGGAGGGAAACAATGCAAAGGAGAATTTTGAAAACAAATTGTTCTCCACCGAAGATGCTCATAAATGAAGCAAGTTTTGTCCCTGGTCTTGGTTCTCGTCCCTGAATGCTTCCAGATAGAGTCGGAATCAGAAAATCTTAGGGCAGGAGGATCCCGGCAGAGCCCTAGAAGGCCACTTGCTGAGATGGGGCCAGGAGAAGGTCAGGGTGCTTGGTGTCCGGCCATTTGCTGACAGTGTGACCTTGGGCAAGCCACTTACCTCTCAGAGTTACATCTCCACCGCTAGCAAAGTGGCTCAGCATCCTTAGCCCACCCCAGGACCTGCCCACCTTGATGTTGTCACTGTCCGAAGCTGCTCCTCCTCTACAAGCTAAAATTGCAATGTCCCTCACCACTGGTCCCTTCTGTCACTCCCGTGACTTCGAGACCTACAGTCCCTTCAGCTCCCCCATTTCTCCCAATTTATGGGCCCCCTTCTTGGCCTCCCCTCCTTCATCCCAGCTAGACCCCAGGGCCCCTCCCCGCGCCCCTTGCTCATCACATCTCAGCTCCCTGGCCCCTCGCCCCACCACACTCATCCGCAGACTCCCAGGGTCAGCCCCGCCCCAGCCGTCTGTCTTTGGGGCTCTGCACCCCACGGCGGAGCACAGCTCGCAGAGGCCCTGCGCATCCAGGGTTCCTCACCGATGCCGCCCATTCTGCATGATCCTCCCGCACCGCCCCCCTCATTCTCCACAACCCCTTTTGAAGCCGTCTCTCTATTCAAGCCCCTCACCCATTGGTGCACTGATAGACTGGTGTTCAAAAAGAAAGAGTATTTGCCGATTTCCATGATGTAAATGTTCTCACCATGGCCTCCACCACTTTAATGGCCAAGTTTAACAACCCACTCACAGAATTCCTGCAAACTTAACAACCAGCTCTCCTCCCTACTTGAATTTCAGCAGGTGCCTCCCTCTTACTTTACCCAGAGAGTAGAGGCTGCCAGGTGGGAGCTCGCTCAGCTCTTTGGCCTCTAAGTACAGGTGTGTCTTGGCCCGTTTTTGCCTTTCCACGTGTTGCCCAGCCTTCTGGATCCTAGACCTCCCATCGGTTCAGGAAATGCATTCCTTCCTTCTCCTGTCTCCTTCCTGTCCCTCAGGCTGGAAGCATGGTCCTGTTTTCCAATGCTCACAAGACAGAAAGGACAGCAATCAACACTTCTCTAGACCTGGCAATCTGTCCTCTTCCTTCACAGCCAAGCTTGGTGAAAAAGTTCTCCAGAGTCAAGTGTCTACCACCTGCCCTGGCCTTCCCTTCTCATCCCGCTGCAATCTAGACTCTGCTTTGCCCCCAACATTTGGCTATAAGTGCCAGGGTGACAGGCCGGGCGCGGTGGCTCACGCCTGTAATCCTAGCACTCTGGGAGGCCAAGGCGGGTGGATAGCTCAAGGTCAGGAGTTCAAAACCAGCCTGACCAAGAGCGAGACCCCGTCTCTAAAAAAAAAAAAAAAAAAAAAAAAAAAAAAAAAAAATAAGTGCCAGGGTGACATTCAGCAGAGCTTTTCTTGGCATTCTGCTTTTCTGGTCCTTATCTTGCCAGCCCTCCCTGCTGCGTTAGGCCATACTGACTTTTTCATGCTCAGTAGGATCTATAAAGCTCCCGGCTTCTCTTGACGTTTGGGACAGCACCCGCCTTGCTGAGCGCCAGCGTTCTCCAGGGCTTCAGCCAACTCTGGCACCCACAGGCATCTCAGAGTTACCAGCCTGAAGCCTAGGCTTGGCCCAGGGCTTGGAGACTTCTGGGGTGGTGGCGATGGTGCCAGGAAGGACCAGTGTTGAGGAGAAAAATAAGGAATCAAGGGTTGAGCAGGTTAAACCTCTGTTCACGGGTGGTGTGACCTCAGACACATCATTTCAGCTGTGCGTCAGTTTCCCTGTGTGTCAATTGCAGAGAACAGGTGGTCAGAGAGGTCGAGTTAACACCTGTGCTTGGCGCACGACACGGTGCGCAGTAAGTGCTCGGATCCAGCGACGGCTACTGCTCGCTGGTGCTGGTGCACATGCCAGCCTATTGCCGCTCATTCTTCCTTTCTCCTCCTCCACCTGCTGCCTCTGTTCCTCACTTCTCACCCTGATCACTGCAGCGACCTCCTGCCTTCAAAGACACATCCCTCCAATCCATTTTCTCTATTTTAAAAATTCACATATGACTCTGTGACTCTTCTGTTAAACCCCCCAACAAGCGTGGGAATTGGGTTATTGAGGTCTCTGGGCTAAAGCTCTGCCCCCTTGGCTCCAGCTCCAGGGTGCCCCTCGCCACCTTCTCCCCGCCCGCCCTGTGTGTTCAGCCGCTGCAGGCTCCCCGTGGGGTTTCTGCATCCCGAGCCACGCTCGTCCACACCGCTGTCTTTGTCCGTGCCCTTCCCCTTCCCTGGCTGGCGTCTTTCCTCCCGCCCTGCCTGTCCCAGTTCAGGCCTCACCTCCTTGAGGAAGCCCACCTGGGTCTGCAGGTGAGCGTGGTCACAGAGACGAGTGAGGGACCAAGTTGGCCACAGCTTGCACACAGACCCACACCTGGGCCTTCCTCTGCTCACCTGTGTGGTTGCTGGCAGGCCCCCCATCACCGGAGCTCAGTGTTTTGCAAGAGTCTCTGGTGTTATAGGGAAACCGAGGGCACCGCACTGACAAGGCTTGTTTTCCCGCAGCTGCAGAACCCTTCAGCCCCTCCCGAGAAGGCCCAGCTCAGAGCACAGGATGTGACAGGCACAGGGCTGTCCAAGGCCATCTGGACATCATGGAAGAGGTAATAGGGTGGTTTGGGAGGACATGTGGCTTCACGGGGTGCAGGTGCAAGCTTTCTTTGGAGCGTCAGGAAATGCAGGCCAATCCTGCTCTGTGGTCACCAGGTTAAACATGGCCCTGCCCCATCTGGGCTGACTGGCCCCCAACAGACCCTGCCTCCCCCGGGGCCTTGCTTACACCTCCCCTCCACCCCCCGGAGATCTCCATGTAATTACTAGCCAGGAAGGTGGAAATTCAATCACTGTGTTTTGTTATACAGCCATGGTTCCTACTTGCAGCCCAAAAATTCATGTGGAGGGAAAAATTATGTCTTTATTGTCACAAGCCTAAAAAATGGGAGTGCTAAATTTCACTGAGATCTATTCATTCATCATAAATACAGACAGCAAACCATAGTATTAATAGTACTGTGACTTTGTCATCAATAGACATCACAGATAATTTCATCCTGTCATCGTTGTTATATCTCCACATATCATTTATACTCATTATCTCAAAATTTCAGTAGTTGTTAGATAATGTGGTTTAGTGGGTTAATAAATACATATATTATTATATCAAAAATTTAATTTTTAACAATTGAATAATATTTTAATATAATTTGTATCCTTGGTAATTCTGTGTGTTTTATTTTTTGCTCTTAAAACATTATTCTGAGAAGAAGGCTGTAGGCTTCACCACATGGCCAACGGGGTCCATGGCGCACACACACACGCACACACAAACGTTAAGAACCCTGAATAAAGAAAATTGCAAAATTCCAAACCTGTCATTTGGCAGAGAAGCCACCAGGTGGCGAGGCAACAAAAGGAATGTGAGCTCCAGGCTGCAAAGTCCGAAAGGGAAAAGGTGTTCTAGGGTCGCTCCAGGCCAACACAGGAAGTGGCCTTGAAGAGCGAGCCCCCTAGGATATTGTCTTCTGGGGAAACTGAGGCAGAGGCACAGTCTGAACGAGGAAGACCCAGGTCCTGAGGCACCCACTCCCCTTCCCCCTGCACCCACTGCACCTCTAGGTGCTCCTTAGCGTGTGACCGATAAAGCAGGACACGGCACCACTCTCGTCCTTGCTATTGTCCCTTGCTCCTGTCCTAGACGCTGGAGAAGATGGTGGAGCACCTGGAGACAGAAGTGAAAGGCCTGCTGGGCCTGCTGGAGGAGCTGGCCTGGAACCTGCCCCCCGGGCCCTTCAGCCCGGCCCCCGACCTCCTTGGAGATGGTGAGTGGCTCGGGTGGCAGAGAGGAAGGGGAGGGAGGGAGGGTGCGGGGCACCGCTGGGTGGGGACCCTCCAGCACCCCCTGCTTGCTCAGTCCGAGGCCACCTCTTTCTTTCAGATAGCTTCTGAGCCCCGAGGTGGAGGAGCCCGGCAGCCGGGGGTAACACACCTGCGGACAGCAACCCTCTGAGGACCGACCAAGTCTTCTCGCCTTCCTTCCCCAGCTTTGTGTGAAATAAAAGCTACTCCTTTGGTCCCCTCTGTGTCTGCTGACAGAGCGACTCCATAACCACAGCCCCTTCTCCGTGCACTCCCGTGCCCTGAGCCCTGCATCCTTCCCCAGGCTCACACCTGGGAGCCCTCTGCCCCCAGCCCCCTGCCGTCTGCACTTTGGCCCTCCTTATTTACAGGGCAGACGTGGCAGGGGGTGGTTCACAGAGGGGAGGCACCTGAGGCCCAGAACTGTAACACAGTACAGCAGAAAAGCCCTTTGAGTAGCCCGGCTACTCCAAACATGGCCACAGACAAGCAGCAATGGCATCACCTGGGAGCTCGTCAGAAATGCAGGGTCCCGGGCCCCACCCAGACTCCTGAGTCAGAATCTTCACTGTAATGAGACCTTCCAGGGGATTTGTGTGCGCATTAAAGTTTTTTTCTTTTAATTTTCTATTGAGGTGAAATTCACGTAACATAAAATTGACCATTTTTACCATTTTAAACTGTATAAATTAAGTGGCTTTCGGTACATTCACAATGTTGTGCCATCATGATGACCACTGTCTAATTCCAGAACGTTTTCATCACGCCAAACAGAAACGCTGTGCCTATTCCGCAGTCACTTCCCCCTGGAACCACTAACCTCTGTCGCTACGGACTTGCCCATTTAAAACGCAGTGGTCCCCCTTACCCATGGTATTGCTTTCCACGGTTCCGGTTACCTGCAGTCAGTCATGGTCTGAAAATAGTAAATGGAAAATTCTAGAAATAAACAATTCCTAAGTGTTAAGTTGCATGACATTTTTTTTTTTTTTTTTAGATATTTGAAATACAACTTTATTCTGATTCTAAACAGAAAGGAATGGGAAGGACAGTTAACGAACAGGATTTCACCACTAAATATTGTGATGTGACTAGCAGTCTTATATTTGAAACTCAAGGAGGAATCAACTGCGTTCCAAAACAGCTAAATATGCAGGTCCAAACAATGAAGGTATTTTTTAAACTGCCACTCACTCTGAAGCCCATTCATCTCCTTCAGCAAACTGCACGACATGTTAAGTAGCATGACGAAATCCCTCGATGTTGCGCTCCGTCCCACCCTGGACACGAATCCTCCCTTCGTCCAGCATAACCGCACTGCGTACGCCCCCCACCCGTGAGCCATCTCAGCTGTCAGACCAGCGCCACAGTGTCACAGGCTTGCATTCAAGTGACACTTATTTTACTTAACAATGGCCCCAAAGTGCACGAGTAATGATGCTGACACAATTGTTCTATTTCATAGTTATTGTTGTTAATCTCGTATTATGCCTGATTTATAAATTGAACTTTATCATAGGTGTGTATGTATAGGAAAAAACATAGTATAATAGGGTTTGGTACTACTGGTGGTTTCAGGCATCCACTGGGAATCTTGGAACATACCCCTGTGGATAAGTGGAAGTACTATGAATGAAATCACACAATATATGGCCTTTTGTATCTGGCTTCTTTAGCCAAGCACAATGTTTTCAAGGTTCACCCATATTGTAACATGTATCAGTACTTCATTCCTTTTTATGGCTGAATAATGTTCCATTACATGGATATACCACATTTTATTGATCCATTCATCAACATTTGGGTTGTTTGCACATTTTGGCTATTATGAATAATGCTACTATAACATTCATGTACAAGTTTTTGTGTGGACATATGTTTTCATGTCTCTTAGATCTATACCCGGGAATGAAATTGCTGAGTCAAATGGTAATTCTATGTTTAACTTCTTCAAAGAGCCATCAAACTGTCTTGCACGATTTTACCTTCCCACCAGCAATGTTAACTATGGGTTTTTCAACGATGCACTCTTATCAGGTAGAGATATTTTTCTTCTATTCTTAGTTTGTTGAGAGTTTGTTTTATCAAATGCTTTATTTTTGCATTGAGATGATCAGGTGATTATTTTTCCCTTACATTTTATTAATAACATGTATTACATTGATTGATTTTCATATAACAAATGATCCTGGCATTCCTGGGATAAATCCCACTTGGTTATGGTATATAATCCTTTTAATATGCTGCTGGATTCAGTTTGCTAGCATTTCACTGAGGATTTTTGTACCTATATTCATAAGGGACATTGGCCTGTAGTTTTCTTGTGGTGTCTTTGGCTTTCTCATCAGGGTAATACAGATCTTATAGAATGAGTTAAGAAGTGTTTTCTCCTTTTAGTGTGTGGGGGGGAAGGATTTGAGAAGCACTGATGTTGCTTCTTTAAACATTTAATGTAATTCACCAGTGAAGCTATCTGGTCCCGGCCTTTTCCTTGTTGGGAGGTTTTGGATCACTGATTTAAGCTCTTTACTTGTTATAGATCTATTCATATTTTCTATTGTTTCTTGGGTCAGTTTTGGTAATTTGTGTGTTTCTAGGACTTTGTCTATTTCATTTGGTTATCTAATATGTTGCTATACAATTGTTCGTAGTATTTTCTTCTAATCGTTTCATTTCTGTAAGGTTGTTAGTAATATCCCCACTTTCTGATTTTAGTAATTGAGTCTTCTCTGTGTGTGCATGTATGTGTTTGTGTGTGAGTCTAGCTGAAGGCTTGTTCATTTTGTTGATATTTTCAGAGAATCATTGTCCTATTGATTCTGTTGTTTTCCTATTCTCCATTTCATTTATCTGCACTCCAGCCTTTCTTTCTTTCTGGTTACCTTGGGTTTTGTTTGCTTTTTGTTTTCTAATTCCTTAAAGTGGGAAGTGTTTCAATTTTTTTCTTTTTTAATGTAGGCATTTACAGCTATGAATTTCCCTCTGGATGCTGCTTTCACTGCATCCCATAAGTTTTATTTTTTGCCTTTATACTTGCGTTTGTTTTTTTAATCCACATAATTAAAACAAGTTTAAAAAGGCCACCTAATTCCACTGTTTAGCTTGGTGTTCTAATGGGGAACCGACTGTTTAGAACTGTCTAATAAGGCATACCCCCGAAAGAATATTTATCTGAGGATGGGTATCTCTTGTCTCTTTTATTTATTTTTTATTTTTTTAGTTTTCTTGATTTATTTTGATTCCGTTAATGACTAAAGAGCTGTTTTTCTACTATTCACTCCTTTATCTTATTTTAAAATACTGAGGGAGTACAAATGTTTTTGGTTATATGTATCACTTTTGGAATGCTTGGGTCATGGCTGTAATTGTGCCCATCACCCAAATAGTGTTCACTGTACCTGTTAGGTAGATTTTCACCCCTCCCCTTTTGCCCCTTCCCCCATGCTTGATTTCCACTGAGTTTTACTTCCCTCTGTGCACATGTGTGTTCATTGGTTAGTTCCAATTTAATAGCAAGTACCTGTGGTGTTTGTTTTTCTATTCTTTAGATATTTCACTTAGGATAATGGTCTCCAATTCCCTCCAAATTGTTGCAAAAGGCATTAATTGATCCTTTTGGATGGCTGAGTAGTACTCCATGGTATACATATACCACATTTTGTTAGTCCACTCATGTATTGATAGACACTTGGGTTGATTCTACATCTCTGCAATTGTGAATTGTTCTGCAATAAACATTCACATTCCAGTGTCTTTTTGATAAAACGACTTCTTTTCCTTTGGATAGATACCCAGTAGTGGGATTGCTGGATCGAATGGTTAGGTCTACTTTTAGTACTTTGAGGAATCTCCATACTGTTTTCCACAGAGGTTGTACTAATTTTCAGTCCCACCAACAGTGCATAAGCTTTCCTTTGTTTCTGTATTCACATCCACCATCTATTGTTTTTGGATGTTTTAATAAAAGCCATTCTAACAGGAGTATGGTGATAGCTCATTGTGGTTTTAGTTTGCATTTCCCTGATGATTAGTGATGTTAAGTATTTTTTCATGTTTATCGGCCATTTGTCTATCTTCTTTTGAAAAGCTTCTGTTCACTCATAAATTTTAGTATGTTGGGCTTTCATTTTCCTTAATCTCAAAGTATATCCTAATTTCTCGTGTGATTTCTCTTTTGACCTTCTGATTTTTTTGACGTATGTTGTTTAATTTCCACATATTTGTAAATTTTCCAGATGTCCTTCTGTTGTTGATTGCTAATTTCATTCCACTGTGGTTAAATTTTTAAAATTAATTTAGATTGTTCTGTGGTCTAGCTGGAGAATTTCCATGTGCACTTGAGAAGAATGCATATTCTGTTATTGTTGGGTGTTTTATATATGTGTGTTAGGTCTACTTGGTTTACAGTGTTATCTTCTTTACCTTTTATCTAATTGTCCTATCCAATAGTGAAAGTGGGGTGTTGAACTCTTCCACTATTATTTTTGGACTATTTCTCCCTTCAATTCTTGTTTCAAACTTTCTGAGGCTTTGTCATTAGGTGCGTTATGTTTATAATTTTTATGTCTTTATGGATTGACTCTTATCAGAATAAAATGTCCTTCTTTGTCTCTCATGTTTTTTTAATCCATTCAGCCAATCTCTGTCTTTTAATTGGAGAGTTTATTCCATTTACATTTATTTTATTTTATTTTATTTTTTTTTTTGAGACAGAGTCTTACTTTGTTGCCCAGGCTAGAGTGAGTGCTGTGGCGTCAGCCTAGCTCACAGCAACCTCAGCTCCTGGGCTCAAGCAATCCTTATGCCTCAGCCTCCCGAGTAGCTGGGACTACAGGCATACGCCACCATGCCCGGCTAATTTTTTCTATATATTTTTAGTTGGCCAATTAATTTCTTTCTATTTTTAGTAGAGACGGGGTCTCGCTCTTGGTCAGGCTGGTTTCGAACTCCTGACCTTGAGCCATCCACCCGCCTCGGCCTCCCAGAGTGCTAGGATTACAGGCGTGAGCCACCGCGCCCGGCCTCCATTTACATTTAAAGTAATTACTTATAAGGAAAGATTTCTGCCATTTTGCTATTTGTTTTCTATATATTGTTCTTTTGCTCCTCAATTCTTCCATTATTGCCATCTTTTGTGTGTTATAGATGGTTTTCAGTGTACCATTTTGATTTCCTTCTGTTTCTTTTACAATTTATTTTTTAGTCATTTTCTTGGTGGTTTCACTGGGATTACAATTAACATCTCAATTTATACCAGTCTAGTTTGAATTAACACCAAGTTTTAGCAGTATATAAGCACTTAGTTCCTATATAGCTTCATCACTCACCCTTATGTTGCTGTGACAAGTTACATCATTATACATTTTGTGCCCATCAATATAGTTATAATTATTGTTTGGTATAGTTGTCTTTTAAATCATACAGGGAAAAAAAGAGGAGTGACAAACCAAAAAATATATTAACACCTTAATGACCGCTCACGAGTTTTCTCCTGTTTCGCGCGTCATTTGTTAAGGACCACTCACGAGTTTTCTCATTTTTCACTGTAGTTATAATGATTTAAATAACATGCAGTTTGCCCAAAAACGTGTGGTCCCTGGCATATGTCTTAGAGATTTCCATGTGGTACGAAAGATGTTAATACTGACTTTTATATTTACCTATGGAATTTGAGTTACTGTCCAGTAGTCTTTCATTTCAGCTTGAAAAGCTTTCCTTAGCATTTCTCACATAAGGCAGGTCTACCAGCAATAAACTCACTTTTCATTTATCCAGGATGTCTTAATTTCACCTTCATTATTAAAGAATATTTAGCTAGATATAGGATTCTTGGTTGACCATGAGTTTTCTTTCACCACATTGAATGTCATCCCACTGCTTTCTGATTTCCATAATTTCCGATGAGAAATTGGCTGTTAATCTTATTGAAGATTTCGAGTATGTGTCAAGTTGCTCTTTCTGTTAGGATTTTATCTTTGTCCTTGGACATTTTGATTATAATGTCTTGATGTGAATCTCTATGAATTGACCCTACTAATAATTCATTGAGCTTCTTGTATGTGTAATGTCTTTCATTACATTTTCAGTCATTGTTTCTTCAAATATTTCTGCTACTTTCTTTTTCTGTGATTCTCATTATGTGTATGTTGTTATACTTGAAGGTGTCCCACAGGTGTCTTAGGCTCTGTTAATTTTTTTCCTTTTCTTTTCCTTTACCTTTCTGCACCTCAGACTGAGTAATCTCAACTGACCTCATTTGAAGTTTGCTGACTCTTTCTTCTGCCTTCTTAAATTTTTTAAGAGACAGGGTCTCTGTCACCCAGGCTGGAGTGCAATGGAGTGATCATAGCTCACTATAGCCTCAAACTCTTGGGCTCCAGCGATCTTCCTGCCTCAGCTTCCCAAGTGGCCACACCACCACACCTGGCTAAAATTTAAAAATTATTTTTTATAGACACAGGGTCTCACTATGTTGCCCAGTCTGGTCCCAAACTCCTGGACTCAAGAGATTCTCCCACCTCAGCCTCCAAAAGTGCTGGGATTACAAGCATGAGCCAACGTGCCCAACCTCTTCTGCATACTTATGTCTGCTCCTGAATCCCTTTAGGGAATTTTTCATTGTATTGTACTTTTCTATTTCAGAATTTCTATTTGGTTCCTTTTTATAATTTCAGTCTCTTCATTGATATTCTCTATTTGGTGAGACAACATTCTCCTGATTTCCTTTAGCTCTTGAGCATTTTTTAAGATAGTTTTATAGTCTTTGTTAAGTCCAATATCTGGGCTTTCCTCCATTTCTATTAATAGACTTTTTCCCCTATATATGATCCATACTTTGTTTCTTTGCCTGCCTCATAAGTTTTGTTGAAAACTAGACATTTTGAATATTATAATGTGGCAAATCTGGAAATCAAATTCTTCTCCCCTCCCCGAATTTGTTGTTGTTGTATTTGTTGTAGTTTGTTTCATTATTTTTCTGAGCTAAGTTCTTAGAGTTTGTATTCTTTGTCAGGTGTGGCCACTGAAATCTCTGTCTGATTAGCTTAGTGGTCAGCTAGTGATTTAACAGATATCCATAAACACCTGAAACAAGCCCCCCCAAACCTCCTCCAGATGTGTTCTCTGTGCATTGGGGCACACCCCAGCCAGGCAGTTTATAACTGCCTTATCCTGCACTTCTTGCTTGTGCAGAGCCTGAAGGTCAGCTAGGAGTGAGAGCATAGGGCCTTTTCTTTTCTAAGCATGAGCCTAGCCCTGGGCATATGTATGGCCTTCTAGTTTCCCAGAAACATGTGGGGGATCTTTAAAGCTCTTATTCCTCCAAAGAATCTTATTTCTCAGCCTTTCCTCCTCAAGCTTTTCAGTTGGTCTCCTGTTTGCCCCAACTGTTATTCCTTCCCCCAGGCATCGGTGGCTAACACATTGGCTTTGAAATGTCCCCCCAGGTTGCTGCCTTCACTTTGGGAGAATTCCAAATTAGGCAAAATAAAAGCAAGCCATTTAAGCCTGTCTTTCAGGGAGCAACTTGACGGATCAAAACAAAAACCATACTTCTTGAGAATAAGGTTGATTCTGCTTCCTTCGGTGCTAGGAACATATATAGAGAACATGGGATATTGTTTGCGAAGCTGCTGCCAAGCTGGGGCGCGGGGTATGGGGCCAATGTAAGCTAAAACACAACAAAGCTCTTACTGAGTTCAGATTTTTTTCTTAAGCATTCGCCTGGTTGCTGTAAACTTTCAATTAGTTTCCAGAGTTCAAATAGAGTTGATTCTGACAGTTTTTGCCAGCTTGCCTGCTGCTTTTGTGAAAGGATGGACTTTCGGAGTTCTCTACTCCACCATTTTTGGATGACCACATTCAAGTTTAAGAAGCTCTGATCTACTCTACCCCTCATTTCACAAAGGCTCAAAGAAGGGTCACACGGCAAATCAGTGGCCGAGCTGAGATTGGAATAGATTCTCAGGCCAGAGCTCCTTTTGCTTCAGGACTGCATCAGCTCTTACTGTTGAGAAGGCACCAGGCTCAGGCTGGACACCAGTATTAGGCCAAGAGGCAGCTTTCCAAGGAGCAGGGGCCAGGGGTAAGAGTCCCTGGTAGAGCTGGGGGGCTGACTCTTACTGAAAGGGGACCCTGTATGGGGCCTGGTGAGGGACTGAGTCATGATGTCCCTGTCCCTTAGAGGAACACAGGCAGAGAGAGTTTTCAGGTTTGATGGGGTGAAAATGCAAGCCTTTCTCTGCCTGAAGAAATGTATTTAGCTTGATTCATTTCCAGGTCTCATTCCACTCTGTATCAGCCAGGGCAGGAAATAGCCTACAGCAAAAATGAGGGGCCAGGTCCTAGGCGAGGACTATAACTCCCTGCCAAGGTGAACAGAGGATGGACATGGAATGGCATTCAATTCAGCTGTTGCTTTGACCATGGGCATCTGCAAAGCTTCATCTTTCAGATCCCTCTTCGGAAAGCTAGGAGTGCCTCATCTCATCTCCCATCACCTGACTGAATTCCAAGCACACCCTGCTATCTGCTCATCCACCCTCTGCATGAACACCTCTGGTCTGGGGCAGTTCTCTGCCTCACCACAGCAACATTTAGATCAGCATCAGATTATAGCAGGTGACAGATGCAGTTTCCCAGCCCCACACCTGCTCTGAATCTGTGGGGGTGCAGCCGGAGACCTGCTCTTTAACAAGCTCCCCAGATGATCTCGATGCACACTAGGGCTTGAGAAAACCACTCACTTGAGGACTGTCTACCCATCCACTAGGCGAGCGCTCCAAGGCTGCTTTCTTAAGTTTGTACTTGAAACAAATACCTCACTCACTTCACCCTGGTCCTGGGCCTGCCCGAACAGATAGCGTTCCTTTCAATACCCCCACATCTGCTGAAAATGCACTCAGGACAGAATTTATCTGATGCTTCATCCTCTACTTGCTATTTTAGAAGTGAGATCAGGTGTGTGTAGCACGGACTGGCCTTGACTAATATCTCCAGGAGGCAGGACAAGACTCACTGCGTTCTCTCTCAGAAAGATCACCTGTAAGGTCACATGTCTTCCTCCCACCTTTTCTGTCCTGAGCATAATCAAGTGTTGATCCCAATCTCCCACTGACCTTGGAGTCCTTTGCCTCTAGGGAGTTCACGTAGTCCTCCTGCCCACACTTACCATGGGTCAGATCCCTTGGGCATGACCAAGAGGACAGCCAGAGGGACAGGAAGGCAGGGAGAACCAGGACTGGGATAAGCACAGGTGGTCTCCAAGTGGGTAGACCAGGGGTCTCAAACTCAAAGGCCTGCAGGGACCAAATAAGTAACATGGGCTTGGTGTAACACAATAGGGAGTGGTGGGGCCTATGGCAAACAGAGAGTACTCGCCTAAAGTGGGCAGCTGCAACTCAGCTGTAGCCATGCGGGAATGCAGGCCCAGTGATGCCAGAAGTTCTGGGTTTTCAAGAGAAGCCAGGAGTCCAGGTTTGTAAAAATATATAGTCTCTCAATGTTTAAATGTTGGCAACAAGGTAAATTTTCTACAGACTCTTTGAGGACCCAAGTAAATGCCTCTACAGGCTTGATATTGCCTGCTAGGCACCAGGCTGAGACCTCTGGTGTAGATAACAGGGCAAAGTAATGTCACAGAGCATTCAGTCACATCGGAACACTGTCGCAGCTCAGGAGGCCACCAGGACCAGCCTGAGTTCACGGTAAGCTGTATGATGCCAAACAGTTCATGCCATCGGGCAGGTCCCACCTGGTACTCACTCAAGGGCAAGCGGCTGCCCTCAGGGAGGAGTTCTTGGGAGGCAACAGGGGTGGGGCCTCAGCTTGGGCTGCAGGCACAGACACTGGGCCAGAGCTGACACGTTTACCAGGACCTGCCATCAATCGCAGCGTCCACCAGCCTTTGGCTCAGGAAGGCAGGTCTAGGTAGACCAGGCCAGTGCCCAGCTCCCGGCTGCGCCACGCCCCTTGGGTTTTACCCTTCCTCTCGCTATGTTTGGGGGCAGTGAGGAGTAGGTGGTGTCCCCAAGCAAATGTCTACTCTGCAGACAAGCGACTCCCTCGGGCCCCTAACAGGGCCCAGCAGGCTTGATCTGGCCTAGTCTCCTTGGATTCCCCTCTTTATAAACTTTTCAACACAGGAGGTCAGAAAGGGAGTGGAGACCCCTGACCAGCAAGGCCAGCTCTGGACTTCTGGACATGACATGATGATTCCTAGAAATTCTGTCCCTTCTGGACTCCCCCTCTCCCTACACAATCAACCAAAGGGCGCGGGGCCTGCCGGGGACCAGGGCCAGGAGCACCTTTCAGACTGGAGGGTCCCTGAGGGAAGGCGCTGGTCTTGGGTCTGTCTGGGTTGTCCCCATCCTTTTCTCTGGCCCCCTGCAGAGAGACCCCAGGAATTAGCATACACCCATCTACCCACCTGTGCCCTCCAGGACCTGGGTGAAGGACCACATTCTGCCCACCTCACCTTCAGTGGACTGCACCTGAGCCCGACCAACATCCCTGTGCCCTACCACCGTCTGTGCCCCCAACATGGATTGCAGGAGCCTCCCTCCTCCTGTCCTTACAGCCCAGACCCTGCAAATGAGCTTATGCCCAGCATTTTCTGAGCACACGCTTCTACTTAAAATTATGTGAATTTCTGCTGGCTAATAAGGCCGGAACCCTGAGCCACAGGGCAGAATCATGAAGCAGAAGAAAATAAGCTGGCACGAGAAAGACATTTCCAGAATGTTCCAGAGCTGGCTGGCTTTTAATTTAGAAACAGATTTTGGCTATAGACATTCAGATTTAAGGCACATTCCAAATTACAAGAAGCCCTGTCACTGGCAGAGAACTGGCTTTGTTCTCGTGGTTTTGCAGGGTAGATGGAACAGATGACTTTCTGGTCTTTTTTCTAAAAAGGAGTGAGTTTGGCAATAACAGAGCTAATGACACATTCTCACCAGACGTGGAGATTAACCTCCAGGGTCCTCCCTTTTCTCCTCAGTGAGGACACGGCGCTCTCCCTCCCAATCTCTCTCCCCAGAAATGTGTACGCAGCAAACAGACTCGTGTGCGCCTTGGCTGGCAATGACTGTGAGAAAGGAAATATGCCTCCACGTAAAAGTATAAAATCACATGACTACAATGAAGCCAAGAATCCTTGCCATAAGCAGAGTGGAATGACGGCACGAGTCAGGAACTAAAACATCTACTGAGCAGCAAGAGGCCGTGGGGGTGGAGTGGAAAAGGCGTCCTGAGAGAGTTCTAGAGGACCCAGGTCCTGCAGCACAATACCCGGGTCAGCAGGGGTGAGGGACGGCACACCTCGGGGCTATTTGTGGATTTGTCGAAAACAGACATTCTGTTGGCCTTTTCCTGGCACTGCCACTGGGGCAGAGTGAGCCACCAGTCCCTGCTCAGTCGTTGCCACCACAGATCTTCAGCAGGATCTTCCGGTAATCCCCCGAAGTATCTCCCTGGCCACAGAAACAAAGCAGTGTCAGCTGAGGGTGGCACAGCCACCGTCAGTCTTCTGGCTCCTGATTTCCTTGTGGCCCAAGTGCCCTTATGGAGAGGCAGGCCCCGTCCCAGAGAGACTCCCCACCGCGCTGGGCCTGGAGCAGGAGGCACAGATGTCGGATGGCAACGGTCAGCCTTCCTTCCCAGGCCTCCCTTAAAAAAACAAAAAGCTGCACTTGCCCCAATTATCCAAGTCAGATAAATAATCACAAAAATTTTTTATATCAGCCTAAAAACTACTACCCAGAGCTAACCAATACTGTTCTTTTCCCAGTGCATTTATGTTGTACCAAATGGGGGTGATGCCATTACGAATAGGTGAGTCCTGCTCCGGAAACCATCTCGTGTGTGACCACCCAATGGGAGACTCAGGCCGCCCAGCTCCCACGAATCTCTCCTCTGTCTGAGACCACCGCGCTCACTCCAGGAGCGCAGGCCGAGCTTCGCTAATTCCTGATCATTTCCTTCCACCCTAAGCAATCCGAGGGCGAGGCCTACGGCTTCTTCCCGCCGTGCACAGCCTGTTGTCACCCAGAAGGTACATTGCAAGCCATCACTCACTCTCTACCCACAGCATCCTTCGTGTGGCCTGGAGGTGGTTTCCCTCAATGGCAGGCCAACCCCATCAGACGCTAGTGGGTCTGAAGTCAGAACCTGGTCCCCGGGATTCCATTTCAGGGTTCATGTGAGTTCAGGATTTGACTGTCAGACCACTCAGACAAGAATAAACTTTGTCAGCCTGGCTCTGGCGCACAGCGACACACAGTGGCCAGTGTTTATCAGGCACTTTATGTGGACTGCCGTGTTCCACACCCACAACATTCTCGGGGAGGAACTATTATTTTCCCCATCATAAAGACGATGGAGCTGAGGTGTGGGGAGGCTTAAGGAAGCTGCTGGAAATCACAGTTAGCCGGGACTGGACTCCAAGAAGCGTGAGCCCGGAGCCCTCATTCTGACTGCCCGACCTCGTGGCCTCTGCCGTAGAGCTGAGTGAGCCAGAGCCAATGTGGGTTCTCACGGACAGATCACAGAGTCGCACGGTGGCCGGGACTCCAAAGGTCAGGCCCACCCTGCCCTCAGGAGTCTATAATCTGTTCGGGGGCAACTACATGAACAAGTTGAAAAGAACAAGTCTGAAGTCCACAAACAAGTTGCCCCTTTGTGGCACGGAGGCCAAGCACATGGGTGTGCCAAGGAGAAAAGGTGGGGTGCCAGAAAGGTGCACAGGTGATGGGACACCCAAAGGTAGCCCAGTTAGCCTGCAGAGGGCTCGTACCGTGATGTCGTGGTACAGCGACTTGCCATACATCCGCTTGTACTCCAATCTGATGTCCAGGAGGTCGATCTCGCTGCGCGACACCATGATGCGAATTAGGGTCCGGTCCTTTGTTCCTGCTCCCTAAAGAGAGACCGCCCAGGAGCATGAGTGACAGGCCTCCTCACCTCCCCACCCGCCTGGGGCCTCCCCAGGCCTTCCATCCTCAGCCCTAGGTCCCAGTCGCAGGCGAGACCAAGATATCCCCGACCTGGGCCCTCTGCACACGGGAGTCACATACCCTCATGGCCTTGTTGAGCCTTTCAGCAAAGAAGGCCGGGGTATTCTTGAGACATTTCACTAGAAGAGAGAAACTCAGCGTAACTAGATCTGCAGAAAACTCTCAGCCCAAGGGGGCAAGGAGTACTCGAGTGTCCTCTTAGGAGGCCCAGATGTCAAAGGCATCACTGCATCCATTGTCTTTCCCCTCCTCCTCTTGCAGGCTCAACTGCCCCATGATCTCGGCTCCAGCTCTTTGGAATAGAAACAGGCAGAGCCTGGACACCAACCCAACCTCTTTCCTGGCAACCACTGTGGTGAAAGAACCAGAGGGGCCAAGGATTTAGTGAGGCTGGAACCGTGAGAGGATGAAGCATGGATGGGGATGCGGAACCATGTTGCTGCGCAGGCAGGAGGGGCGCACTGGAGAGGCCAAGACTCTTAACAGAGGACGGGAGGCCGAGCGGCGTGAGTGTCTCCCCGGGGCTCTTGGGTCACAGGACCTGCCGGGCGCACACTGAGGGAAATGAGGATTTACCATCTGCTGCACCCAGGAAGCCCCAAGAAAAGCACAGTCAAAAGACAAGCAAACTGATTTTCCCACGTGAATAAAGAGGGTTTTGAGGGCCACAGAGCAGGGGCCCAACTCCGTATGGCAGGGGAGGGACCTGCAGCCCGCCGGGCCCCGCTTGGGAGGGCACAGGCACTGTACGAGGCACAGCACCGTCCTGGGAGCTGAGCCAGCTCTCCTCCACACGGGCCTGTTTTGCTGTTGCAAGTAAAAATCTTTCCACGTGTTTCCATCACAAACATCTGACAACTGCCTGCAGGGATGTATTTTTAGAGGAAACTTGGCAGGATATGAGTCATCTTCCTCCAAGAGAGCAGCTGGATGCCTTCCCACAAATACCCACACTGCAGCTCCCTTCTCCAGGGCCGCGCTGGAAACACAAACAGGACACCTCCGGGACAGCTGGGGGCTGGACAGCGCAGTGATCCGGGAAGCAGCATGACCTCCCACTCTTCGGACAGTCCGGATTTAGCAATTTTGGATTCTGTGGTTGTTTCATTACAACACCTCTAAACTAAGGATGGGTGAGTGTCCTGAGAACTTACAGCACATGCCAGCCCGGTGGCTGGGCGGGCAGGCAAGGCAAGCCCGAGACACTCACCCACGGCCAGCATGCCCTGCTCCAGGTCCCCAGACATCTCCCGGCAGATGCTCTTCTCAATGTCTCGACCCGTCATTCTCTGATATTCGTTGAAAACTAGTAGGAAGACAAAAGGGATATGTTATGGACTGAATTTTGTCCCCCTCCCTAAAATTCACATGTTGAAGTCCCAACCCCCAATCCCTTAGAATATAACTGTATTTGGAGACAAGGTCTTTAAAGAGGTAATTAAATTACATCGAGGCCCTAATCCAATCTGACTGGTCTCACGGAGAGACCCCAGGGATGTGCCTGTGCGGAGGAAAGACCACGTGAGCACAGAGCCAGGAAGAGGACTCAGAAGAAACCAACCCTGCCTGCACCTTGACCTTGGACTTCCAGCCTCCAGGACTATAAGAAAGTGAATATCTGTTGTTTAAGCCACCCAGTCTCTGGTACTTTGTCACAGCAGCCCAAGCAGACCAAGAGAGGATTCATGGGAGGCAGCCTCTGCCCCAGGGAGCCCATTCTCCCACCCTGTGCCCGTACTCGCCAGCTCTCGAGGCGGCTTGATTGACTGTCACGAGTCACGTGCCCTGTCTGACACCCCTCTCTTGTGCACTCCCCTTGCCAGGACTGCCCATCTGCTTACCAAATTGTACCGTAATCCCCCTCTAAGCTGTCCCCTGAGCACCCCTATACAGTGTTCCCTCTTGCCCCAAGTCCCCCACAAGTCCAGTTCCCCCCTTCCCTCACTAGCACCTCACGCATCAGTCCTTCTCAGTCCAACTGCGAGCCGGGGCCCAGTCATTCCAGCCAGCTTTGCTTTCTGCTGCCCTCCCTGCCCCCGGCCCAGCTCAACCTAGGACAAGCCGAGCACCCGGGGGGCTGGACTGCTGGCTCCCAGAGAGGCAGGTGGCACCAGGGAGACCTGGTCCTACTAGCTCTAGCTCTGCCCTGAATATAAACCTCTCCTTCCCCAGCCTGGGTCACACTTTCCACGTGCATATCAAAGCTGTGATTTCTGCTATATCTGTATCCATTTTAATTAATATTTTCTTCAACCCAGCTACTCTTTTCTTCTAAGTAATAACATCTATGAAATCATGGACTTGATGTGCTACTTGTATATTCCATACTCTTTGCAATAAATCAGGCGTCCTCAAACTACAGCCCGCGGGCCACATGCGGCCTGCCTAGGACATTTATCCAGCCCACCGGGTGTTTTTGCCCCCACTGCCTGTCCTGCTTAGCAGCCGACTCGTCCCGAGCCCACAGTGCACACTCTCCAACGGTCTGAGGGACAATGAACTGGCCCCCTGTTTAAAAAGTTTGAGGATCCCTGCAATAAATAATGATCAAGATGAAAATATGTTCACTCACGCCCCATTACAGGATAGTGTAGAGGCTAAAATGTATGTGCTGGGGCCAGGAGGCCTGGGTTCAAATCCAAGCTCAGCCATTTCTAGGTGTGTGACCCGGCTTCCCCAACCACCCTGCGCCTGCCGCCACAGCTGTGAAATGGGAAGGACCACAGCACCTGAAGCACGTATCACAGGACTTAGCATGAGTTCGGCACTCAGCCCAGGGCCTGGCCAGAGCTGTCCACATTGCTCAGTGTAGTCACTGTCCTCAGTCCTCACCTGCCGCTCACAGGGGCATTTCCAACTCACTGGCCTCCGGGACTCTCCTTCCCCCAGGTCCTCCCACCTCACCAGCTGCTCCTTCTTAGTCTCCTTCATTGGCCCAGCACCCTGTCCTCAATCTACTGGGCCCCCTCAATTCTCTCTCCCAAGGGGACCTTTTGCAGTCCCAGAGCCTGACACCTTCAACCACTCACAGCTCCCAACTTCCACATCCAGCGCAGGCCCCTCCTGCACTCCACCCTTACTGGTCCACTGCCTCCCTGCACCTCAACGCCTCAGGCTTCTGCTATCCTCCCGCCTAAAGGCTGGGAGCTCCCTAGTCCCAGCCCACGGCCACTCCACGCTCCCCCGGCTCAGCTGAAAGAGACCCCACATCAGCCCTGACTCTTCTTCCTCCCACGCACCACGTGCAAGTCATCAGCAAGCAGGGCCGGAACCTGCCCCACCACCCTGGTCTGAGCCACCACCATTTCTCCCCTGGTTCGCTGCAGTAGCCTCCTGATGGCTCCCCTGCTTGGCCAGAGACCCTTCACTCCATTCTCAGCACCGCAGCCAGTGAGCGTGCGCAGCCACCTCTACTCGGGGGCCCTCCCGTGGCTTCCTGTTTTTCTCTTTCTCAAGATAAATACCTAACTCCATGAAGAGTTCAGCAGGGCTCCTCCTGTCTCTGCCCTCACCTCCTACTGCCCTCCCTCACTCCATCTGTTCCAGCCACAAGGCCCCTGCACTGTCCTCAGCTGCTGGGAGCCCCTCTGCAAGGCCTCTGCACCTGAGCCTCCCCTGGGTCTTTAAATCAGTGCCACTGCCTCAGTGGGGACCATGCCAGCTCCCCACCCTGCTTCCAGCTTTACTCTTCTCTGCAGGATTCACCACCCGACACAGATCTCATCTCATTTGTTTACTGTCTGTCTCCCCGAACAGAAAGGTGCCCCCGAGCACAGACTGCAGTGCTCTGTCCCCTACCGCTCCCTCGTGCCCACGCCACACCTGACAGACGGGCACGTGGCGGGAGCTCAATTTATGTTTGTTGAATGAATGAGTAAACGCACGTTGCCTAGTGTTACAGTTATGCTTGTTTCTTATGCCACGCTTTGGAAAACCACACTGGATCAGGTGTTCCCAAAGGGCTCTCCCAACTTTAATGTTCCACATTGTAGTGTAAAAAGATGTCGAGCAATGGGAAGCGCCCATTTCCTCACCTCTTCCTTCACTTCCTCTGGAACCCAGCGCTTGCCGGACTCAGGAAACCCTTCCACCGTACCTTGCAAACCACCACCAGGGGGCTCTTCTGAGGTTGCAAAAGTCCCAGCAGAGGGACCACAAGTGTTCCCAGGGTCCCCCTTCTCAGCTTTGCAGCTGGTCTGTTTCTGGCACTGACACTGGAGGACAGCTGTTTCCCCACAGTGCCCTGTCTGTCCTCACCCAACTGGCCTAGAGGGAGCCGGGCCTGTCTCACCTGCCACCAGGTGGGCCCGGCTCCGGGAGCACAGAACAGCATTGAACTTGGACTCGTCTGTTCCCAGGCGGTTCTCCCCAGCCGCATACAGCTCCTGGATAGAGAGGAAGAAGAACATGCAGCATGAGCCCCACCCCAGACCCAGGCCTGGGCCCCGGTCGCCTAGGAAACAAGAGCAGTGCCCGGCTGAGGGGGCCCCTGCTGTGTTCCACTCACTGTGCTGAACCAGACACCTGCCACACGTCCCCTCACAGGCTGGCACAGAGGACTGAGGCTGTGGGAAACTTGGACCAGGACAGCCAAAGTCGACTGGGGCGTAGGTCAAGAAAGGAACCGTCTTAACCCAACCAAAGGAGCCACAGAGAAGAACAAGGAATGAGAGGCCAGGGCTTAAGTCCTGCCTCTGCTACCAGCTTGCCCTGGGACGCTAGGCAGGCCACTGGCCCCTCTAAACTGTAGTTTCCTCATTTCTAAAATGTGAAGGCTGGATGAGATTTGGGGTTGCAAACTTGAAAGCCCAAAGAGGCCAGCTGTGACCCAGCTTCGAGAAACAAGCCAGCTGTAAAGCTGAGGGGGGGACCCTGGCTAACCACGCAGTGGGGCAGTTACTTCTCAGCACCTGCTGAGCACTATGATAGAGGCACGCAGGCTCACAGCTGTCAGATCGAAAAATCCAGACTTCTACGTGCAAGTTCCCAATCTGGAAAAGTAGTTTCCCTATCTCCAAGAAGGAATATGTGTGACAATAAATATTGCAACAGTTGATAGATCACAGTTCTGGGTAAGATCAGAGTTCTGGATGTGGGAGTTGACGTAATTTTGTACCTGCCCCATGTTTCATTGCATGTTATCATTATGTTTACAAAGGAGCAGAATTTACATTTGCCTGTTAAACTTTGGAAGGTTTGAGTCCAAAATATCGGCCAATTTGCAACCTCTGAACTAGATGGCCCTTAAAGTGTCGCCTTCTTCTTCTTCTTTTTTTTTTTTTTTGAGACAGAGTCTTGTTCTGTCGCCCAGGCTAGAGTGCAGTGGCATCATCATAGCTCACTACAACCTCCAATTCCTGGGCTCAAGCAATCTGCCTGCCTCAGCCTCCCGAGTAGCTGGGACTACAGGCACACACCACCATGTCCAGATCATTTCCTTCTATTTTTAGTAGAGACGGGGTCTTGCTCTTGCTCAGACTGGTCTTGAACTCCTAAGCTCAAGCGATCCTCCCGCCTTGGCCTCTCAGAGTGCTAGGATTACAGGTGTGAGCCACCATGCCAGCCCAAAGTGCCTTCTAAGCCTCAGGTAGCAGCCCTTGGACCTAAGGGCACTGATACCCGAGGGTGGAAGGCAGCAGTCAGGGGCTCAGAGATCCCACAGATCAAGATAAGGCTGGAGCAGGTCTGGAACTGAGAAGCAGAGCACCAGACCTTGCGACTGGGCCTGGGAGCCTCAGGGGTCCAGCCCTGATCCAGAAATGGGAATGGACATCAGAGGTCAGGGAGACACTGAGGCAGGTCTGGGATCAAGGCAGAGACAAGTGTTACCTTTGCAAAGAAAACAGAGCTATGGGGCTGGACTCTGTCTCCGGGATTCTCTGGGCACAGTGCTCAACCTTTCTGAGCCTCAGTTTTCTCATCTGGAAAGCAAAAGGCCCAGACCACAGAGTAGCTCTCCTCCAGACCTAACAAGGGGGCATTCCACAAGGTCCTGTCCCACCTTGACAGGTGGCAGAGGTGATAAGACCACCGGCAGTTCCTGGTGAATGCCCTGCCGTGGGTGGCAGGAGCAATGAAGGAGGACAAAGTGAGGTGTGGCCAGTTCTATCCCACCAGGAAACCATGGTTCTCTGCAGCCAGAATACTCTGGTCTAAATTCATGCATGGGAGGCCCTAACTTCTCTAGAGAGGAGCTCAGATGCCTGGACTTTCCCCTTTTTATCTGCAACTCACAAGGAGGACAAGGGCAGAATTCCAAAGCTGCACAACTAATGTGACAGCAGGTTTCTAGGCTCAAATCCTCAAAAGCTTAATAGGCAAGTGCAAATTCTGCCCCTTTGCAAGCATAATGGTATACGCAATGAAACATGGGGAAACCAAGTCACATGAAATCCCACGTCCATAACTGTGATCGATGAACCACTGCAATATTTATCATCTCACATGGTCCCTCTTATATATGTGAAAACTGAAGCCCAAATGAAGGCTGGGTGACATGCTCAAGGTCACACAGTTGAGAAGCAGCAGAGCACATCTGAAACTCGTAACTTCTGGAACCCATTCCTTAACTACTGCTCTTTCCATCCCCAAGAACCTCTCTCGTGAGGCAAGAGAGTGGGAAACACCTCTGGTTTAGGAAGCCCAGGTGGGTGGCTAGCCTGGCCTCACACTCACCTGGACATCTCTCTGGACGAGGGACATGTCCACATTTGTGCTTTCATCTCGGTTTCCCTGCAAGGAAGCAGGTTGTACAGTCAAGCCCACTCCCTCCCCATGTCCTTCCCTTGCCCCATTGCTCGGTCCCACCTCTCTGATTTCCCCTCCTGAGAAATGTACCTGACAGAGAGAGATGAGGAGTCGCTGGAAGTGCCCTGATGTGTCGCTTCGAATGGCCTCCTCCAGGGTCTTCTTGAATTCTGAAAGAGACAAGCAGAGAAGGTCCACTCTGAACAAAGTGCATGGGCTGCCCACTGCAGACATGGTCGACAATGGGCCCTGGTGAGAGAAAGGCCTGGGGTCTCAGATGCGAGGAGACAGGTGGCCCACATGGCCCTTCAAGGGCTTATAAGCCTGTGATCTCCAGGTTGACCTGGCCTCTGGTCCAGCTTGGCTCAAACAACACCCAAGAGGTTTTCTCAGCCCTCCTACCTTAGTCTACAGTAAGACTAAGGTAAGTGACTAAGGTAAGAGGGCTGGGAAAACCATGTGCAAACAGCAAATCATGTGCAAACAGGGTTGGGTCTTGGGTCAAAGCCCAGTGTGTTGGGGGTGACAGGAGACAGAGTGATAAGAAGGCCAGCAAGGAATCAGAGGCCCTGGGAGAGGAAGCAGAGGGCCTGGGCCTAGCCTGACCTGTTTTGTAGGCTCTGCTCAGCTCCTGGATGTGCTCATTGCTGCGGGAAGCGAGGATCTCAATCAGGCAGGCTTCATCAGTGCCGGCCCCCTGAGGTGGTGGCAGAGAACACAACATACCACACGCTTGTGACGGCTCCCTCACCAGCACCCAGGAAAGAGAGCAGGTGCCACAGCGCTGCCCTGACCCCAGGGCACAAAACCCAGCAACACAGGCCCTGACAAGACACACCATCATGCTGTCCCCAGGCCTGGAGTGCCAGCTCCTCCATAGCCCTAGGAAAGTACCAGATGACAGTGACAATGGTGATGAGTAGGGGGTCACACGAAGGGGCAGCCCCATGGATCAGAAAACTAAGAATCAGAGAGGTATAGGGACTTGTCCAAGGCCACACAGTAAATGGTCAGGTTAAGATATAGACCAAGGTCTGTTTCATTCCGAGCTCAGCCATGAGTGAGAAGACAAACTGAGAAAGTGGGTTAAAAGCAAATAAGATCAGAGTGGACATGTGGAAAAACTAGAGTTCTAGAGTGGATTGTGGCATGTCTGGAGACATCTAGGAAAAGGCAGCAGCAATGAGAATAAATGGGATGCTACACTGAGGACAGTGACAAGGCAGAGGGCAGAGGACAGGGCCAGCAGCCTCTGTGGCTTACTAGCTGTGTGGCCTTGGGCACATTACTTAACCTCTCTGTGCCTCCGGTTCCTTGTCTATAACATGGTAGTGATGCTAGTACCTACCTCACAGGGAAGTCACAAGGATTAAACGAGTTAACATGTGTAGGGCACTTGTGACTGTCAGGCAGGAAGCATGACGCTGTGGCAGCTGTTTTTATGATTACTGATTATCGATACTGCCACTGTCAGCTTACCCGGCGTTTACAAAGGGCTCAGGCGTTAGCCACCTTACCCAGTGCTGACTGCGTGTCCTGAGAGATCTACCATCCCCACCTCACAGATGTGCATGGACACACAGCTGCCGAGAGACAGCTGACCCCACACCTGTGTTATGTCCACATTCACAACCACCACCTCGTGAATTCCGCCGGAGACGGGAGCTGGACAGATGTCTGGGTCTCCATCACCCTCCCCAACTGCCTCCTGAGACCCTCCCTGGAATAAAGCAGGCAGATGCGCTTCGCGGCGCCCACTCTCCCTTGTAGGCCACCACGCTGCACCCTCTGCTTCTCTTTCTGGGGGAGGGAAAAGTCATTGTGCCCACGGGGCCTCTGGTGAATAGATTCCGTCTGGAGCTCCTGTCCAATTCACAGGGATTCCTCCTTCTGTGGGCGCTGCCTGCTCCCCCCACCACAGGGTCACACACAGAGCTGCAAGACCGGACAAGAAGGACAGGACCCGCCACTGGGTCAAAACCAACTGGACTGGGGGAGATAGTGAGCCCAGGCGGAGCCAGTCCAACCTGCCCCTCGTGGAATGCGGTGGAGACAGCCACTGTCTTCTGTAGCTGGGTCTCTGGGGTAAATGGAGAGCGGCTGATGAGCAGCCCTGGAAGGAGGAGCCCAGAAGCAGACAGAGGAACGAAGTGGATGCTCAGGAAGCAGAGACGAGAGAAATCCTGCCCGGGTCTCTTCCCTTGACACCCCCGGTCCCATCCCTCTCCGTGCCAGGAAGCTCATTTTTATCCTGATAACTGATTTTCCACCTTTGTCTTGCTTATTAAGCTCTAGCATGTTTCTGTTATTTGCTAATAACAGAGTCATAATGAACAAGAATGCTACCAACCACGGCCCCTGCCCCTCTTCTTATCACGGATCACTAGCTCTTCCCACAACCGCGGCTCCCACCATTTTTTAAGATGGAGAGAAATCTAGATGCTTGATAAATGACACATCATTTGCCACCTGGGAAACCACTGGGAGTTCCCCTTTCTGCAGCACGTGGACTCCAACCCGGGAGGGTCCAGGAGCCACACTGACCACAGCAGCTAGTAACAAACCTCGTGGTCCACGCCTCCTTCTGGGCTGTGCGTCCACACGCATGCACACACACGCACACACACGAGTACACACCTTGATGGCTTCCTTTATCTCATAAACGTCAAAGAGGACTGGGGTCTTCATCAGAGCCAAGATTGTCTTCTCAAAATTTCCTGACAGTTCAGATTTCAGATCTTTGATCAAATCCTGATTGGAGAGTCAGGACAAACAAACAAATAAACAAAACAGGCCTATTTTGAGAATGCACAGAAGGTGACTAACAAGAATAATTTCCGGGATCTGTGGATCAGCAGCACCCGCATCACCTGTGGGCCTAGGAGCAACACCTGACCTCGGGCCCCAGCCCAGACTTCCCGCATCAGAGCCTGCATTTTAACATGACACCCAGGGGACTCGTAGCCTCTTAAAGTTTGAGAAGCACTGGGCTAGAACACTACTATAACCTATCCAATATTTACCCAATTTTTATCTAAGATTCAAAACCCCCCAAATTAAAAATACACTCCCCTTGTACTTGTTCAGTACTCAAAGCTTTTTCCTTAAAAGCTCTTCCAACAGCGGAAGCTCCTACGGTGCTCACGGAGAGGGCAGGGGAGGGAGACTGAGGGCTGGGTGGGGAGGGAGGGGGATGACATGTGGCCACAACCTCAGTGAGCCATGGCAGAGCTGGGCTGGAACCCAGACGCCTGGAGCCTCTCCCAAACCTGGGTACCCTATAGCTCTGGGGTTTCTCCCTCAGGGCTTCCTTCATCTCTGAGAGATGCCACCAGGTGGTGGCCACTGGCAGCAGAAATGCCCTTGTGCACCTTACTGTCCATCCAGAAGATCCAGGCCACCTGGGCCCCGGGAAAGCAGGGTGAGCAGGGCTGTGCTGGAGCCAAGGACACGCCTTGCTGTCCCCCGGCACCCCCAACTCACCTTGCCATAAGCTGTCTTGAAAGACAGGAGGATCTGCTGCCGCTGCTTGTTGGAGCGGCTCCCCAGGCAGTCGATGATGGCCTGCTCGTCCGTCCCTAGGGGAGAGTGGGGAGGACAGGGCTGGGCTCACAGGGTGCTCTGCAGCTGGGGACTCTCCTGGCATCCCAACCACACCCCCACAGCCACCTTTGCTTCCATCACATGGGGACCGGGCCTGCCACCCCCCTCCCCCAACAGAGTCACCATGAAACTGCCTGGGAAATGGTAGGGTAGGATTTGAGCCACCTGGGGTCTCTCACCAAAGCCTTTCATGGCCTTCCGCAGGACCTCAGCATCTCGCAAGGGGTCAAAGCCTGGAGCATCTGTGATGGTGCCTCGCTTTCCAAACTACTTGGACAAACAGTCACAGGTGAGATGACTTGCACACCGCCCTCCCCAGCTGTGAGGCTGCACCACCCCCCAGGCTCTGAGAACAGTCCTTTCTCTACACTGAGGGACCTGAAGGGGCCCGCCATCAGGGCACAGAGGACTCTATATCCTATCTGCCCACCCTGATGGCTATCTGGCCTTGTATCTGGTACTGAGGCTCCCGTCTGGCTCCCAGAGCTGGGAGCCCACCTACAGCTGAGTCCTGACGCTGAAAATCTGAGGACCTGGGGCCCGGATTCCTGATGAAGGTCCAGCCTCGGGGGTAGGAGCCATGGCCTCCCCATGACTCTTCACCACCACAGTACGTGTGAGCACTCATCAGGGCCGTGCTAGAGCAGGTATCCTCTCCAGGTGGACTCAGGTATCCAACCTCCACGGTGCTAACACAGCAGCCCGACTACCTCTGACCAGCACCGCTTCCCTGGCGCTGTTCCCAGACTACCACCTGCCTGCCTTCCTCCGCACCCCAGCGGCCGCACAAACCAGCAAACCTGAACTTTCCAGCCTAAACTGTCTACCAGTGGCCTGACATCCCGGTGGCTAGCACAAACTGGTTATAACACAGTGCCAGAGATAAGCTCAGAGAAAAGATAAGGGAGGGAGGATGGAGAGGGGGAGCGTGTGGCAGTGGAGGGAGGAGGAAAGGGGACCCTCTGTCTAAAATAGTCATCAAGCACATACCACCAGCCTCGAGCTTGGCTGGCTGGGCCATGTAACCATGACAATGAATTCTAGGCTCTGCAAACATGAACTGTTCTCCAAAAGGAGCCAAGATCAACCCTGGAGGAACTGCCAACAATTTTCCCTACCCAAAGGGGATTTTAAGATTCCTCCAAAACCTGTCTGGGAGGGCACATCCCGGGGACTGAGGACTAAGAGCTGTGGGGCATAAAGCCTTGAGACGGGGTCCTGGGCAGTGGATAACACAGGTGGAGGAGAGCACCCACCACCTGACCCAATGCACACGTGGAACGTCTAACCAAACCTGGAGAAACAGGGCAGCTCCCCGAGGCCTTAGGGAGTACACCCAGGGGTGGCAGTCTGGGAGAAAGGGACACTCTTGTTACAACGAGAAGGTGTAGCTGGAGGCCTGAGCCTTCCCACATCCTCCTACCTATTGGGCCACATATCTCTAGGATCTAGGGTCAGTGAGCCATGGCATAGGCCTGAACCGAGGGTGGCACTGGGCTGGACTCACCTGGGCTGGGGGCACAGCAGGTGTGACGGTCCCGGATCCTGCGTATCCTGGGTAGCTTGGCACTGGCTGCTGCTGCTGACCAGGCGGTGGCACTGGTGGCTGCCCAGGGTAGGTCATTGGCGGCTGCCCAGGGTAGGCCCCTGGGGGCTGCTGCCCGGGCGGCGGCATCGGCTGGCCCGGCACAGGGGCCCCTGGGTAGGGCGGATATGAAGGCATCCCAGGGGGTGGGTTTCCTCCAGGGGGTGGGTACATCCCATATGGAGGAACAGGCTGCTGGGCAGGGGGGGGCTGCCCGAATCCCCCGGGGGGCACCGGTGGGTAGCCGCCCCCAGGGGCCCCAGGGTACAGGTTGGGCATATTGGCTCCTCCGAATGTCCCAGACATGTTGGCCGCCTGAAAGTACACAAAGCAGAGCCTAAGACTAATGGGCCCAGGGGGGCCAGCCACATCTGTCCATCTGCCTTTCCCTGACCTGACCCCTGCATGGCCCCCAGAAGCCTCACTCAGAGCTCACTCCCCCAGGCTCCCGCACAGCACCCAGTGCCTGTGGCCGGCCCTGCCAAGGCCAAGCTCTTTTCATAGCTCAGCAGATTCAGTCTCACAGCGTCTCCACTTGTGAATGCCAAGTGTTACTATACCCATTTCACAGATGACAAAATGGGTTCAGAGAGGTGAAGTCACTTGCTCAAAGCTACACAGCCAATACACAGTGCAGCTGAGGTCCTGACTTAGAGCTCTCTGGATCCAAACCAGAGATCCTCAACCTCTTCTGCAGGGGAGATGGCTTTCCCTCTCCAAACGCTGCCCCTCCCATCCCAGACCACCTGGGTGAAGGTAAGAGCTCCCAGCCCAAGAAGGTATGGGGCCCCATCCATAGGCTTGGGGGTGGCCCCATCACACCAGCCTGCTAGCCACAGACCCCTCTGTCCAGCGTGACTCAGGTGGACTCACCCAGAATAAAAGCCTAAATTCTTACCATGGATGGCCTCCTACACCCTGTGAGAGCTGGACCCCAGACCTTGTCTCTCACCTGGCTCCCTCCCTCTCCCCTTCAGCTGCAGTGGCCTCCTCAAGCCCCCTGGCACCTTAGGGGCTGTGCTCCCTAGACATCCAGAGAGCACATCCCTCCCTGCTGCAGATCTCTGCTCAAATATCCCTTCTCAGCAAGGCCCGCCTTGACCTCAACTTAAAATCATTCCCCACATTCCCCCACCCACACTTCCTGACCCCTCTACCCTACTCGCCTTGTTCCCACAGCGCCCACACTTTCAGTAACACCCACAGTGGACTTAGGCTCCTGTCTATCTCTTCCCAGGGAGGACAAGTGTGCCAGGCCTGACATTTTTGTTTGTTTATTCACATATCCTTAATGCCTAGAACTGGGCCTGGCACACATCGGGGTGTGTGTTGGTTGCACTGTTTCCACTAAGCACATGTTTGTTTTCAGATTATAAAATATATTATTTTTAAAAGCAAAACAGCAAATTAAAGTAGCATGTCTTCCCAAGTTACCTGCCATATGCTCAGCCAGGCCCAACAGGAAAGCCCACCATATGTACAAGTACATACACACATACACACGGACATGGACACTCGTACATGGCACACACAGGCACAAACACGTATGCACACATCCTTCCCACCCTCTCGGCCCTATGCTGAGCTCACAATAGGTGCTCTATGAATACTCCATGAAGACACCACACCCTACCCAACCCTGCAAAGCTCAAGGGACCTGGGAGACCGCCCTGTCCAGTGCATTCCCCTCCCCCTCACTTTACAGACAGGAAGAATGAGACCCAGAGAGTGATAGTGAGCAGGTGGCAGAACTCTGGTGAAAATCCCCGTGTTCCGAGATGCTGCTCAGCACACTCCACGCCATAGCGAACACACGGACAACTCTGGAGCCCCAGGAAGCCAGCAGCCCCATCCCTCTGGCCACGTGCATGTGCTCAAGGGCCGCCTCGGCAGGAGGGCTGGACTCACCATTCCCGAGAGGTAGTCCTGGTTGAACTGCCCCGAGTAGTTGGCCACGTTATCCAGCCCGATGGGCGGCATGTTGGGCGGAGGGTACCCAGCGCCGCCCCAGGCACCGCCACCTGAAAGCAACACCAAGCCTTCAGCCCCGTCCGTCCGTTCCCCGCCGGGTGGGGAAAGGCAGAGATGTGAGCTCCCAGGTGGTCAGGGAAGGGGGCCGTGCAGAGCCCCAGGACAGCACTACAGGTCACGAGGAAACGCCAGGGGAGAAAGAGGAAGAGGAGAGGAAGCCTTCCCCTCTTTCCGGGGAGGAAAGGCCCCCTGTAAGGCATTAAGGAGATAAGGAGGGCCCAGGGCAGGCTCTGCCCTCCCAAGCTCACTGTCATGGGGTGGGAGGACAGACACAGGACAACTGTTGTGGGACACCACGCTGAGCCCCTGACAGCAGCGAGTGCAGGGAGCTCTGAGAATTCACACGTGATGCAAATGCATTGTGTGTGGGGGGGTCCTCCCAGTTTGGTCATTTGCTTCAAGTGTGTAAAAAGCAGGGAGAAGCAGACGGAAGGCTGAAGGGAGACGGGGCTGGGCCATGGTGGCAAAATCTCAGGAAAACTAGGAGGGGCCTGGGCCAGAGAAGACGCCATCTAAGCGTGAAGAGAAGCACTGCAGCTGGGGCCGGGTCCTGCCCACGTGACCGTGTGGTGCAGCCTGACCCATCATCACCCAGCTCCCAGCAGTCACAGTGGGTGACACTTGACCCCTGCATCTCCCTCCACTTCCTCCCTCAGCAGGGGTGACCCCCGATGCTGCAAAACCATGCACCTTCAGCACAGGGTGGGAGAAGTGACAAGGGGCAATCGTGGCCCAGCAGTGCTGTGAAGGACACGGTGCCAGAGCTTTACCTGGCTACCTCACCAGCATCCAGGACAGCCCAGGGAGGGAGGGAGAGACCCTCGAAAACATTTTGCAAAGAAGAAAAGAGTCTCAGAAGTGAAGGCATGTGCCCACTGTTATCACCAAGGCAAGAGACCCAGTCCCGGCCTGGTCTGGGGCCTTCCAAACCCAGGTCTCCCCGGCCCCAGCAGTGTGGGTGCTCTTGCCCCGCCCTTCCCCACACGGGGGTCCCTCTGCTCCCCCACTGGGCTGGGCTGTTGGGGAGCCTGGGGAGTGAGGAAAGTGCAATTCCTCCCCTTTCCACTCCTGCCACCGCCCCACCCAGACCCCCTTACCTGGTGCAGCCGGCGGGTAGCCCCCTGCTGGCGGGGGATAGCCTGGGTAGCTCATGGTCCGATCTGGAAGGGAAGAGGAAAGCACACTCAGGCCCTGCCTGGGAGCCCACAGCAGGCTCGCCCGGGCAGCTTCCCAAGAGAACAGCAACAACTGCAACCGGAACCCCGCAGGAGGGGAAGCTGCAGTGGGCCGGCTCACGGCAGCCCGGTCTGCCCTCCTGCCAGGGCCTCTCGCTAGAGACAGCATGCCACCCGACTTCTGCGCCAGGCCCACATGCCAGCCCTGCCCACGGCTGCAGGAGGACTCGCCACCCACAAGCCTGTGGGTTTCCTTAAAAGCCTTTCTCACCCAAGCTTCACGCCCACCTCTGCGGGCGACACAGTGCGTGTGGACCTGTCCTCCAACCTCAGAGCCAAGGCACATGCTGCACATTCTTAGGGCTCCATGTCTGTCTGTGTTTATCTTCCTGTGTCCGTATTACCACCCAGCCGGCAACAGGAGAAGCCAGAGGCCCCTACGTCCCGGGGCCCAACCTACAGACCCAAGCAGTCCACAGCCACCCCCAGCTTGGATCTACACTTTCCATTCCCCAACCTCTGGTTCACCTGGCAAGGAGACCTGCTACGGTATGGAATCATTGTTCCTAGAAGCAAGGAGGGCCCTCAGGAGGCTCATCGGATGCAGGGTTGGAATCAGGGCAAATGAGGCAGCACCACCCTGTTTCTGAGAGAAGGCAGCTGATGCTAAGAGAGAGCAAGTGATTTGCAGATCGCTGACAGTAAGGGAAGGAGAGAAGCCGGGAACCCAGGACTCTTGCCTGCTGGTGCCAGGTAGAACACCTGCTCTCACAAAGTCCCTCTGCAGTGTCGCGTGCCAATTAAACTGCCCAGGAGGGACACAGATCCACGGTGACACCAGCCATGCAAAGACTGCCACACGACCTGCCTACTCTTGCTAATAGCAGCTGCTTCTGCAGTTTGCAGAGGCACTGAATGGCAGGCGGAGGGGGAGGAAGCCCGCAGACTCCCTCAACAGTCACATCTGCTGCCCCAGGTGAGCTGCTGCTCCTTACGCACTGGGTCTCAAACTGCAGTGTGCATCAGAATCAGCCGGAGGGAATGTTAAAGCACATTGCTGGGCTCCAACCCCAAGAGTTTCTGAGTCAGTAGAGCCAGAATCTGCATTTTAAATAAGTTCCCAGGTGATGTTACTGGTGTGGGGACCCCACTTTGACAACCCTTGCTCTGGGCACTATATCCACCTGCAGGATTCTAGTTGCCTCCATATCTACCCTGAAGAACTTGGCATGTTGTTTTTAAGGAAGCTCAAGGACTTCCTTAAGGTGCCACTGGTCCTCACAGGTGGGCTTGGTTTTCTGCCCTATGGGGTCATTTGTTTTGGTCAGTGGGTCCAGAGGTGACTGTAGGCAAAGCAATGAGCCTAGTGGCCGTGGAGTAAGCTGGTATTGGCTACCTGTGGCGTGGACCAAAGACCCTTCCCCTTGCACAGCCTTTGGTCCTTCTGAAGCCCTAGGCAAGTGGTGGTTAAGGTCCCCAGTGGTACTGCCTTCAGAGAGGGTGTGACTCACGTCCCTGCTGCTGGGTGGACCGTCAGCACAAAGCTCTCCCAGGCCTGCCCATAGCCCAAACCTTCTGCCCAGCTTCTGCCAGACCCTCAGACGTCACTGGTAAGGAAGGAGCCTGGGGGAAGTGAATGATGGTAGGCCAGGACCCTTCAGATAGGAGGAACTGCCCCACAAGAGAGCAGGGTGAGCCGCAACTGTATCTCTGATACCTTCCCCCCTGGAGATGCCACTTTAGCCACCACAGACCCACTCTCCACTCCTCATCTCCTCCCAGAGGAATGAGGCCAAAGGCCCCACCCATGGCCAGGCAGGGTTGGGTATAAAACCACAAGAACAAAAAGCTGGACACCAACCCATTCCTTATACCAAATAAATTTCGGCCAGGCCAAAGATTTAAATGTAAGATGTAGCCCCAAACCGGAAAGGCATAAAGTACAATTTATGCAAGATAAGAAACAAATAAGGAAAACAATATAAAGAGAAATGACAAACTTAGGAAGTTTTACGATAAGAAAAAGAACTAAAGATGTTCACCTTCACTAATGTGCTAAAAGAACTACTACTTTAAAATAGAGATGTCAACATTAAAAATGACAAATCTTTTGACCCAGCAACTCTACTTCTAGCAATTTATTTTCCAGACACACTCATACCTATGAAATGACAAACGAACACTTACTGTGGCATTATCTATAACAACAACAAACCCCTAAACATCCACCAACGAGGCTGGTTAAATACATCACAAGAGATTCTCACAGTGGATACTCTGTGGCTATTTTCAGAATTAGCCCCCTCTATACACGGGGATAGGAAAGGACCATCATTATTAATCAAGGTACACTGCTGTGTGTGTACTAAGCTAATTAAAAAACCCAGAAACATACAAACTAAGTGGTTCATTATGTATATACACGTATGGACCATCCCTGGAACAGTACACAAGGAACTGGGTAACACTGGTTGTCTCTGCAAGAGAAGGAGACATCCTGTTTGTATACATACACTTTGCAGTCCTGCCACGTGCACGTACTGCCTATTTAAAAAACCAACTTTCAAAAGGCCCAATTCAGGTAGAGATTTCCGAGCTCACTTGAGGCCACCCCCTCCTGCCCCTCGGAGTGGTGGCTGCTCTTCCAAGACTCAAACAATGCACACAGGGTCTGTTCAGCTCCAGGCAGCCCCACACAGGCCTGGAGGGTCTGCAGGCCGGCCTCCTGCACACAGGGAGATGGTCTCACTCCTGCGGCAGCTTTTAGGGAGTTCCCTGGCAAGAGTCAAAATCTGCCTCCTGGCACTGAGCTCTACCCTGGAGGGCCCCACAGGGCAGGTAGAATCCTTCCCCCCACACACACCCCTCCACTGAAAGAACAGCCTATTTCTTCCCACCACTTCCCACATGCAACAGCTCAGAGCCTGCTCCCCACTCTCGTCTCTCTGAGCTCTTTTCAGAACCAAAGGCCTCAGGTGTGGTCTGAAGAGCACAGGGCAGGACTGTCACCTCCTCCTTCCCACGGAAGCAGCTCCCCACCTCCCTAGATTGGTACCCATGGGTTTTCTGGATGTGGGAAACCTTCTACAGGTTCCTGTTAAATTTCTCCCTTGGGTTCTGCCCGTTGCTCCAACCCGCTGAGATCTCCTGTGATTCTGACCAACATCAAACACCTCTGTGCTCCCTCGGGTTTGTTTTATGTCCACGGACCCATGTGGTAAGTGTGGCATTTGTGTTCTTCCAAGTAGCCAATACAAAAGGGCCAGTGATGGACACTCCTGAACTGTCACACTGACAACCCCCCGGCTCGACATCAGGGACAATGTGCCACTGAAGTACAGGCATTCGACCAGCTGTCCCCCACCTAAATGCCACAACCCAGTGCACATTTCCCCAGCAGATTCAAGCGAGGGTCCTAACACACCTACCAGACCAAGAGCCCTGCAGCTTATCTGCCTACTTAGCCCCAGAAAAAAAGTAAACACAGCCCAATACTGAGGGTAACCTTCTGGTGGATGCAGCTCCCAACGCCTACCTCTCTCCTCCCCAGCGATCCATGCTCTAGGAGGCTGCAGGGTCAGCGCACAATTCCCAGACTCACAGAACCTACGTTCTTCTCCCTTTTGCCAACTGTCCAGTCTTCTGGTAACTTCGGCTTCTGAGTTTTCTCAAAAGAGGCCACCACCAGGGACTGTCCCCGCAGAGAGCAAGGCACCCCGGGGCCGTCATATCCAGGCGTGGCAGCACTTCTAGAGACTTCACCTTCCCCTCCCAACCTGCCCAGCCCCCACTCTCCGTGACAGAAGGGAACACAGTGAGTTATAATCCAGCAGATCTGCTTGCTCTCTGGCGTCCACAAGCACCACACCTTCCACCCCGACCAGGGCCGTTCTCCTGCCTCTTTCACAAAGAAAAAATGTGCATGGGGCGAGGGTGTGCATAACATAGCTGGTGCACTCTGACAGGCCAGGGCATGTCCCCAGTTCTATGCCCACTTCCAACCATGGCACTCTGACACAGGGACTCTCTGGAGAGGGCCTCCTTGGGATTGCTGCAATTCTTAGAAACCTGCCTCTGGGGAACATCCGGCCTCTCGTCCTGCCTCTCAGGGCATGCTGCAGCACAAATACCACCTTCCTTCCTCACTGGGACCATCTGCCTGCAGCTGTGCACCAACTTCATCCAGCTGTGGCCCTCTCCAGCTAAATCGGTGCTTCTGTGAAACAGTCACCTGTTGGGCTTGTCAAAACCCAGATGGCTAGGCCCCAGCCCCAGAATCTGAATCAGCGGGTCTGGGGCAGGGCCCGAGAAGCTGCATTTCCAACACACTTCCAGGTGATGTGGATACTGCCTGACCATGGGCCACACTGGTGTAGCACTGCTTCGTCACCATGAGATCACCTGGAGAGCTCACCAGCCATGCCGGTGCCTTGGCCCCTGTGACTATAGGCCCTTTGACCTGGGATGGGCCCAAGAATCAGAAATGTAAACAGGTGCACACACCCCAGCCCCAGCCCAGAAAGTCTGATGTAACTGATTTCTGTGGTCCACACTCTAAGAAACATTCTTTCCTCTAAGGAACTTAGACACTGTCTAGCGTGTCTGATCTTGCATTCCTCTTCCCAGCTGTAAGCTCTGAGGACAGGCAGCAGACCCAGGCAGCCCAGCATCGCAGCAGAAGCCAGCCTCTGAGCACACAGAGACTGTTGAGAGAACAGAGCAGCTACCTGGGGGCTTCTCAGGTACTGCAGAAGGGCCTGTTCCCTACAGCTGTGTATGTGTCCATAAGCACACCATTCAGTTTCAACGGCTCCACAAGGGCACTCATTGGAGGCCCCCAGTACAGGAATCTAGAAATGCTGTGCTGGGGCAGCAGGCAAAGCTCAGCACAGGGCTCACGTGGGGACAGAGCCTGCACCTGGCTAATGCTGAGAAGCAGGCAGGCCCAGAAGCATCATCCCTGGCAGGAAACCACACAGCAGGAGACCTCCTGCCCCTCAGCGCCCAGCAGCAAACCAGGCCGGCCTGGACTACAGCGGACGCTTTAGCGGGATGCTCCTCCTACTGGCTTTCCCCAGCCTGGTGGCTCAAATATTCATTTGTGTACTAGTTTTCTAACATTAAATCCTTAATCAGTTTTTACGCAAACTATAAATACGTAGTTGGTATGATCTGAACGTGTTCCCCAAAATTCATGTGTTGGAAACAATCCTCAATGCAACAGTGTTGAGAGAGATGAGACCCTTAAGAGCTGATTAGGTCATGAGGGCTCTGCTCTCACGGATAGATTATTATCTTTATCAAGGAAGTGGGTTTCTTCTAAAAGTGAGTTTAGCGCTCTCTCTTTCTCTCTCTCTCTCGCCCATGTGATATCTTCTGCAATGTGATGTCGCAGCAACAAGGCCTCACCAGATGCAGGCCCTCAATCTTCCCAGCCTCCAGAACCTCTACTGCTTATAAATTACCCAGTCTGCGGTGTTCTGTTATAGCAGCACAAAATGAACCAAGACAACAGTTTAACCATGCAGTTCTGAAAATCCCTGCCAATACATTTTTTAAAATAAAAAGACAAGCCACAGAATGGGAAAAAAATATTTGCAAAAGACACATCTCATAAAGGGGCTGTTATCCAAAATATACAAAGAACTCTTAAAACTCAACAAGAAAACAAACCACATTATTTTAAAAATAGGCAAAAGACCTGAACAGACATTACCAAAGAGGATAGGCAAGGCAAATAAGCACATGAAAATATGTTCAACATGTCAATCAGGAATTGCAAATTAAAATGATATACCACTACACACCTATTAGAATGGCCAAAATCCAAAATACTGATAAAACCAAATGCAGGTGAGGATGTGGAGCAACAAGAACTCTCATTCATTGCTGGTGGGAAGGTAAAATGGTATAGCCACTGTGGAAGACACTTTGGCAGTTTCTTACAAAACTAAACATAATTTTACCAACAATCTAGCAATCATGCTCTTGGCATTTACCCAAATGAGTTGAAAACTTACGCCTACACACAAAAACCTGCAGGTGGATGTTCACAGTAGTTTTATTAATAATTGCCAAAACTTGGAAGCAACCAAGATGTCCTTCAGTAGATGAATAACTGTGGTATGCTCAAGACAACGGAGTATTATTCAGTGCTAAAAAGAAATGAGCTATCAAGCCATGAAAACACACAGATAAATGCATATTGCTAAGTGAAAGAAGCCAATCTGAAAAGGCTACACACTGGATAATTCCAACTACATAACAGTCTGGAAAAGGCAGAACTATGGAGACAGTGGAAAGATCAGTGGTTGCTAGTGGATGTTGATGGGGGACACTGTGCATGTGTAGGGGCAGGTCAGGGGAGGGTGGGGAACAGCTGGAGCACAGAGGGTTTCAAGGGCAGTGACACTATTCTGTATGGCACTACAATGGTGGACACATGTCATTACACATTAGTCAAACCCCAGAGAAAGTACTGTAACACCAAGAGTGCACCCTCACGTAAACTGCTGACTGTGGGAGGTAATGATGCGTCAGTGTTGGTTCTCTGACTGTGACAACGCCCCACTGAGACGGGTGCAGATGGGGCAGGCTGTGCATGAGTGGAGGCAGGACGTACATGGGAACTCTGTAGTTTCCACTCAATTTTGCTGTGAACCTAAAACTACGCTAAAAAGTAAATTTTATTTTAAAAATAAATAAAAGCAATCCAAGCACACTGTAGGGAAATTCAAACAAAATAGAAAGGCACAAAGTGAAAAGCAGAAGTCACTCTTCCCTCTGTCCCCCTCTGTAAAGGTCACCACTGAGCAGTTTCTAACGTATAGTTCGACACACACACAAATACACGAACAGAAATGTATACGTGTATATATGTTATACAAATGTGTACATATATGAATATATGTGCTTATGTATATTTAGTTTCTGTATGCTCATATATATGTGTATAATTTTTAAAAACAGGAAAGAGATTTATTTGCACGTCTGCAAACATTCTTCACTCCAGTTCTAAGCCAGATTCTGGTGTAATGGTCCCTGTGATATTGTGACACAGTAAGAAATACATATTTGGCAGTCTTGTGGGACTGAGCCCTTTAACCTGCAGGGTCTGCACTAACTCCAGGTAGGGTCACAATCGAGCTGAACTGCGGGACACCCAGCTGGTGTCCGACACTTGGTCAGTGTGGGCAAAACCCCACACATACCCATCACAGAAGTGAAGTACTGAGAGTGCTATGAGCACAGAAGGAAAAACAGTTTTATTTGGGGTTTTCCCCCTTTGCAGTCCCCACTCCTGCCTGGCGCACCTCCTGGCGCAGTGTGGGGAGATGAGGAGTCAGCCAGCCCTGAGCCGGTCTGAGACGGCCATGGCCTCCACACACTGCCCGGGAGCGGCTGGCCATTCCTCCCCAGGCCACTGGGCAGGAGGCAGGGAGGCAACAGCCCAGAGCAAGGTGCAGATGGGGGCCTGGAGCCCAAAATGCAAGACAGAAGGTCCTAGGCAAGACAGAAACGTCTATTTAATTAAGGGAGCCCAGTTCCAAGAATCTCACCCAGAAAAGGATCTTTGCCCTCACCAAGCTAATCACAAAACCTGTGACTCCTTCAGCCCAAGCTGGGCTGGCTTGTTTGGTAGTCTCCACTGGTCCTGCCCTTGGTGACCTACACTAAGATCCAAGGGCAGAAGGAGACAGTGCAGTAAATGTGCTCTGAACTGGGGCCTGTCAAGGCCATTCCTCATGGCTGGAAGGTTCTAGAAACCCTCAGTACCTTAGTTTATACCACTCCATTCCCCCATAGCTATGTGGGAGGAGGGAAGGCAGACAGAGTCCAGGCTCTGCCCCACACACATGCAAAGGCAGCTGTGGGAGCTGGCCTGGTGCACCATGCACGGAACACTGGCTGTGGAATTCCAAGGAGCGAACCACTGATTAATGATGATTGACAGTTTTTACAACTTTTTATTATGGAGAATATATACAAAACAGACTGGTACAATAAATAGTTATCCTGCAGCTTCAACAGTTACCACCTCAAGGCCAATCTTGAGCCATCCAGAACCGCCCCCCATATTATTGTGAAGCAAATCCCAGACATTGTATATTATTTCAACCATAATTGTTCATGTCACTAAATACTAGGAACTTTAAACATAAATATATACAGACGCTCCTCAACTTATGATGGGGTTACACCCTGATAAACCCATTGGAAGTTAAGAATATCATTAAGTCAAAAATGCATTTAATGCTGGCAACACAGCAGTGTCAGACTTACTATGGTTCAAGTGAATGGTTTTTCAACTTTATGATGGCACAAAAGTGATACACATTCAGTAGAAACCACAACACCAGTGTAAAGTTGAAAATCATACAATCGTGAGTTGGGGACCATCTCTGTGCATGTGTGTGTGTATACATACATCCACGTATATGTATATAACTACAGTATAGCTGGAACTCTAAGTTAAGATTAGATTTCTATGCCAGCAGAGAACTCAGGCACTGATTCATCTTAGGAGAAGCGGGAGCCTGGACACTTGAGGGGGACCTGTCTATCAATACATGAGGGCCAGAAAACCCACCTCCGCAGGACTTCTCCAGTCCCTGGACCAGCGAGCTCCTACTGAGTGGCGATGCTCCCAGTCACCTGTGAATGTCATAGAAGAATGGGTGGAAGTCCAGGGCCTGGCCTCCACTCTGCCAGTTAGTAGCTGAGCGAGCCTGGCCACATCATTTAATATTCCTCAACTTCAATTTTCTCCTTTGTAACATCTCCTTCACTTGCTCCTAAGATCATTCAAGTATCAAACAGGAGGTATTTGGCCCATAGGGCAAGGAACAGTATAATAAACACTTCTAAATCCAAGGCTCTTGGTGAGGACATTGAGCTCCCCAATATACATTTTTGCATATTGACTTTCCATAGAGCAGGACCCATCTGGCATGTGACAGTCCACTCTGATGGCAGCCAAACAGCTATAGGTTCCTAGAGCACACATGATCCAAACATTTCCTCCAGGCATCAAGTCCATCCATTTTCACTATAAACCTGCTTACTTCTGAGCTCCTACCATCCATGTCCCCCAGAGTCTTGCTCAGATCTAACCAGGAGCCCACCCCCAGCTCAGTCTCGCCAAGCAGAAGCAGGCAGCGTGAGGCACAGCTCAGTGCTTCCTGAACTGTGTTCTCTGACACCAACTTTGTATCTTGCAAGTTGTGAAGGTAGTCAGTACACAGTTTAAAAAGAGAGAGAAGGAGATATTAGTTGTCCAAAAAGTCTAGAAAATGCTGACTATAATTATGTACTATAACTACTACATCCCCTTCCAGGAAACTACCAATTCACAATAGCATAATAAAAGCTCTGAGAAGTCCTGTAACAAAGAAGCTTGCTTAACTCTATCCTCAAATTCCCCAAATTGGCTGGGCGTGGTGGCTCATGCCTATAATCTCAGCACTTTGGGAGGCTGACGTGGGAGGACTGATTGAGGCCAGGAGTTTAAGACCAGCCTGGGCAACATAGAGAACTGTCTTTACAAAAAA
>VBSM01003143.1:45487679-45525769 GCA_008086735.1 Cheirogaleus medius
AAAAAAAGTTAGCTGGGCAACGGTAGCACACGCCTGTAGGGGGATCATTTGAGCCCCAAAGCTCAAGTTATAGTGAGCTATAATCATGCCACTGTACTCCAGCCTGCATGACAGAGACCCTGTATCTTAAAAAAAAAAAGGTCCCACACTTTTTAGGCCATAAAGATAGTTACCATTTATTGAACACTTACTGTGTACCAGGCACTGTGTTAAATGCTTCACATGGAATTTAACTTTACAACAAACCTATGAGACAAATACTAAAATTATCATCTTCATATTAGAAATGAAGAGACTGAGGTATGGACAGGTTATGTAACTTGCCCAGGGTTACAGTTGGTAAACGGCAGAGCCAAGCTCTAAACACAGGCAGTCTGGCTCCAAACCCCAAGACTTTTATTGCTACACTATACTTCCTCACTGAGTACACTGGCCCCAGGAACTCATATTTCAAGGACTGAGCTTTAGAAACACTGGTCTGATGGAATAGAATGGAATTAGGAATCAGGACATCTGGTTTCTATGTCCATTTTCACTGTGCAATCCCAGGTACTTCATTAAAGGCAGTGTAGAACGGTGGGAAGAACATGGACTTCAAAGCTAGACTGCTCAGGTTCAAATCCTAGTTCTGCTTCCTATTAGCTGTGTGACCTTGGACAGGTTACTTAACCTTTCTGTGCCTCAGTTTTTCACAACTGTAAAGTGGGGATAGTAACAGTTTAAAACCAAGTTTGTTATCACTATGTCATTTAACATCTTATTATATCAGTTTCCCCAATGTTAAACAGAAAACAGGATTCGAGGGTCCCAGAGGACCATGGGCCATTTGGTGATACCCAGGATGAGAACTGTAGGCGGTAGAGGGGAGGGTGCAGAGTCAGGGAGAAACATGAAGTGGGAGGTCAGGACAGCATGAAGGGTGGAGGATGGGAGGAGTGGAGTCCACGCAGATTGGCTGTGTTGGATTTTCCACCCTCCCGATGGAGAAGCACCAATAGGAAATGGGCAATGTTTTCTTTCCATCCCCTCCACACGCCTGGCTGTCTGGGGACCTGCTCCAGGCTCCAGGAGTAAGGGGGGCAGCAGAGGCAAGACACTGCTGGTAGGGGGAGGCCGCGGGTGTGGGGGGAACCTCTGAAAGGCCTCCTGGAGAGGACACCTCCCAAGGAGGAGCAACCTGCAGAAGCAGGGCCGTGGCCTGCATGAAGCTCCAACCCCGCGGGCACCCATGGCCTGTCCTCAGAACTTCCGCTGACCCTGGCACGGACAGACCACCTTCTCTAGTCCCACCTGCCTTTCCACACCAGCCCCTGAAGCTGAGCGGGGGGAGAGCGAGTTAGGAGGAGCTCGCTTTCTACATGAAGCATGCCAAGGGCACGCGGAGCCCACACGAGGCTCTCTGTCAAACCCCACGGCAGGTTCTTCGCGAGCCTGGGCTATTCGCTCCTCTCATCCCTCTCTGTGGCAGAGCTCCCCTCTGAGGACTGCCCACCGCAAACAGGCTCCCAGAAGGGCCAACACTTGGTGCAATGCCAACCCAATTCTGGATTTGCGAGGAGCGGAAGGTGGACAACAGAGGAAGAAGGTGCACACAGATATGCTGTTAGCATCTGGCTGGCACCCAGGCCAGAATGTGAGGGGCGCTCAGGTCTCAGTCCTAGCAGATGCCATAAGATTCTTGTAACAGACACGGTGGCAGTGACCAAAAAAAAGTCCTACACCCAAGTCCTAGCTCCAAGGTATGGTCAGGACCTGCTATAGATTGAAGGTTTGTGTTCCCCCAAAATTCATTTGTTAAAATCTTAGCCCCCAATGTGATGGCATTTGGAGGGGGGACCTTTGGAAGGGGATGAGGTCATGAGAGCAGAGCCCTCATGAGTGGGATTAGTGTCCCTATATTTAATAAAAGAGACCCCCAGAGAGGCTCCCCACCCTCTCACCATGCGAGGAGGGAGAAGGTGCTCTCTGTGAATCAGAGAGCAGGCCCTCATCAGACACTGGATCTGCTAGCACCTTGACCTTGGACTTCCAGCCTCTGGAACCGTGAGCGATAAATTTCATCATCTATAAACCACCTATGATGGTTTATAGTCTATGATGATTTGTTACAGCAACCTGAACAGATTAAGACAGAAACCTAAGGAAACACACACACACACACTCACCTCCAAAAAGGGAAACTGTAGGTTGTTTTTGTAAGTGCAGTTCAGGCCAGGGGGAGAGACAGGTCTGTGTCTTTGCTTCACCACTTCCGCGCGGGGGATCCTGCTCCCAGTTACAACACCTGGGCAGAGGGGCTTCTCCCAGGACCAGCCTAGGAGGGGCCAGCGGAACAGTGGGGTGGGCTGAGGCCGATCCAGCACAAGTCCAAGGCGCCTGAGCCTCTAGCTGTCCAGACTCTCCAGTCCTCTCCAGATCAGCTCAGCCCACAGGGATGATCCACACTCCAAGCCCTGCAGCAGCGACTGTCTGTACAAACGCAGCCCTTCAAACAGCTGGAGGGGAACGCGGGGAACTCCTCCTCTACCTCCCCCTCAGCTGGGTGGGGAAAGGGGAAGCTGGGGCCCATCCCAGAACACACAGCCTGAGCCTCCTGACACCGGCTTTCACAACACCTAACGCTCATTCTCGGCAGGCCCTTCTACCACCCCCACTACTCTCTCCCCAACACTACGGGCCATTTCCCCCTCTTCACGGCCCACACTCCCCAGTCAAGAGCCACTAAAATCACAGGACCGTCACGAGAGACTTCTCACTTCTGCTGCATGAATACTGCCCACAGCTCACACAGCTATCATGTCATCTTCTAACACTGCTGCTGGGCACCACAGTGACACACAGGGTTTGGAGTCCAATGACAACGATTCAGTTTTAGCTCTACCACTTGTTAGCTGTGTGACTTTGGGCATATTGCTCGACCTCTCTGAGCCTTTCTCCTGACCTGTAAAATGGGGGAAAATACATCCACCTTAGCAACTTAACCTCTCTGAACCTCCATGCCGTCTGCCCCACCTACCTCAGATTACTGGGAGGACTGAATGTGGTAAGAACAAGAACAAGCTTTGTAAAGTATGGGACAGTTACCTTCACTCTGTGACCAATTCAACTAGTGTTGGTCTCTCCCAAGTGGCCAATGAGGACAGGCTCTGACATCGGAGAGGGGAAGACGGTCAAAATTCCTGGGCACACACCAAACTCGTCCCATCCCGTGTCAGGTGACCAGCTCACACAGTGAGGGGAGTGCCTACCCATCTGTTAGGGTCACGGGGGCTTCAGGACAATGTTGGTATAGGGAAGAGGTATAGGGGAGGGCTCTTCAAAGCCTGAGACTAAGCCACCAAGGAACTAAGTTTCCTTGATTAGGCCCTTCAGAGATATTCCCGACAGTTTCCACCCCGATCCCCCCGGAACCCGTGAATATGTTACTTTACATGGCAAAAGGGACTGTCTGGATGAGATTAAGTTTACAACCACGAGATGGGGAGACCATCCTAGACTATCCAGGTGGGCCCCAGCCAATTACCAGAGTCCTGAAAGGCAGAGATCCTTTCCTGGCTGGGTTAAGGAGAAAAGAAAGGACAGGAGAGATTCCAAGCAGGAGAGGGATTCCACCCTTGGAGGAAGGGGCCATGAGCCAAGGAGCACAGACGGGCACTGGAAGCTGGAAAAGGCAAGGAAACAGATTCTCCTCTAGAGCTCTGAAAGTCAGAACCTGCCAACACCTTGATTTTAGCACCATGAGATCCGTGAGACCCATGAGACTGTTGGATAAAACTGCAAGGTAAGAAAGTCATGTGATTCCAGGTCTGTTCCTTTCTGCCAAAAAGAAAGTCATGTGGTAAAATGGTGCAGCCCACTGTGGAGAACAGTTGGCAGTTCCTTGGAATATTAAACACAGAATTCTCTCTGGGTAGGCAGGTTGGGTATCCCTTATCTGAAATGTTTGGGACCAGAAGTATTTCAGGTTTCAGATTTTTTCAGAGTTTGGAATATCTGCACCTTACTTAGCATTGAGCACCCTGCATCTGAAAATTGTAAATGTTCCAATAAGCATTTCCTTTGAGTGTCACGTCGGCACTCAAAAAGTTTCAGATTTTGGAGCATTTCATATTTTGTTTGGGCTGCTCAACCTGTATACCCAAAGGAAATGAAAGCAGGGACTCAAACAGACACTTGTACACCCATATTCATAGCAGCATTACTCGCAGTAGAAGGGTGGAAACAACCCAGTGTCCATTAATGGATGAATGGGTGCACAAAGTGTGGTAGACACACACAATAGAATATTACTCAGCCTTATAAAGGAAATTCTGCCACATGCTACAACATGGATGAATCTTGAACTCATTACGCTAAGTGAAATAAATGAGTCACAAAAGGACAAATATTATATGATTTCACTTATGTGAGGTATCTAGTAGGGTGGTTAAATTCATAGAGACAGAAATTAAAATGTTGTTGCCAGGAGCTGGGGGAAGAGGGACTGGGGAGTTCATGCTAAATAGTTATAGAGAGTTTGGGAAGATGCAAAGGTTCTGGAGATGGAGGGTGGTGACTATGACATAAGAATGTGAATGTACTTAATGCCACTGAACCACACGCCTAAAGATGGTTAAAATAATAAATTTTATGCTATGCATATTTTACCCCCCCAAAACTGTTGTGGTTTTAAGCCACATGTTTGTAGCAATTTGTTACAGCACCAATAGAAAACTAATATACTGTATGCACTCAGAAAGAGGGGAAGAATGGGGTGGTGATGGGCATAAAATCTCAGATGGTTGGACAGGAGGAATATGCTTTTTTCTTTGAGTTCTATTGTATAGTGTGGTGAATATAGTTAGTAATAGAGTATTGTATATTTCAAAATGGCCAAGAGAGTATATTTCAAATTTTCTTATCAAAAAAATATTGAGTATTTGAGGAGATGGAGATGTTCAGCTAGCTTGATTTAATTATTCCACGTTGTATTCATAAATTATAATATCACTTTGTACCCCATACATTTATACAATTATAAATAGTCAATTTACAATAAATAAATAAATAATATATCCCGTGACCATTCTTTCTCTCTTCCCTCCAGACCCTTCCATGGTGTTCTCTGAAAAGGCCTCTGCTCTCCGTGAACAAGTCTACCTAACGTAGCAAGGTTTCTCTGACCAGTGCAGCATTAAACCACCAGGACCACAAAAAATCCATTCTAACAATGACAGGAGGAACCAGGTGCCTGCCTCTCCCGCAGGTGTTACAATAAGAGCTCCATAAAGGTTTGCTCACTCCTATTACCAGGCAACATGAGTCACCATGGTGAGACCTGGGCTCTCGGGTGAGTTCGGTGTGGCCAGGCAAGACACGCCCAGCCAGCAATGCAGAGCTGCAGGAGGAAAAGGTCCGCAGGCTGATTTGCAAGGGCAGGGCAGTCACACCCCATCTGCCAGGACCCTGCAACTGGGGTGCCAGAGGTCACCAGGCCCCTTAGAGATGACTCAGTTCATTCCCACGCACCTCGCCTCACCCCATTTCACAAATGGAGAAACTGACAACCAGAAGGGTAGAAGCGGCAGGCCAAGGTGACCCAGCAAGACCCCAAGAGGGCTGGCCAAGAACCTCCTGCCCTCCTGTTCTCAGACCTACTTCTCCAAGAAGTTTCTCTTTGTTCCTTGTATCCCAGGGCTCTGCAGCCAGTGGGAGCTCAGCTTGCAGCCTGAGGCAAAGGCAGGTGAAGTGGGAACACCAGGGCTGAGGAGAGATGAATTTTGCAGTTTTGGGGAATGACAGCCTTCCAGGAAAAACACGATGGGAGAAGAGATGTTATGAAATCCTGCCCCCTCCTATCCACTCCACCCAGGGACTCTAATCAGCTTTTTAAATATTAACTAGCTTTTTACTGTCTCCATCCCCATATAAACAGATAGCAAAGGATTAGAGAACATCTGACAAAGGTTTCCAACAAGAAGGGGAGAGATCAAAACAGAAGAAAAGGAACCAGGGAAACAGAATGCACAGAAGTAGAGGGCAAAATATAATGAATACCCTCAGACGTAAAAGAAAATACTATATCCATAAAACAAAAAGGAGATATAAAAACAGAATGATTAGAGAATAGTAAAATGTTTTCAAAAATTTAAAGAAGGGTTGAAATGAAAAATTCAACAAAAAGGTTAGAAGATCAAGTCAAGAAAATCTAGAAAAGAGAACAACAACAACAAATCAAACAGGAAAGAGAAATGATAAGAAAATGAACAGATGTAGGAGTCTCAATATCTGACTAAAAAGAGTTCTAGAAGAAAAGAACAGGAAAAACAGAGGCAAGAAAATTATCAGTGATTATACAATAACTTTGACCAACACCGAAATAAAACTCTCTAGCAAAAGGACCATCTGTGACAACCCAATGACTGAAAAAAAGACAGCAAAGCATTATCACTGCAAAATGTGAGAGCACAAGAGGCAAAGACAAGACACTAAAACACAGGTCCTTTTCCTGGGAACTAGAATGACACTGGACTTCAATCAACAGAAACTAGAAGACAACAGAACAATGTGTTCAACATTCTGAAAGGAAATAATCTTCACCTTATAATTCTATAGCCAGCTAAATTATCCACTATTGAGAGGAACTTTCAGAGGACTCCAGCAAAATGAGAACACAAATTAGGAAAATAAAGAAAATATACAGGACCCAGGAACAGGGGAAAGCTAACACGGAAGACTGTAAGAGGAAGTCCCCAGTGACAGCTGAGCAGCAGGCCTGGAGAGCAACTACTCCAGTTTGGAACAAGAGATACAGATAATCAGGTCAAAAAAGGGGGAGTGTATTCACTTGGGGAATATAATGGATCATGAAGGATTGTACTCCTGAATGTGTGGCCGTGGCAAATTACCTGGCATACCAATGAACAATATAATTTATGGTCATAATAATGCAAGCATTAATTGATGAATTAATGTATGTATGTATTGATACATTGATTAATGTATGTATGTATTGGTTCCATATACATCCAGGCAGGAAGTCAACACATAATGTCAAAATTGATAAATTAAGAAGCAGTAACATAAGCCTACTAATTAAAGATTAAAAAAAATAAAAAATAAAAAGGTAGTTAAAAGTGGTTAGCTCTGGAGAGAGAAAGGGGAGGGGTGCGTCAGGGGACTGCTGGTTTCATTACAAGCCTTTGGATCAATTTATTTGACTTTTCTCATTTTATTCTGAAATATTTTTATAGAGTAGCAATAAATACAATATATATGAATTACAAAGCACAATAATAAGCACATTCTTCTAACTTTACAAACAGAATATTATCAACGCAGTTGAATTACAGTATTCAACTACTTTCTGAAAAAATAAACATATATTTTTTAGGTAAAAGTTAAAACAAAACAAAACACCATTTACTTCCAGAGTCACTTTCTCCCAGCCAATCTCTGGGATTTCTACCAGCATATATAGAAGAAGGCTCAGGTTCTGTGAGGCCTGAAGTTTACACAATTTTCGCGGCCCTCTTTAAGAAAAAGAATACATTCACCTCTCACAAAAATCAACTCACGCTGGGTAACAGACTTGAACCTTAGGTGAATGAAACTATTAGAATTCTATAGGAAAATGTTGGAAATACTCTTCTAGACATTGGCCTAGGCAAAGAATTTATGAAGAAGACCCCAAAGGCAATCACAGCAGCAACAAACATAAATAAATGGGACCTGATCAAATTAAAAAGCTTCTGCACAGCCACAGAAACTGTTAAGAGAGCAAACAGACAACCCACAGAATGGGAGAAAATTTTCGCAAGCTACACATCCAATAAAGGGCTGATAACTAGAATCTATTTAGAACTTAGGAAAATCAGCAAGGAAAAAACAAACAACCCTATCAAAAAGTGGGCAAAGGACATGAACAGAAACTTTCCAAAAGAAGACAGAGTAATGGCCAACAAACATATGAAAAAATGCTCAACATCTCTAATCATCATGGCAATGCAAATCAAAACCACAATGAGATATCACTTATCTCCAGTGAGAACGGTCCTTATTAACAAGTATCAAAACAATAAATGTTGGCGTGGATGTGGAGAGATAGGAACACTCCTACACTGCTGGTGGGACTGCAAACTACTTCAGCCTCTGTGGAAAGCAATATGAAGATACCTTAAAGCGACACAAGTCGATCTATCATTTGAACCAGCAATCCCATTACTGGGCATCTACCCAAAAGAACAAAAGTCACTCTACGAAAAAGACACCTGCACTCAAATGTTTATAGCAGCACAATTCGCAATTGCAAAGATGTGGAAACAACCCAAGGGCCCATCAATACATGAATGGATTAATAAAATGTGGTATATGTATACCATGGAGTACTATTCAGCTATAAGAAACAACGGTGATATAGCACCTCTTGTATTTTCCTGGCTAGAGCTGGAACCCATTCTATTAAGTGAAGTATCCCAAGAATGGAAAAATAAGCACCACATGTACTCACCAGCAAATTGGCATTAACTGATCAACACCTAAGTGGACATATAGGAATAACATTTATCAGATGTTAGGCAGGTGGTGGGGCAGGGGATGGGTATATACATACATAATGAATGCAATGGGCATCAACTGGGGGACGGACACGCTTGTAGCTCTGACTCGAGGGGGGAGGGAGAGCAAGGGCAATATACGTAACCTTAACATTTGTACCCCCACAATATGCTGGAAAAATAAAAACAAAAGAAAAAGAATACAAAACATCTTACTTTTTAACAAATTTTATAAAACCATAAGACTTTGTAACTCACTGCTAGGGCCCCTCCCAGAGGCTTGTTAGAGCCTCTGCAAGTGTGGCCGGGGGAGGCCTGAGTTTAAATGTCACTAACCTTACAGTGATTCCGCCTGGGCTATGAGGGCAACAGGGGCAGGGCTAGACTCCAGGGGACCGGCAGGTAAAAATAAAGTCCTGCCTGCACTACGCTTTTTCTCTACATGGGGAGATAAACAGAATAGTGCAATTCCAGGAAAATGCACACAACAATATTTAAGAGCCATTCTCAGGAAGAGTGGGGAGGAAAATGGAGAATTTAGGAAATGTATTCTTTGCAAGCTGAGCAGAAGGCTGTTTGGAAACTGGCTTCTCTCTGCTGGGCCTTAACATACCTAAGCCTCTCCTGGCCTTGTCTGCCTCACCTGTTCAATGAGTGGGCCTGCAAGGGATGGGTGGTTTTCAACTTCTGCCTCCTGGAAGCCGGGCCTCCATGAAGGTTTTGTAGCTCATGAACTTTATTTCAGGGAGGGTTGAAAAAGAGAGACTCTTGATTTAAATCTTTTCAAAAATGTTAAAATAGGGGACCTGGCAACAAGAGTCCCACATTCTGATGGTGACACTCAGCTAGGGCTGGCAGCAGCTGTCCCTGCAGGTACCTGCACCTGGGATCACAGGAGTGGATGCTCACACAGGGCCCTTCTCTCACCACAGACTGTGGGAGGGGAGATGGAGGGTAAGACCAAGGGTCCAGAGGCAGCAGGGAGCCCCTGTCCTCCCCCAAGGAGGCCCTGACACTCACCACCCAGTGCTCAGGGCCTATTCAAACCACTGAGAGAAGCTCAGCCCCTTCAAACCTACAAGGCTCAAGATAGTGTCTATTCCAGCTCCAAATGGCTGAGGTACCCACACCCTGCCCAGAAGCCTCAGGGAATCTCTCCTTCAAATGTCCCTTATCAATGGCTGCTCTTCTAATGGTGACAAAGTCCCCTGTCAGCCACGTGCAACTGGAAGCTGCAAGGACCCACAGCTCACTCTGGAAGAGACTCCCCTTCACCTTGGGACAGGTTAACCCTCCGCAGCTGGCATCCTAAGCTATGCCAGGCAGCCCTGGGCCAAGAGTACACTGGGCCACTGAGGAACGGCAAGGAAACACAAGGTCCCAGAGGTACATGTGTGATGCAGAGAACCATGGAAAATAAATGTCCTTAGCTCAGCACTTTCCCTTTTCAGGACTTCTGCTCAGACGGTCCCTCCAGCCGGCCCATCACCCTGTCTTCTAGTCTTTCCTAAGAATAGGTGGAGTCCCACCTCCTTTAGGAAGTCCACCCTGATCCCCCTCCCACACTGATCATTTTTCCTGAACTCCCCAGCACTTGGCCTAAAATGTTTCCTCTAGTGTTCTAATAAAGCTCCTCTTTTTCTAATTCCTAGGATGGGTACACATAATATATCACCCCATTAACCTTCACAATGATCCTACCCATAGATACTATTGCCCTCGTTTTATAAACAAGGAAACTATGGCTCAGAGATGACTCTTGACATGTAAACGTCACACACCCAACAAGTGCCAGAGCCAAGCAGTTTTTTCTAGGCCTCAATGGGCAGGAGTCAGCGCTGCAGTCTGCAGGAAAGGCCTCTCCTCCTCCCTGCCTCCCACGACCACCTGGCACGGGGCTGGCACCATGAGGTCCCTGACACACAAATACTGGCAGGAATACCAGTGGACCCTGACTCATCTCTTCCACACCCTGGGTGGCACCTGTTCTGATGGCCTCTAGTACGTAGGCTCCAGGAATTCTGGAGGCAGAGAGAACATATCTAGGACGTTCCCCTCTCCCCCTCCAACCCCAAGGCAGGACATTAAGTGACATAAGGGGGTGTATGAACACCCAGAGCTCTTCTGGGATGGGGGTGGGGGCCCTGGGCAGGGGCTGCAGAGCCGCAGTGCCCCGCCTCATGGGTCACAGGTGCCATTAAGTCACCAAAGCAAGTCAGATAGCCCCAGGGCAGCACTCCACTGACCTTGACCAAATTTTCCCAGGCACTAAACAAAAAGCCTACAGAAGGTGCTATTTAGCATTCAACTCTCCACCCACACTCCAGGAATTAAAAATAGCTGGAGCCTGTGTCAATCATTAGCCAGGCTGTGCCTCAGACTCTATCCTCCGAAGGCGGGCACTGGGGACAGCTCAGCCTGGGGAAATTCCTGGCAAAGCTGGCTGGCAGAGTGGCAATGGGGCAGCGTCTGGGGCCTCACCAAGGGGCTGAACTTGAGCAAGTAGGCTCTGAAAGACGCTTCTTAGAAATAAAAAGTCAATTCCCAGTGCACTGACATCTGGATTACACAGGAATCCTAAAACATCAGAGCTGGAAGGCGCCTTCCTGAGGTCTCAGGGCTGGCTGGGGGCAGGACAAGGACTAGAACGATGTCTCTTGATTTCCAGGCCACTGCATTAGGGCCCAGGCGGGCTCCCCCCTACTCAGCACTCTTGTGGACTCCATCCCCTGTTCCCAGGCTGGAGTGTGGATGTGGGAAATGGAAAGGTTAAACTGGGAAAGACAGAGTGAGAAAGTGACTGTTGCCCCCCAAATAATGTCCCATAGAATCAAGCCACACAGAAGTGTTACCTGCTCCAGGGGAGTCTAAGTGACAGTGTCTCTCTAGTTCACCTACTTACGCATGGATGACAACAGCAGAGAGCAGGGGTTGGCAGCCACAGCTCTCATCTCTCGAGAGTATTACCAGCCCCAGCTCAGTTCAGGGTTCACATGGCTTCGTCCTCAAGCTCTCCTGGAAAGAGTCATCTAGGTGTCATATTTAGGGTTGACAAAGGCAAGTTGGGAGGCAGCAGCACACTCCCCATCCCAAAGTTGGGTCTTGTAGGGGCCACTCAGATCCAGGGGGGCCTGGAAGATCTGGAGGTGGCGTCACTAGCAGAGCGCGTGGCTGCCAGACCTCACTACTGGAGCAGCACCCCCCGACTCTCAGAGCTTCAGCAAAGCAGCAGCAGCTGGGACCTACTCACCAGACCGCAGGGACGGAGGCCGCCTTCTCACACTGCTTGCCACCGTCCTGAGCTACTATTCCCACTTCCTAACCTGAGGGACACTAGCTGAGCCAATGGCAAGACTGATAAGCAAAGTAGTAATTTCAAATTAAGGAGAGCAGCAGGTGGTGTTCCAGAAACTTCTGGTTGTCCCCTTCAACCATCTGCACTCTCTTGCTTTAGTAACAGAACACTCACTGCAGCCTGGCACACAGTGGCCCCAACTAAGGACTATGTTTATAGCTTCCCTAGGCACTAGGCAGGGCCCATCATGTGGATGGGAAAGTGACCTGTCCTGGGCCTTACAAGTAAGGGACGCACCTAGGCAGTGTTACCCCAAGTGTGGCCCCGAGACCACCGGCATCAGCACAACCAGGGCACCTGTAAGAAATTAAAATGCTCAGGCCCCACAGACCTGAATGCTCACAGATCTCCCACATCAGAACCATTAGGGGCGGTGTCCAAGAATCTGTGGGGTCCCCAGAATCTGCAAGGATTCCACGTGATTCTTATACATGCTCAAGTTTGAAAACCATAGTCCTAGAGAATGCTGGGAACAACGTTCCATAAGGAGCTGGGTGCCTGGACCACCTCATGGAACTGACACACACAAACCTGGACTCTGATTTCTGGAGAGGGGGAGAGACAGAAAGAGAGAGAGGGAGAGAGAGAGACAGACAGACAGACAGACTGAGGACGGAGGATCCTTTGAGCTCAGGAGTTTGAGACCAGCCTGAGCAAGAGTGAGACCCTGTCTCTACCAAAAATAGAAAAAATTAGCCGGGCGTGGTGGCGCATGCCTGTAGTCCCAGCTACTCGGCTGAGGCAGAAGGATCACTCGAGCCCAGGAGTTTGAGGTGGGCAACAGAGCGAGACTCTGTCCCAGAAAAAAAAAAAAAAGAAAGAGAGAGCGAGAGAAAGAAAGAGAGAGAGAGACTCCTCTCTTCATTCACAACCAAACCTGAATCTGAATACAGTTTAGGTGGGGAAGTAAAATGATAAGAAACTTAACCAAGATAGCAAAAATCTGGAAAGGAAAGAAACAACAACCAAGTATTATAAGTAACAAACAGGACACAAGGGATAAAGTCAAGTACATCTAGTATGTGAACAGTCTGAATTCCTCTACCAAAGACAGAAACCACCAAATTAGGTTTGTTGCTGTTATCACGGCCTCTGCCATCCTTTCTCCCTCCACCCCCAGCCACGTGACGATTACAACAGAAACAAATTCCTTTTTAAAAGAAAAAGAAAAGATTTTAAACTAAGGGCTGGGTAAAGACATGCCAAAGAAAAACCAGAGGTGGAAATATTCATATTAAAAATGTGTTGAGGAGTTTTTGATAATCCTGCCACAGTAAGCCGAGGGTTTATTCCAGCCTTTTTTTTTTTTTTTGCCATTGCCTTTGTCTGTAAACACAAGACTTGGAGAACTACTCAGTAGGATCTCAGGGGACAACAATGCTTAGGCCATTCCAGTCTGTTGAGATAGTTTATGTGACTTAAAACACAAGCATAGAGAAGAGCGTAAGACTTGGGGACAGGTCCTTATAGCTGACATTTGGCCCAGGGAAATTTCTGTGTACTAACTACTCTGCCATGTCCACTTGGAGAAAAGAGAAAGCTCACACTGCTGCCTCAAATGAGGAAGGAAACAAGTGCAAGTCAGAGTGGTCAGTCTCCTCGGATCTAAAGGAAGGGGGCAGGAACTGCCAAAGAGAAAGGAGGTTCCCGGGCCACGGCTCCGGAGTCTGCAGGCAAACCTCATTTTATCCCTTCTACAAACCTGGCTATCACGGGGATCATCGGGACAGTCATGAGCTGAGAAGGGAGACCTGATTACTAACTATTCCATGTGAGCTTAAACAGAAACTGAAAGGGGCATGACTTGCATGCCCTTGATGCCTGCCTCTCAATTTCTGAGCTTTTCATTTAGTTATCTTGCAAAATGCACTTATTTGGTAGGGTGTGGTGGCTCACATTTGTAATTTCAGCACTGGGGGAGGCCGAGGTGGGAGGATACCTTGAGGCCAGGAGTTTGAGACCAGCCTGGGCAAGACAGCGAGACCCTATTTCTACAAAAAATTTAAAAAATTAGCCAGGTGTGATGGCGCAGGCTGAGGTAGGAGGATTACTTGAGCCCAGGAGTTGGAGGCTGCAGTGAGTTACGATGGCACCATTGCACTCCAGCCTGGGCAGCAAAGCAAGACCCTGTCTCTTCAAAGAAACAATTATAATGAGAGTTTTTGATACACCGCTGAGAATCTGACAAATGGGTAAGCAAGAATACAAAGGGTAAGCTCAAGTTAATAAATATATCTAAAGTCTATGTCCCACAGAGAATACAAATTTTCTTTTGTGTACATGAAACATTTTAATATTTATCATGTTCATATGAATCAATACTAATATTGATCATGGCCACAAAGAAAATTTAATACCATCCAATAAGAAGAGATTTTTGCAGACCACATACACAAATCAAGATCCAACAAAACTAGGAGTCAACATTAAAATATGATCACACCCTACACAAAACTATCTACTTGGAAATTCAGGACCCCATTTTTTAAATAATCCTTAGATCAAAACAAATTGACATAGTGACTAGAAAGCAATGGAAAGGTGAGCACTTCATATGAAAGCCCGTCAGCTAGAACTGTACTCAAAGGAAAATGTTGAGTATTAGATGTTTTTTAAATTAAAAGACTAAAATAAATGTATCAATTAAGATATCAAAAGGAGAGCAACAAAATAAACCAAAAGAAAGAAGGAATGAATAAAGATAAGGTTGAAATTAATGACCAGTGAACAGGAAAAAAAGAAAGAATACAAAAAATTGTTTAGATGTATATTTAAAATTTTAGCATATATAAAGTCCCATTCATAATATCTAATAAAGACATATTACAAGGTTTGTAATCTGCCCTTGCTTTGGAAAACTAAGTCTCATAAAAATGTCAACTGTTTATAAATAAATACATTTATTAGGGTCCTTACAGGTTGTTTACTCCAACACTGTTTCAAGTCAATAAAAACAGTAAATGATTTCATCATCAATAAGGGAAAGGTTGGATAAATTATGGTAATTCCGCACCATAGAACATTCCACAGCTGCTACTACCTAGAATAACAGTAACTCATAGTTACTGTGTGTGATAAATAAATCAAAAACAAACGGTGCAGATTAAGGTGTCCAGCATGAATCCACTATGTGAAAGGAGCAAACCTTGGCAGGTGCCTGTGTCTGCGTGAGCACAGAGAGAGGTGGGGGGGAATGTCATCTGCAGGCTATCCACATGCTACCTTCTGGGGTGGAGAGGGAGCGGGACTCCCTCAACGATGTCCTCCTCCCCTTAAAGCCAGCATTTCAAAGCCTGGCTATACTTGATAGCCCAGATCTTCACCTGCTGCTACTCCTCCCCCATTCATTCCAGTCTGGCTCTGCTCCCATCACAAACTGAAACAGCCGCAGCTAAGGGCAGCACGGCCACCGCTGACCACTCCGCCCTATTGAAGCGGACACGTCCTGGCTGCTGTGACACAACTGCGCTGTGCCCCTCTCAGGCTGCTCCCTTTCTGGCTCCTTTACAGGCTCATTTTCCTTTACTCAGCTGTCCGAGGCGAGTTCTTCAATCACACCATGCCCTTGACTTCAAATACACATGCAACCTAGACAAAAATGCCAGTCTAGCCTAGGCCTCTCCTGAGCCCCAGACCCACCAGCCTATTTGGTATCTCAAAGGCACCTCCGATTTAACAGGTCCAAAGCCAAATCCACGCTCTTCCCCACCCTCTAACCCTGGTTCTCATCCAGTGTCCCATGTCTCAGGGACAGCCAGGGGAACGAAGTAGAGGTGGCTCTCCTTTTGTGCACACAGCACAGGGCTAGGCAAACAGTGGGTGCTCACTAATGAAGAGTTCAATAGAAACATGCCTTTTCACCTACTTCCTAAAAATAGCTGTGACATTTTCAGTGGACACAGCAAGCTCACATCTGCTACCAAGGGCCCTGCCCATACACACCCTTTCCTCCTGCCCCGAGATAGCGCTGCCCAGGCTGCCCAGGCCATATGCTCCCTGTCAGCAGCCCCCACATTTCTCCTCTCTGCCCCCGTCTCGCCGTCCTCCAAGCCAGCCTCCCCCTGCCAGGTGTTAGCAGTAGGGGTTACCTGATTTTCCTCTCAACTTCCTCCTTTCCTTTCTGCTAAGGAAGAGCACAAACCCCCAGAAAACTAGACACCAAGAACTCACAGAGCCAGGCTTCGACCACCGCACGCTCCACCCCCAGCTTCATGGTTCCCCGTGGTAACACACCCACGATATCAACGTTGTCATCTCCACCCCTAACAGATCTCAAACCCTTTTGCAAACATCATCTCATCTGATTCTCCATTCGAGGCAGGCATTTTATCATCCAGAACACTGGGGCCCTGTGTGGCCAAATGGCTTGTCCCAGGTTACCCAGCACAGATGAGAACTGTCCCCCAACTCCTGGGGTGCCCCCACCCACTACTTCCTCACATCAGCATAGCCAAGGCCATCGGTGACTCAGGTCACTGCTCAGGCTGTACTGTTCGGATCCTCCCTAATAACAAACAACTATGTGACTATCAAACCTCTATTTCACGGGTTAGAGTCAGCAAGCCTAATGTGGGACAGTTTCTATGGTTATCAGAAAGTTTCATTGAATTTCAACAACTTCTTTTAAAAATGCAAACTCCCACCAAGAAAATCTGTTTCTTCATTTACCCTAAGAGCTTTCCTATCTAGGTATCACTCAAAATTCCTGATATTCCAGGGGCAATGGGATCAGAGGGTGTTGTAAAGAAAAATCCAAAGAAACTGGAGAGCCTGTTCCCTTGGCTGTGCTTGTGAGCCACACCCACTTAAGACTCTCCCTCCTGTGCTCCCCAGCCAAGCACCAGGAAATGCTTTAGGCTTAAGAGGGAAGATGGCAGCTAAGATAAGAGGGAGAGAGTAGGGTGAATCCAGGAGAAAGGAGAGGTCACTCCAGAAAGGTCCTGGGCCCTCTGAAGGTCTAGCATGCAGCTCAGATTTGGTTTCCACATTTGCCTCCAGCCCACACTGGTTTCTTTTCTCTATTCTGTGTTGAGTTCCCAAGAAGAACCTGTACTAACCTATTCTGTCTCAACTCTCACTCCTGTCACCCCAAGCCACCCACCACCTCCCCTAACCTCGTGACCAAGACATCGCTAATCCATCCTGACCTTCTAGACACAACCATGCAGAATGGGCCCTTTCTATCATCTTTGTCCTGGTTACACAAAGGCATCAGATAGGGTTCCTACCTGGCCTCTCACTCTAGATTAATTTCTATCTCACCCTGCCCGCTTTTCTCTGCCTATCTAAACCCAGCCTTCTAGGTCCAATGCCACAGGGAAACCCCTGCCTCTTTCATGCAGCTAACATTTCCTGAGCACCTACATCAGGTGAGGCCCATGTGATGGAAAGACTAAGAGATGAGTCAGAAACAGCCCCCGCCCTCCAGAGACAGAGGAAAAGGCAGACATAAGCCACGTGGCCATACAAACACTACGCAAGGCAAGTACTGCATACTGCGAACTGGGTCAGTGCTGGAGGAGTGAGGGAGGGGGTCTGAGTGAGCTCAGAGCATGCCCCTGGAGGATTCCTGGGATGGGGGAGAAGCCTGGGCACACTGGGGAAGGAGGCCATTCCAGGAGGACAGAGCAGCACGCACTAAGACAGAGGGTTTAAGAGGGGAGCAGTTCAGCTCTGCTGCACCTTCTGCTGTGTGGAGGGAGTAATAGCTACCTTTATTACTCATTGACATTTACATCTGGTCACTTATGAGCCTAGACACTTCATGTGTAATGTGGGTGACACCCACCTGGGACAGACAAGTACGGTGCACTGGTCACCACCTGTTCTGACTGGTCAGTACCTGAACACCGTGTGGTTGTTAAATAAATTATTAATGCATTGAATCCTCGCAATAAGCCTGTGAGTTAGGCATTATTGTCATCCCCATTTTACAGATGGGGAAACCAAAGCACAGAGACTAGTCAGAAATGACATTAGGGAGGTATGCAGAAGCCCACAGTGGTGTGCACTCAATGCCAAGGCAACTAACTGCCCTGGCACCTCATCTGGACTCTCTTGTCAGGGAACACCTGGTAGCACGGAGAATACCTCCAGGGGAGGTGCCCTGCTAATCCTCCTGGGATCCCCAACAACTGATTGCAGCAAGAAAGGAATGAAGGGACATAATGACAGCCAGGCAGGGGTGCGTATCACAGGCCCTGCCCTGCAAGCCTTAGTCCCTGCTTGTGGGAAGGCCAGGCAGGGCTCACCCTCACAGCTCTGCGCCAGGGACGAAGGGAGCCGAGGGGCAGGCTACCACGGACACCAGGGTCTGTGCCCAAACACCCAACCTCCACAGAGAAGTCGCTGACTAGAGGAGCAGAGACAGAAATGCTCCCGGGGACTGTTCCCAGCTTGGGCCGGCACTGGCTGGCTTAACTTTTCCCCTCCCAAGTCTAGAAGAGGATCTCCACGTCTCTCCTTTAAACCACGGACCAGTTTTACCTTATAAGCTTTCAGGCCTGAGCCCATGGGGACATACAAGTTCAAGAATCCCTCTCTGAAACTGGGGATCAGGGTTGGAGAAGGGGGGAAGGCAGGGAGGGAAACTCAGCACCTGGGACGGATCCCCCTTCTCTCCAATACCTGGGAGCGTTCCTTACAAATGAACTGCAACGGCAGCAGCACCCAGGAATTTGCGTCCTCCCAGTTCCGGGAGAAAGTTCTTGAAGCAGCCTTCTCTACTCGCTCTCCTCAGCACAAGCTTCCCGGAAGGGCACGCACACTCCGGAGAACTAGGCTGGGTCAGAGGGCCAGGGCCACTGGCCCTCTCTCATCCCTCACACCGGCCAGTCGCCTTCTGGTCACAGGTTCACTGGCCCCGAGCCGGCCGAGATCCGCGCCCTCGACCTTACCGAGGCCAGGACTGACCCCTGACCTCTGACCCCCGCCTATGGGGAGCCCAGAGAGTGCACTCCGACCCCACAGGGAGGGCAGCCCCAACGCCGCCGCTGGCCGAGCTGGGCAGCCCGGCGGACACAGAACGCAGCCTGCCACCTCCTTCGTCCGCCCCACTCCTGCAACCAGGAAGCCGCTGGCCGGGCCAGGAAGGGGCGCAGGGCAGCCCCGGGCCTCACCCGCGGGGGCCGCGGCGCACCGTCGCCGCCCGGTCCCAGGCCCCGGCCGGCACGGGACTCTCACTCACCTGGCCACCGGGGCGGGGGACGCGAGGGGCGACGCGGATGCCGGCAGGAGCGGCTCTCTCTGCGGACGTCCTGGGCGCGGCGCCTCGGTTCCGCCCGGAGCTGGGTCCCACTCCCGCTGTCGGGGCGCTCGGGGCACTCGGGACCCGCGGGCACCGCAGCCGTCAGGGCGGGGCGGGAGGAGGAGGAGCCGGCTCGGCGGAAAACTCCGCGGGCGCGGACGGCCCCACGCGCCAGGGGCGGGGCGGGCAGGGCCGGGGCGGGGCCTGGACGCGGCTCCGCCCCCAGGTGAGGGCTAGGCTGGCCGGCCCGTGGGGAGCCGCCTCCGCCCGCCGGGGCAGGAAGCCGCGGGCCTCCCGGCTACCGGAGGTTTGAGGGGGTTGACGGGGCGGGTCCCGGAGGCCGCGGGCGCCCCGAGGTCCTCCAGGAACCAATAAGCCCCTCTGGCGCCGGGTCCTGCCCTGAGCCGCTTTCGGCCTCCTGGAGGGGAGGGCATTTCCTAAGCCCTTTCCTCCCAGTGTGCGCTGTAGGTGACTCTCTTTAAGGTCACACAGTACGGAACGAGGGTAGGGGAAGTAGTTTTGCAGTGGAGAAACCTGACAGACAACCTCAGCCAGGAGATCAAGGTTAACATTAGCAAGGATAAATCATATTGATAGCGTGTACAGGTTGTGGGCTTCCTCCCAAGAACACCTTACCCCAGTGTAATCGTGAGAAAAACATCAGACATGTCCCAACTGAGGGACGTTCTACAGAATTCGTGACCAATACTCCTCAAAACTGTCAAGGTCATCTAAAACGAGGAAAGGCCGAGACACTGTCACAACCAAGAGGAAAACTAAAAGGTAAAGTGGTATCCTGGACAGAATCCTGGAAAAGGGACAGTAGGTAAAAACTAAGGACATCTGCATAATATATGGACTTTAATTAATAAATACATCAATATTGATTCATTTATTGTAGCAAAAGCACCACACTCATATAAGATGTTAATCATAGGAAAAACCCAGGTTTATGAGAACTCCCTGTATTATCTTCGCAATTTTTCTGTAAATCTAAAATTGTTCTAAAAGTTTATTTTTTTAGAAAAAGGGATACGTACGTAATAGACGCATATATGGTAGTTATAAAATATTCAAAAAATAAATAATTCAGATTCACTCTTCACTCCCTCAGCCCACTTTTAGGTGTGTCTTTCCAGATCTCTTTCTCTCTAAAACACACTGTGAGTGTGTATGTGCGTGTTTATTTACGTAAATTCATTGTTTGCAAAATAATGTTGCAGTATTTTTCTGCAATGTACTTTTTTATTCTCTTTAGGTTGGAGGGTCTTTCCATGAAGCACATCTGGCATCTGGATAGACCTGGTTCTTCCTATCCACTGCACAGTGTACAAAATGTGAGTGTCACCGTTTATTACTTAGCTCCTTACTGAAGGACATTTAGGTTATTGCTTATTTTGGGCTGTTCCAAACAAGCTACTGGTCCTATTTGCATTTTAAAGGCACACAGAGCTCTTAAGAGCGTAAGGACTGAGGCTAGAGGGCAGGCTCGGGCCCTGGCAGGCAGGCAGGCGTGCGGGAGCCCCACAAGTGGCCCTGGGTGCCCAGTCATCTTCCGCGGGCTCGCGAACACACACCCCTCCAGGCGAGGCTCTTTCGGGGCTGGACAGCATTTTTTAGACATGAGTGGGCTGGTGAGGGTGAAACTCAGGCCAAAGGCTTCAGAGCCGCTCAGAGAAAATGCTCCTAGGAACAGAAGAGGAGCAGAGGGTCAAAGGCATCAGGAAAGACTCTCCCAGGGTCGATTATTACCCAGGTAGGGGCGGCGCAGGAGCGGGTGGGACTCAGGGCGCAGGTGTGAAGCCCCCACGAAACCGGTGAGCGTTCTCAGGCAGCTGTTGTCACCAGGCACTTTCTCTGGGCCAGGGGGATTGGTTGGGGAAGGTCACCTGGCGCTGACCCAGCCCCTCTGCCTGGACAACCGCGCCCCTGGCCCGCCCCATCCCACAGCAGCCGCCTAGGCCAGCTGCCTTGAATGGCCTACTTTTCTCCGTGGCTGAGCGCATGTTTCTTTGAATACCACGTTAAAAAGGCATAAATCATTTAGGGTGGAATTCCTCCTGTATGTACCACACATTTTCCTGCGTCAAAGCTCTTTAAGGCCAGAATGGTGAATAGCTACCATTGTGCTCACCTTTTTATAATTTCCAACCATTTATTTTCAGCAAACATGTTCAGCCCTAAGTGCTAGCAAGATTCTAGGGGCAGAGGAGGTGCTGCAGAGGGCCGGAGCCAAGGTCCTGGTCCTTAAGGCCCATGGGCCGGGGTCACCGCTCCAGCGCCCCTACAGAACACGGAGTGAGGGAAAAGACGCTAAACCTGGTGTTGCAACGCCTGGGTCATGGTTCCGACTCTGACACTTGCAGCCCCGGCTTTCTCACTTATAAAATCTTCAAAATGATCTATAAAAATTCATAAAATAACCCCTGCTTCATTGCTTCTCAGGACTGAATCATAAAAAGAGGTAAAGGAAAGTAAGTGCCTTGTAAAAAAAAGAAAAGTCACATCCTGTATAGCCGTGAGTAGTAGAGTATTATAATTTTTCTTATGATGATTCATTTAACAGACAAGTATTGAGTACAACCAATGTCTCTGGCCCTGTGCTTGGTGCCATCGATACAGAGAAAAGAAAACTCCCTTGCTTTTAACACAGCTTGTAATCTAATGGAAAACAAATAAAACATACCACACAATAGAGGATTGCAAAGAGCATCCTTGGGGACAGGTGAGAGGACAGGATCCAGAAAGGCCTCTGATCAGTCTTGCCAGACTTTGCAAAGAAGTGACTTTTAATCTTTTAAGTCATGTTAATTCTTTAAAAAAAATTATCTACTACTTTAATTTCTGCTTTTATCTTTGTAGTTCTGTTCCTTCTGTTTTCCTTGGGTTTACTCTAGTGGTTTTTTTTTTTTTTCTGTTTTCTAGAGTTGAACATTAGAGTCATATATTTTCAAAATCTTTTGTTTTCCAATAAATGTGTGACTATAAATCTCCCTCTAAATCCTGCTTTAGCTGCGTATCACACGTTTGAATATGCCATGCTTATGTTATCTCTTAGTTGTAAATATTTTTTATTTTCATTAGGATTTTATCCTTAATGCACAGATTATCTGTAAGTATGTTTTCATTTTTTTGTTGTTGTTTTCAAACTTATGGCTTTTTAAAATAGCAATCATTTTGTCATTGACTTCTAACTTTAGTGCTTAGACATGAGAAAATGTGCTCTTTTAGAATTTGCTGAGATGTCTTTTGTGGCCTAATATACAGACTTTATTCAGCTGTCCCAGTTTTTGTGACTGTGTCTTCACTCTTTTTATATGCAAGATTCTCTCTCTATATCTCTCCATCCAGCTTGCTAATCAGGTACTTAGATCTTTTACCTCCTGTTTTTTCTTTCTCTCTCTCTCCTGTTTAATCCATTCATTTCTGAGAGAGTAGGTTTAACATTTCCCACTTTTATTGTAGTTTGTCAATTTCTCCCTACAATTCAGTCTGATTTTTGCCTTATAATTTTGAGAACAAATTATTAGGCTCATACAAGTTAATATTGTTTCATCGTTTTGTGATTTATCCCATTTTTTTAACTTTTTCTATTAATATTGCTATCCTAAGATTGTATTTATCTAGTTATATTTTCTTTCTCTCTTTTTTTTAAAATTTTTTTATCGGGAGGGGACTGAGCCTGATGAGGCTGCAGGACCGCAAGACCCCCCCCATTTTTTTTACTCTTTCTATATTGTTGTTTAGGTTTGTCTCTTAGAAATGACGTATTATTTTTTACAAAATTTTAAAAATTCATCTGAGAATCTACTTTTAATTGGTGCATTTAGCCAATGTGAAAATTATTACAGAAATATTTGGACTTATTTCTGTCATCTTTTATGTTATGCATATACCCTCAGGGCTGATATTCATCTAGAGCTCATTGGTAAAACCCTATAAATTATTATAAATGAGAATTCTTCCATCCAACATGGTAAATAGCTGTTGCCCTGAAACCCCACAGTGCCCCTACCCCTGACATTATCCTGATCTGGCAACAAAGGGGGCAATGCCTGTCACAGGAAGACCCCCTAAGACCTTTTCCAAGATTCTAATTAGTTAGCAAACAGGCTATACCAGTAGCTTAATATTTTGAATATCATGTGAAATATGTTTTCTCATGGTTTCTTTTTTTCTGTTTTCCTACGTTCCTTTGAATTGTTTGAATTTTCTTTGTTTTAACAGGGGGCTAATACTACAATTACAAATACATCAGTGAATACCTGCCTACTAGATATCTTTACCAGAAAATCCCTCAAAAATTTCAAATTTATCATGTCAAAAAATGAACTAGCCATATTTCCCCTGCAAACCTGCTTTTTCTCCTGGGTTCTGTATCTGCCAGAAGGGGTACGACTTTCTGCCAAGACATTCGGGTAGAGCTCTGGTAGCAACTGGATTCCCCTCTGCCAGAATCACCTTTCAAGTCCTGTCAATAGAGGATGATTCATCAGGAAGCTGCAGGGCCCCTCACTGGCATCGGCTCCTCACGAGGCCACGGTGGGAGAAGCTTTAGCAGTATTTTACTTGGTCATATGTGTTTGTAGAATTTGCAAAAGTAAGCTATTTTAAGTGCAAATACAGTCATGAGTCATTTAATGATGGGGATACATTCTAAGAAATGTATCATTAGGTGATTTTGTCATTGTGCAAACATCACAGAATGTACTTCCACTGACCTACATGGTATATAGCTTACTACACACCTAGGCTGTGTGATATGGCCTATGGCTCCCAGGCTACATACCTGTACAGCATGTTACTGTACTGAATACTGTAGGCGATTGTAACACAATGGCAAGTATTTGTATATTTAAACATATCTAAACAAAGAAAAAGTACAGTAAAAATATGGTATTATAATTTTAAGGGAGCACTGTGATGTAAATGGTCCATCATTGCCTGAACCATCGATGTGCAGCACGTGACTGTAGTTGAGATGGCTGGCTCCTCCCACTCTGACTTCCCCTCCAGCTCATTTCTCCTCACGTTGGAGTGGCCATAGGCATTTTGGGGATCTGATCGGGCAGGGATGAGATATGTTTATGTATTTTGCAGTCATTTCTATGTGTAGTTGCATTTCTGCTAGTCTTCCCAGTACAGGAATGGCTTCCTGGAACATTGTTCTGATGCAGCCAGCAGGGCCTGAGATGGTATCCGATAATAAACATGTCCTACAGCTCCTGCAAACAAGACTTGAAATGTAGTCAACTGGAGGCATACTGCAAATAGAAAGACGTTTTCATGTGAAATGAAATGTTTTATGCATTTCACTGTATCTTATCACAGCTTAGCTTATCTGATATATTTTATCCTGATGACGTCCCCAAGTTCTAGATGCACACACTAGGAAAAGATTAAGTTTTATAACTTAGTATGAAATACATACATCTACAAGGATGACATAAAACTAAATCCATCATTACAATAAGACCATCCATGACAAGCTGGATAATATATCCATTCAAGAAGCATTGGCCGGGCGAGGTGGCTCACGCCTGTAATCCTAGCACTCTGGGAGCTGAGGCGGGGGATCGCTCAAGGTCAGGAGTTCGAAACCAGCCTGAGCAAAGAGCAAGACCCCGTCTCTACTAAAAATAGAAATAAATTAATTGGCCAACTAAAAATATGTATAAAAAAATTAGCTGAGCATGGTGGCGAGTGCCTGTAGTCCCAGCTACTTGGGATGCTGAGGCAGGAGGATCGCTTGATTCCAGGAGTTTGAGGTTGCTGTGAGCTAGGCTGATGCCATGGCACTCTAGCCCAGGCAACAGAGTGAGACTCTTTCTCAAAAAAAAAAAAAGAGAAGCATTAAGATTAGAGGCTGCATAGGAAAACTTCAAATGCCCTGTAATCTTATAGCTCATATATGAAACTTGATAGAAGTATTTCTAACTTTGACCATAGTCATAAAAATTTGCATTCTATTACCAGCAATATTAACTGCAGCTAAAATAGCTTGTGCAAATTTTTAAAAAGCATGTGGCCATAGTGGAAGAAGGCTCAAGTGTCTTTTTATTATATCTAAAGAAAACAATATTAGATCCTCCTCCTTCTGTATAGATTTTGCGTCCTGAATATTTGTTGAATCTGACTCCTACTATCCATCCCTTATGTACCTGATCTTCAGGTCCTTTTGGTTTCTAGCCTGGACGTGTGCAGGGGCTTTCTAGCTGGTCTTTCTGGATCCAGTCTCAGTTCCCTCGAATCTACCCTTCCAGGTGAACAAGATGCACATCACGCTAAGACACTTTCATAAAACCATCAGGGGCTCTCCAGGGTAAAGTTAGGTCCCTTAATAGGATGCATAAAACTGTTCATGCCCTGCCTCCCTCTGCAGCCCATACAACTCTTGCTTCTCTCAAAACATCAAATTGCTGGTATCTTCACCACCAGACACCCTGCGTCTCCTTCCCCACACCTTTGCTCAAGCTGTCTCCTCAGCCTTCAATGCTCTTTTCTCCTCTTTTTCCTTTGGCTCTTCCTACTTGTTCTCCAAGATTCCGCCTAATTCTTGTCTTTTCTAGAAATTCTCTGCCTTCCCTTTTCACGATAGTGGACTGAGCACACGCTGCAGTCTGTCCTCCCAAACTCCAGAAATGACAGAGAAGGAAAAAAATTAACATCCTCAAAAAGATAGCAGGAAATGTTCAAGGAATCAGAAGCATTGAGGCATTTCTGAGAGGCTCAAAACAGACAGGACCAGAGTTAACGTTGCAGCCCAGCTCATGAGCAGTGGCCAAGAATACACTACAGATGTTCTTGCATATGTGTATGTACTACAATACATGCTGCAAAAGTGGGAGCACTCCATGCCCAGGGGTGTGAATGCCCAGAGCAAGAGGGGGCCAGAGGGCTACTGATGGAGGGATGGAGGGTCAGACAAGTTCTTGGGAGCAGCTAGATGAATTGACTCCTGCACGTCTCCCTAAACCCTACCCCTTCAGACAATATGGCCAGGACAGCAGTGTCTGTCACCTGGGATGAGCTGTATTAGGGAGTGAGAGACAGGACAGGTCCCCAGATGGCTGGCAAAGCCAGTGAAGAATGGGCAGCAGCCACAATCCTAAGACCAGCTATGAGAGCATCCATCCAATGGTGCACTCTCCTTGAAAGCTATATGGAACACATACTCATGAAGTTTTCACTCCTCTGTCAGCAACTATGCAAGCAGATTTCTTGCAGAAAATCTCATGGGCAAAGATGAGTTCACTGTCAAAAAATTAAGTATCATTTAACCATTTCGGTACCAGCGTCAACCATAGTCGTCAGCCACAGATGAACGCGCATAGCTGAGCGTCGACTTTAGTCGACAGCCAAAAGCTTTTACTTTTACAGCTTTTATCTCTGCAGTTGCAGTGTGTACGTTCAGCTAATAAGTCACTATGAATCTGTGACCTTTTAACAAGTCCTTAGTAGGAGTTATTATAGTTATTTTCCTAAAGCTGCCTGTAAAGTAAAACAAGCTTTCAGTGCTTTAAAGCTTTCCTCATCACACAAGAGCAAAACGGATTCGTCGTCAATGCACAGCACAAACTATCGTGTGGACTATGAGTGCCGGCTGTGGGCACGGTTTCGAAGCCAGTGAGCGCGGTACCCGAAGTGGTTAAGAAATACCACCATGAAAGGCAACACCTGAGGAAACATAAAAACCATTGCCAATGCTTGCTGGGCATTTATGTCAGGCACTAGTCTAAACATATTGCATATATTTAAAAAACACTTTAATCCTATCAGCATTCTTATAAGGTGGGACTACTTTTATCCCCTTTTTACAACTGAGGCAATTAAGGTGTAAGGTGATTAGGTAACTTCCCCCAAAGTCACACAGCTTCACGTGAGAAGCCACATTTTAACCCCAGGCTGTCTGGCTCCAGACCCCAAGATTAAACAGAACAAATAGGGCAACCAGTAATGAGCTTTGAAGTAAGTGTAGTTAACATTCTCAAGTAAAAGAGGATGAAACAGAACCAATTAGAGATGTTGGAGATGGAAAATATATTCATAATTAAAAAAAAAAACACCTCAGTGGATGAGCTAAGTAGTAAAACGTATGCAGCTGATGAGCTAATTAGTGAGCCGAAAGATTGCACCAAGCAATTCTCCCTGTAAACAACAGAATGGGATAAATCAATACAAAGTAGAAAAGAAAAGCTAATAGACATGGAAGATAGTTCCAGAAGTGCCAGCATCCACTCATGGGGTGTTACAAGAAGAGAGACTCCTAGAGAAGTGGATGTCCAATTAAACGTGGTTCATTCACAGCACAAGTTTATTCCCTCTCCCTCTCCGAATCCCAATAAAATGACAGTAGAGGAAGAGACTAGGTAAAATCCTGCCAGGACGAAAGGAACAGGGGAGGAGAAAACAGCAGTCGAGAATTTTTGACACGCTTTTTGAAGCTAGAAAGCACATGGAGCTATGATAACAGACCTGGCAGCAGTGGATACTTTAACTTGGACGCCCCAGAGGGAGAAAACCAGGGGAAGCCAACTGGTTCTCCCCTCTCCAATCCCCCCACCCTATCTCAGAGAGGCTCAGCACAGAGAGACGTGAGGGAGGTACAGTGTGAGGCCGAAAACGGGGACAGGGGCATCAGTGGAAACCCTAGGCCACTTTCCCTACTGTTTTCAGCCAAGGGACCTGCCCTCACCTGAGGGAGGAAGGAGACTTAGTTGTCGTAAACACTGAGCTGGGGAAACTGTGGAACAGAGGTGTGAAGCACAATGGATTTGGGGGGAGGATGAGAGGTAGAGGCTAGACATAAAGATTAAGCAAAAATCTGCATATTGACACGTTCTCACTTAAATGTGGGAGCTAAAAAAATTTGATCACACAGAGGTAGAGAGTGGAAAGATAGACAACAGACAGTGGGACGGGTGTAGTGCGGTAGGCAGAGGATGAGAAGTGGGTTAGAGGGTACAAACATACAGTTTGATGGAAGGAATAAATTCAGTGTTTTATAGCAGAGTGGGGTGTTGCATAATCAAACAAAATTGTATTGTACTTGGGTCATGGACACCCTAAATACCCTGACTTGATCACTACGCATTTTATACATGGAACAAAATTTCACATGTACCACATACATAAATTTGTACAAATAAATAAAATAAATTAATTTAATTAAATTTTTAAAATCTGCATATTGAGTGGTGGCACCTCCATCTCCAGGAAGTAAACAACCTGATTCACAATCCACAGGCAGGGAACTAGAGGATTCATCCGTGGAAAAACACGAACATCCCAGACAAAGGACCTCAAATGACTGATACGATGATATGTGCTGGTCCCCTCAATGACGAGCCGTCTCCTTGCCAGAAATTCCATCAGTCAACAAACCCCACTCCCACATGGAGATTCCAGTCAGAGTTTTGTGCCTCACCCCTACATGTGAATCCATAGCCAGGGATCACCTGGCCTCCACTAGCGTCACCAGCCTTCCCAGTTTGCCAGGGACCACGGGGCTTCCCAGGACATGGGACATTCATTGCTAAAACAGGGAAAGTCTCTGGCAAACCAGAACAAGTTGATCACCCTGCTCCAGCCTGTATAAGCAACATCCATTTGCATGGCTTTTGCTTAATAATTTGCAAGCCTGACTGTAATCATTTTAATAGCTATCTTCCAACTTTAGGGGGATCTATAGAAAATAATAGTAAACAATACATTATCTTATTTAGTTACTTTGGGTTTACATTTGACAACCAGTTTAACTAGCAGGGCTCATTTCTCGAAATCAGATATGCTACAGATTTGGGGGATGGGCAAATAGGGTATATGGCTACATACTGGATTTACAATTTTTTCAGGCTAATTTTTATTGCTAGTGTACATTATCCTTGCATTGTTAGAGACCTCTCCAAGTCTCTCCCAAAGGGGCTCTTGGCTCTGCCTGCAGGGATGACTCCTTTGATGCACTTTGGAGAAGATGGGGGTTGGCCTTCTCTTCAGGAACATGTTCCTTCTGGTGCTTCAGTTTTCATAAGAAGATCTAATCGAAGCCCCAGCTCCGTTTATTATTAACGTATATAACTCTTCTCTGGACTGCCAATGGGAAGTGCCAGCATTCCAAGTAGAATCTCAACCTCATACCCCACTGTGCTTTTCAAAAGCTTGGCTAAGAGACGGGCCATTTGTAGATAAGTGCCTGGAGAGTATGTAATCTATTCCATCTCTAGACACATGGTCTTAGATATGTTACCAGTTTAGCCAGAGCAGCAGAGTGTGTGTTTGACTGCTTCCCACTGGCTCCTTGAATAATTTCTTTTAATGCTTTTTCTTTGGTTGGTGGCCCTCAGTCTACACTGAAGGTCATTATACACATTACACAAAATACAAAAACATTGATCTCCTATCTGTTGTAGGGATGTTGTTGAAGATGTGGCTTCTCTAGGAAGAAGACTTAGAGGAGAATATGCTCTTTGGTCTCAGTATCTGGAATAGTTGTGATTCTTCTTAGCAACCTACAAATATTCTGAATCTTAGTATCAAGTTGGCACAGTTAGTTGGTACAGAGATAGAACTTGGGGTACCCATGGGTTACAGGGCTGTCATGGCCCTGTAACCGGCCCCATAAGCAACAAAACTTTTTTTATATAGTTTTTTTCTTTGTAATTTTCTTATGTTTCAAGTTCCCAGGCCAGTAAGATTTGCTGACCAGAGCTTTGTGACTTGCTGTTGCACTGATGCATGCCCTTGAGTTTCTTTCCCAGAAACAGCAGAACTTCCTTGCAGCCACGAGATAACTACAAAGCCTTACACCAGCTGTTTGTCCAGAGGAGACAAGATAAGCGATGCTCCGCCACAGATTGTGCCTAAGGACCCACTGAGCAGCCTACTCTCCGCATCCTGCCTGTGCACAAGGTTTAAAGAATGACCGATATTAACCCCCAGCTCATTATACTACTAAAATCCTCGCCCTAGGAGGGGCGTATTCACCATTTTTTAATCATGAGATGCATGTATCATAAAATCACTAGCACAATTTCTCACTGTGCATGCGTGTGCTGCATGCCACCTCAAACATGTAATGACGATCACTCCCCTCATGCATTATTCATGTCACCTCCATAAAAACCCCTGACCCTTTTGGTGGGGGGAGGTAGATTTGAGGCAGTCCATTCCTCCCACCTCCCGGTCGGTGCATCCTTCACAATAAATCCTTTCTCCCTTGACAATCCTTGCTGTCTCAGTAATTGGCTTTCTGTGCAGTGAGCAACAGAGAACCCCCTCATTTCGGGTTTGTTAACAGACCCACCTGCCATGGGCAGATCCAGATGTTGAATTTCAGGGAATCCCTTCCCTGGGGAATGGTTGGAGATGGACATACATAGGTCCTCTAAAACAGCCTTGTACAGGTGCCTGCAGATCACTCCTGCCCCTTAGGGTTAGGGTTGGGGTTAGGGTTAAGGTTAGGTATAGTAGGGAGATGGCATGGCCCTAGTGGTCCTATACGCTTCTCCCTTACCAGCTTTCTATCTTTTATTAACACACATAGACGGCATCCTTGGGAACAGCAGGGACTGTATGTGAGTCAAATATCATGTGCTTTCCATTGTTTCACCTACCACAGTCCCCAGATCTAGGTACATTCTCACCCTGAAGTTCACTTCTGTCATTCGAGCCAGGGAAGCAGCACACCGTAGACATTGGCAGCGTGGGCTCTGGAGTCGGAGGGCCAATTTTGAATCCTGCCTCCACCCCACACTAACTGAGAAGACTTGAGTAAGACATTTAGTCTCTTAATCTATAAAAATAGGAACAAAAACACTGCTTACCAAACACAGTTGTTATGGGAAACATGTTACATAACTACCGTGAAGCACAGAGCTTGACACAGCAACAGATGCTATGAAGAAATACATGGCGGTGGTTAAGGCTTCGGTCTTTGGAATTGTATATATGTGGATTCAAATTCCACCTCTTCCCAGGTCAGCTGTGAAAACTTGAGCAGGTTTCTTACTCTGTTAGTCCTCAGTTTTCTTCGTCTGCAAAATGGGGCTAACAGTGCACACGGAAGTCACGGCATATTGCTTGCTGTGAGGTGTGTGCTCTAGAAATGATAGTTCTAATGACTCGGTACATTGCTGCTACAACCAGGAGCGAATGCAGCTCAAGCTACACAGGCAAGAGGGAACATCTAAGCGGGATTTGCCAGAGCTGCCAGCCCTTTGTGGGAACTGATCTCCATCTCCAACGTGCGGCAGTAACATCACTGCTTAGATTGATTACTTTCTATGTGCCAGGCAACGCGCTGAGAGTTTTTATATTTTTGTTTTATCTGGGACAGGGTATGGTGGATCTTAATATTTTGGGGGCCATAAATACTGTGTCTGTCAGGATCTAATCGAAAGACAGAAACCAGGCCAGGAGCAGTGGCTCACGCCTGTAATCTTAGCACTCTGGGAGGCCGAGGCGGGAGGATTGCTCGAGCTCAGGAGTTTGAGACCAGCCTGAGCAAGAACGAGACCCTGTCTCTACTAAACATAGAAAAATTAGCCAGCTGTCATGAGGTGTGCCTGTAGGCCCAGCTATTCAGGAGGCTGAGGCAGGAGGATCGCTTGAGGCCAGGAGTCTGAGGTTGCAGTGAACTACGATGACACCACTGCACTCTACCCAGGGTGACAGAGTGAGACTCTGTCTCAAAAAAAAAAGAAAGAAAAAGAAAAGAAACAGAAACCACATAGTGGTTTCTGCAATGGAAGTTTAATATAAGAATCATAAAGCTATGATGAAAGAGAAACTGTATGATGAAAACAGAACCCTACAGGGCTATTCTCCCTACGGCTGAGAAAGAGCACCCAAGGGGACAACCTTGGAAGGAAGTTCCCTCCCCAGGATGGGAATCAGACATTGTTGGAGAAGGTATCATCGCAGCCCCTAGATGGCGGAGAAATGTGCTGGGTTGCCTGGGCCGGAGCTGGTCTGTACTCACTGGGCAAGCAGGAAACAAACCTCCATGGCACATGTGGGTGTGTGGGCATGTAGAAGAAGTCAGGTCTCCAGTGGGGACAGAAGGCATGGAGCATGCACTGGCTGCGTTGGGAGGGTCCTAGGAAGGGGATCATAGGCCAGGCCAGGACTGCCTGAGACCTTCTGGGCACATGGCAGGGACAGAGAACCATTGGATGTCCTCATCTCTGCCAAAACCCGCAAGAGAAGCTCCTTCCTCCTGCCCTGTTCTCTGAGCACCCTCTACTGCAAAAGCTTACAGTGTGCTTGCTGTACGGGAGAGGTGTTTATGGGAATTCTGCCCATCATTACAGAGCAGGTATCCGTGGGTAAATTTAGAACTGAATAGCAATAAGTTGATAACTAGCACAGATACCATGGGGGCATTTGAAGGAAGCAGTGAACACATAAGTGAGGGTCTGTATACTCAAGCACGCACACATACATGTAAGTATCCACCTACTCATGGTAGAGTGAATAGTTGTCTCCTAGGGTGTTCACAGCCCCAGGTGAAGAGCACCTGGAGGGAAAGTTATCCAAGCCAGGCCCAGTTATTGTTCCAGGAAGCCACAAGAAAGGCTCCACAGAGCACTGGAACTCTCTGGGAAGGTGGGGCAAGGTGGCACAAAGGAACTGGCCACGACAGTTCCGAATCCTGTCCCAATTATGGGGAGTGACATTTCTTCCTCCTCCTTCATTCCCTTATTTCCCATGCACCCAGGGGGATAGCCTTGGCAAGGCCATTTTCTTTTTGCATTTTTATTTCCCCTAAAGTCTAGATGATCTATCAGCTTGGGCACACAGTAGGCTATGGGCTGTGAACAACAGGCGTGCTGGGTTACTTCACAAACTGTGCACAGTCCTCTTGCTCTCCCAACTAAACACCAAGCTCCTTGTTGATAGTGACAAACCCCTTTCTCCATATTCTCCACTCTTCTTGGCCTAATAGGCTTGTGGCCCTGCTGGAAGTAGGTGCTAAAAATTCACCCTGCTGGAAGTCCAGGTGCTAAAAATTCACCTCCCACCTCACCCCAACCCCCTCAGTGGGGCTGGAGACTGGCAGTGGTCAGAGACCCCTGAAGAATGAAATTGATTTCATTAGGTGCTCAAAAAATATATGACACATGAATGAGACTCTGTCTCCAGCCCACATCTGCCAGCACAGGGAGAGGCCCAGGGCTGGGTGTATTCTGGACAAGGCTGCCCGTACCCTGGCCACATGGTCTTTGGCAAAGTGAAGAAGGCCTCTGGAACTCCATGTGTTCCTGGCAAGCCCCCCACCATCACCATGTGCCTTGGGAGCATCAAGGCCACCTCATTAGGGCATTTCTCCCTATCCACACCAGTCCCTCCAAGAAGCTCAGTTACCGGGTCATCTTTCATCTCCCAGACTTGAGTCCCCATACAGCTCTCTATGGCTCTCTCCACCCCACCCCCAGCCTTTATTTTTCCCCTTAGCACATACATCACCTAACATATAATACAGTTGACTGACTTATTTACTTGTCTCCTCTAATTAGGATGGGATATTTTGTCTCTTTTGTTGAACACTATATTCCCAGCCTGTACAGTATGTCTGGCATGTGGTAGGTACTTAACAAACATGTGTCAAGGAATGAATGAGCTAACGAAAGCATCTTTGATGTTCCTCTGTTCTCTGGGTCTCAGTTTCCACTGGAGTCCAGTTCATCTTGTTGCTACTATATCTGCAGTCCTAAACAAGGCCTAAACCACAGGCCTTCTCCGATGCTAGCTTAGCCCAAGTATCTAGCAGTTTCAGAGCCTGGGCTTTGGAGACAGACAGGCTTGGCTTTGAATCCTGGCTCTGCCACTACGGGGTTTTTAACACCTCTGTGCTTCAGTTTTGCTTATTTGGAAAATTGGAGGGATGCCGAACTCTTGAGAGTTTGCTGTCAAGTGGATTGAATGGAAGATGTGTGCAAAGAGCTCAGCACAGCCCTTAGCTCACAGTAAGTGCACAATAAACCGAGGCTACCAGGGAGGCACTGGAGCAGGGTGAGGAGGAGCATACAGGGCGCGCCATCTCCTGTTGGTTGGTAGAGGATGCCTGGTGCACCACGCACGGTGGATTCTGAGCAGGCCCTGAGCTCAAAGGGGAAGAGTTCCACAATTGATTAATGATGTCTGTCATGGGCATGGGGGCTGGGGGAGAGGGGGAGGTGAAAGAAAGTAGCAGCCCCAGGCCACACATTTGCCATCTTGATCTAGAATTCCCACCACTGCTCCTTTTTCATTACATATCTTGACTGCTTTTAAGGGTGAGAGCTCTTCTCTTTCTAGGAATCCTCCTTTGACCCCATAGTTTCTCACAAACCCAACCCTAAAAATGATACTGTCTGCTCCTCTGAACCCCAACATTCATTTCTATGTTGTTTCTTTATTATTTATAGTGTGGCATTTTTTTTTTTTTTTTAACTTTTTGGTCTCCTTTCTGCACATATAGGCTGAAAATGCCTTCAGGGTAAATTTTACCTGTGATGACTGACATGGTAAAGTGCACTGGATTATAAGTCAGGAAATCTGCCCTTGCTGTATTAACTTAAGCACATCACCTTGCCTCTCTGAGTCTCAGTTTCCCTGGATGAAAAGGAGCACCTTAAGATGCCCTCCCTGCCCACAGTGTCACAGGGCTGCTGTGAGAATCAACATTTCACCTGGCTCTGCCGAGGGTAAAAGCTTTCATGTTCTTGTTGCTCACCCGTGTAGCCTCCTGCAGCCACCATGTCTGCAGCTGGAGCTTCTGCAGATGCCAAGTGTGTTTTTCCAGCAAATGAGAAGGAGCATGAGGCTTAGGAAGGCCTTGACAGCAAACAGTTTGGAGAATAGAAAATAAGAACCAATTTTTCTCACTTGAGCTTGCAATTGCAGAGAGCTGGGAGCTGAGAAAGCTAAATTCTGCCATCTGCTGGTCATTTTCTGTGTAGCAAAGCATCAAAATACAGTTTTGCAAAACTCTTGTTTAAACCCAGCTGAGGGCCTGGAGGAGGAGGTAGCATTTACTGAACACCTGCTGTTTGTAAGAGTTTGAAGGGTGATATGGATACAGACATAAGTTAGCCCTGGATGTTGCAGACAAAGAGAGCACAGGTTCCAGACAGCCAGAGCTGCCTCTTAATGACCGTGTGCCTTGAGCACAATCTTTAACCTCTGTGAATTTCCATCTTTTCATCAGGTAGATGACTAGGATTGTCTTCAAGGATCAAGAAGAGGGGCCTTCCAGAGGTTGTCGACAGATGGATACTGAGAAGGAAAGGAGGAGGGTGTACTAGGCAGACTAAGAGGAAGGTTTCAGGGGAGGCCCTGACATATGTTCCCTGGACCCCTTATTTATGAAGTCCAGCGTTGGGTTCCAGATCTTTAAACATCCATCTTTCTCTAACTTCTGGTCAGGGTAAGGGACAGAGGAGTTGGAGAGACTTCTTGAAGGAAGAATGAAATAAACACCTATGAAGTCTCCACCAGCTTTAAGAAATAGAACCATATCATTACCTTTAAAGTATTCTATGATTATAACTTATTTACACGTTCTACTGTTGATGGATGTTTGAATTATCTCTCTCTGTCTCCAGGGTTTTTTGTTTTTGTGTTTTGAGGTTTTTTTGGTGCTTGTTTTTTGTTTTTTTGTTTGTTTTTTGTGCTTCTTTGGACATCCGTGTGCATGAATTTCTGTCAATTATACACCCAGGGATGAAATTCATTGGGTTGTAGAGTGTGTGCATTTTCAACTTTACAGATCATCGTAATTTGTTATCCAAAGAGTTTGCACCAATTTAAACTCATCACAAGTATTTAAGTTCCTGTGACTTACTGCAAGCACTTGATATTGTCATATTTTTTTAAAGTTTTGCTAATTTAGCAGGGTGACATGGTGTCCTACTGGGTTTTAATTTATTTATTTATTAATAGGAGAGAAGGCAAACAGATTTATTAATGTACACAGTGGGGGGAATCACAGAGTGAGTATGCCAGCACCCCAGTGGGGTACAGAAGCTTATATATATATATATATATATATACCCTTTTTCATAAGGAAGGAAGGAGATGGGGAATACAGAAAATTCTTTTGAGAGGTAGTAAATGATTATTAGGGAGAATGAGTGGACCAGGGAGGCAGAAATTTACTTGTAAATCATTCTCCTTGGAATCTGAATGAGCCCAGAGTTAGGCAGTATGTTGCAGAAAAGACCCTCCAGGTGTGGTTGCTGTCTTCAGTGACCTTTCGTCTCCCGCATCTGAGTGTCCCAAGTCCTGCCTGCAGATCTCCCAGTATCTGTAGGTCACAGAGCAACAGAGCATGCGGACAGCCACCTGAGCAGAGGAGACTGAGCAGTCGACACCATATTTTTCTCCAATTAAAAATACACGTGTTCATACATTTGTCAATATTTTGAGTTTCTTGTGTGAAAATAACTGCTCATCTTCTGTCTGTTTTTCTACTGTTTTATCTTTTTTCTCATTAATATGTAAGATTTAAAATATATATCCTAGATACAAGTCTTTTATTATTTATGTATATTGTAATTTTTTTTATCCCATTCTGTAGCTTGCCCTTTCACTTTCTCGCAGTGGCATTTGAAGAACAGAAGTTACTAATTATAATGTCGTTGTGGTAGGCAGACTTCTCATGACGCTCACCCTTGCAGGATGCCCCACTTGCGAGCGGACAGAACCTGGGAACGTGGCAGAGTGTCACTTCTGTGACCATGTTCCATTCCATGGCAAAAGAAATTTTGCAGATGTAACTGGGATTACTAATCAGTTGCATATGAGTTGATTATCTAGAGGGGCTTGACCTCATCACATGATCCCTTCAAACTGGGGTCTAGAGATCAGACACAGAAAAAGTCAGAGAGTTTCAAAGCTTGAGAAAGATTCGGCATGCATTGATGGCTTTGAAGACAGAGGAGGCTACGTGGCTTGCAGATGGCCTCTAGAAACTGACAGCGGATCCTGCCTGGCAGCCAACGAGGATCCAGGGACGCCCATCCTCAAACTGCAAGGAGCTGACTCTGCCACAAGCACGTGAGCTTGGAACCCAGGGTTCCAGGTGAGAACACAGCCCTGCCAGCACCTCGATTTAAGCCTGTGATACATGAAAGTTGCTCAATTCGTGGTAGTTTGTTGTGCAGCAATAGAAAACAAATACAGTAGTTATGCCTATGAACATTTTCCTATATTTATTTCACTTTCTGAGTTGAAAAATTGTTCTCTACACTGGAGTCATGAAGATAGTCTCTTCTAAAAATTTTAGTTTTGATTTTTCACATTTAAGTATTTAAAATCAATTTTTTTTCCTATGGTGTGAGGTAGAGTTCTAACAATTTTTCCCAGTACTATTTATTGAATAGTTTTTCATTTCCTCACAGAACTGCAATCAAATTTCTACATAAAAAAGGGTCTATTTCTGGCCTCTTTATCGTATGTCATTGTTTAATTTGTCTACCATTGTTTGATTGTCCAAACCACACTTGTCTTAATGACTATAACTTTTTAGTTATCTGCTAGATGTCTGGTAAAGTAAGTTACCCATTTTGTTCTTCAAGAGTATCTTGGCTTTTGGCTCTTTCAAATAAAATTTAAAATAGATCAAATTTCATAAGAAAACCTGTTAGGATTTATTCAAATTATAGTATGTATTATGTCTATAAATCAGGAGATTGAAATTTTTAAAATACTGACAATTCTAATCTATGAATATAGCCTATGTCTTCTTTACTTAAACCTTCTTTGATATTTTTTCATAAGGATTTACAATATTTTCCACTTATACATCTCTTGTTAAATTTATTTTTAGATACTTTTATTGCAACTATAAATGGCATCTTTTTAAATTTATCTTTTCTATTTGTGGCTGGTGAATAGCAATGCAAGTGGTTATTATATTTTGATTTTGTATCCCACAATCTTACCAAATATTCTTTTTTTTTTTTTTTTTTTT
>VBSM01003143.1:45525960-45536494 GCA_008086735.1 Cheirogaleus medius
GCCTCGGCCTCCCAGAGTGCTAGGATTACAGACGTGAGCCACCACGCCCAGCCTCAAATATTCTTATCCATTCTAATAACTTGGCTGTAGATTCTCTTTTATTTAATTTCTTTAATAGATATAGGACAATTTGGATCGGGTAATTTGTGTCTTTCCAAGAAGTTTGTCTATTTCATTTAGCTGTCATATTTATTGGCATAAGTTGTTTATAATATTCTTTGTTTTTAATATCCATAAGATTTAGCTGATATCTTTATTCCCAACATTGGTCATTTTTATCTTTTTTTCTTGGTGAGTATTGCTAGAATTTTTGTTTTGTTTTTGTTAGGATTTTATTAATATCATGTAGCTGTGTTGTGTTGTCCATGGGTTTTGGTTTTGTTATCTAGTTGCTATTTATATGTGATGATTAGGAGAGATTTAAAGTGGTGTCATTGCTATTGCTGCCATTTTCCTAGAATCCTACACTTTTATTTTTGAAGTATATTTCAGGGGGTATAATGTTGGCAGATTTATTTATTTATGTATTTATTTATTTATTTGAAAGAGTCTCACTCTCTTGCCTGGGCTAGAGTGCCCTGGCATCAGCCTAGCTCACAGCAACCTCAAACTCCTGGGCTCAAGTGATCCTCCTGCCTCAGCCTCCTGAGTAGCTGGGACTACAGGCATGTGCCACCGTGCCTGGCTAATTTTTTTTTCTTTATATTTTTAGTTGTTTGGCGAATTTCTTTCTATTTATAGTAGAGACGGGGTCTCACTCTTGCTCAGGCTGGTCTCGAACTCCTGAGCTCAAGCAATCCTCCTGCCTCGGTTTCCCAGAGTGCTAGGATTGCAGGCGTGAGCCACTGCGCCCGGCCTGTTGGTAGATTTTTTAATTTCAACACTCAAAATGTCATTCCATGGGTTTCTGGCTCACATAGTTTCTGGTGAAAAGTCATTCTAATACTTACTGTTGTTCCTTTAAAGACAATATATCTTTTTTCTCTGACCACTTTCAAATTTCTCTTTCTTTCTTTGTTTTTTAGCAGTTAATGATGTTTCTAGGTGTGATTTTTCTTTTTTCTTTTTATTTCAGCATACTATGGGGGTACAAATATTATGGTTACATATATTGCCCATGCCCCCTCTCCCCCCTCGAGGCAGAGCTTCAAGCGTGACCATCCCCCAAACATTGCACATCTCACTCATTCTAGGTGTGATTTTTCTTGTATTGGTCTTGCTTGTGGTTTGTAGAGGATTCCTGAGTCTATGAACTAATGTCTTTCATTCATTTTGGAATTTTGGGGGGCCCATTTTCTCTTTAACTATAGGTTGTGTTCCATACTTTATTTCCTTTCCTTCTTGGACTCTAATTACTCACATACTAGACCTTTTCAACATGCTCCATATCATTAACTTTCTTCTATCTTCCAGCTTTCTCTTTCTCTCTCTCTGAGTTTAAATTTCAGTGTTTTCTACTGACCTGACTTTCACTTCCCTAATTCTCTCTTTTATTTTGTCTAATTTGCTGTTAAAACGCATATATTGGATTCTTAATTTCTGGGGTTTTTTTTCTCAATTCTATAATTTTTATTTAATTCTTCAAAAAAATAAAGTTCAGGTATTTGGTAATATTCTCCATATTTTCATCTGTTCTTTATGACTATTAATCATGGTTAATTTTAAGTTTGTGTCTGATAACTTCAAAACCTGGATCATCTTTGGATCGGTTGCTATTTTTTTCTCTCTTGGTTTCCCATCATTCCCTGGCTCTTGTTATTTTTAATGGAATGGCAGACCCAGTATATGACAAACTGTAGAGACTATAATTGGTATCATCTGCTACAAGAGAAGATTTAATTTTCTTCTGTCATGCAATGAGAGTAAGGGCAGATCACCTTGCTCCCACCAGTGACTGATATGGTTCAAGGCTGGTTTTGGGCTTTGTGAAGGTGGTCTGTGTTCATCAGTTTCTCTCACAGCACAGCCCTTTCAGAGTCACAACTAAAATTCCAGGATGTGTTTCAGAGTCTCTCAGGACTGTCTCCAGGACTGTGAAATTGCATCTATAGCTTTTCTTTTTTCTTCTTTTTTTTCTAATATCTTGAATTGTTTATCCATTTCAAACACATGTCTCTTAATTTGTGATAAGAAAAAGAAGCTCTCCATCTCTTTTCTGTGTGTCTCAGTGTCTATGCCCTTGCTGCTCCCAGTGCACTATTCATTTCTGGAATATTTCTTTTCTTTCCCACTCTTTCTGAGGTCTCCATAATTCGTGTCTTATCTCCTATATTGTCTTGTCAGACCTTTCCAGAACTTTTCAGTATCTGCTTAGAATTTTTGCATAGTAGGAGCATTTGCTTTAGCATTAATACATTTATGATGTATTCGAACACAATTTCCAACTGCTGTGTAGTGATACAGTCACTTTCCCTTACCTGCGGGTTCACTTTCCACGGTTTCAATGACCTAGCCAAGGTCAACTGGAGTCCTAACATAGGTGAGTGCAGTACAACAAGATATTATGAGAGAGAGCAACCACATTCACATAACTTTTATTACAGTGCATTCTTATAATCGCTCTATTTTATTATTAGTTATTGTTGCTGATCTCTTACTGGGAATAGCCAGAATCTTCCCTTTGACACAGGGTTGTGTGTCTGAGTTATTAATATTTTAGCCTTTACTTTTTCTAGGCCGGCAGAACTCGGCAGATGGAGGGTTGCTCACAATGCGCAATCTTCCTTCTCCATCCTGCTTCACTGACAGAGAACTCATGCAAATATGGCTAGTATATATTGTTTCTCATTTATTTCACCTGCTATGCTTCTCCTTAGTATAAAACCAGGGTCTCAGAAGCTTCTTCCCAACCTGTTTTTTAATCCTCTTTTCCATGACCTTAAAAGGAAGGAGTTGTGTATACTAGCAATCAATAATCCAAAAATGAACTTTAAAAAATATTCCATTTACAATAGCACCAAAGAGAGTATAATACTTACAATTAAATTTAATAAATGAAAAGACATAGTGTGTTCATAGCCTGGAAGATTAAATATTGTTAAGATGGCGATACTCCTCAAAGTAATCTACAGATTCAATGCAATTGCTATTAAAAAGCCCTTCAATCTTTTTTCAGGAATTGACAAGCATATCCTAAAATTCATATGGAAAATCATGGGACCCAGAACAGCCAAAACAATCTTGTAAAAGAACAAAGCTGGAGAACTCACACTTCCCAATTTCAAAACTCAGTACAAACCAACAGTAAGCGAGACAATGTGGGACTGATACAGGACAGACATAAGGTCAATGGAACAGAACTGAGAGTTCAGAAATAAGCCCTTACATTGACAGCCAGTTGATTTTCAACAAGAGTGCCAAGAAAATTCAATGGAGAAAGAATTTTTTTCAACAAATGTTGCTGGTACAACTAGATTGCTACATGCAATGAGTGACGTTTTATGACTTCCTCATATCATATAGAAAAACTAACCCAAATGGATCTTAGACCTAAGTGCAAGAGCTAAAACTATTATATAAATTTTTCAGAAGAAAATATAGGAGTAAATCTTTGTGACCTTGGGTTAGGCAGAGCCTTTTTAGATATGGCATCAAAAGCACAATCAACATAAGAAAAATAGATAAGCTGGACTTTATAAAAATGAAAAACTTTTGTGCTTCAAAGGATACCATCAAGAATGTGAAATAGCAGCCCACAGAATGGGAGAAATCTTTTGCAAATCATATAAGGGACTTGTATCCATGATATATAAGGAATACTTATGACCTAACAATAAAAACACAAATGATGCAATTTAAAAGCAAGCAAAGGATCTGAATAGCCATTGCTCCAAAGGAGATTTACAACTGGCCAACAATCACATGAAAAGATGTTCAACATCGTTAGCCATTAGAGAAATGCAAATGAAAATCAAAATGAGGTACAACCTCAGACCATACCACTTCACTACCAGTAGAATGGCTATAATAAAAAAGACAAATGTTGGTGAGGATGTGAAGAAATTGGACCCTCATACACTGCTGGTGATAATGTAAAATAGTATAGCTACTGTACAAAACAGTTTGACAGTTCCTCAAAAAGTTAAACATGGTGTTATCATTTGACTCAGCAATTCCATTTATCAATGTAGGCCCAAAAGAAATGAAAACATATGTCCACATAAAAACATTTACACAAATGTTTATAACAGCATTATTCATAATAACCAAAAAGGGCAAACAACCCAAATGTTTATCAACTGATAAATAAGTGTGGTATATCCATACAAGGGAGTGCTATTCAGCAAAGAAAAAAAAAAGGAATAAAGTACTGGATACATGCTATAACATGAATAAGCCTCAAAAACCTTATGCTAAGTGGAAGAAGACATTCACAAAGGCCATATATTATATTTGATTTATATGAAATGGACAGAGTGGGCAAATCTATAAGACAAAGTAAATTACTAGTTACCTAGGGCTGAGGGGGTTGGGCAGAAATGGTGATCAACTGCTAATGGGTACAGGATTTCCTTTTGGGATGATGAAAATATCCTAAAATTGATCATGGAGATGGTTGTACCACTCTGTAAATATGTTTTAAAAAACATTTAATTATACATTTAAATGGTATGTGAATTCTCTCTTAATAAAGCAGTTTTTTGAAAACGGAAGGTACTCCTTCCTGTTTCCCTTTGCTTCTTCATAACTGGCTGGAGAACAGATGTGATGGCAGGAGTCAATGCAGCCATCTTGAACTGTTGAGATGGAAAACACACTTGAGGATGTTAGAGCAAAAATATGCAAAAAGCCTAAGTTCCTGACATGGCTAAGACACCTTATCAGTACTGGACTGTCATCCAATGCTTCATATGACATAGAAATAAACTTCTAAGTTGCTTAAATCTCTGTAATTTTGGGCATCTTTGCGACAGCAACCTAACCTGTATCTTAGCTTACACTCTCAAATACTATAGGAAATTAATTATGTAGAGAAATTTTCAAAAATTTGGGTGAGGCACTACATAACACTTATCATAGTGTCTTATAATTATTCATTTGTTTGTTGTTGTTGTTGTTGTTGTTTTGAGACAGAGTCTCACTCTGTTGCCCAGGCTAGAGTGCCATGGCATCAGCCTAGCTCACAGCAACCTCAAATTCCTATGTTCATGCAATCCTCCTGCCTCAGCCTCCCGAGTAGCTGGGACTACACGCATGTGCCACCATGCCTGGTTAATTTTTTCTATATATTTTTAGTTGGCCAATTAATTTCTTTCTATTTATAGTAGAGACAGGGTCTCGCTCTTGCTCAGGCTGTTCTTGAACTCCTCACCTTGATCGATCCTCCTGCTTCGGCCTCCCAGAATGCTAGGATTACAGGCATGAACCACCGCGCCCGGCCTCATTTGCTTGTTTATATTTTAATTTAAGCCCCTTGTTGGCAAGAACAATATCTTTTTAAAATTTTTTTCTTTTGGCGAATCCTTAATATATTTAAAAAATCTTTGTATCTTCTAGAACCAGTATGTGCCGGAAGCACAGGATCTCTTTACTGAAGGTATTGTGATCATCGTGCAGGGTGAAACTTTCTGGAACACCTTCTATGTGTCTAAGATAATGGGAGAGCGTCCTAGAATTTGGTTGACTTTGTGCATAAAAAGAAGTAACAGAGATATTCAGGGTTGGCTTCCAGGGAGGAAAGCTGCTACAATTTGCTGGCCGTGAACTTCACCTGGGAGGAATGAGGGAGGGTGCAGGCTTCACCGGTCAGATGCGGACCTCACTGAGCAAAAGCCTTGGGGATTGTGCTGGTGCACACACTCAAGATTCAAAAAGACCTTCAAAAGCTAGATGAGAGGCCAAAATGAACAAGGAGAAATTTGCTACAGTTCATGTTAATGTTCTGTCCTTGGGTTCAAATAGTCAATTTCATAAATTCAGAATGAGGAAGACCTGACTCAGGAAGAGTCCTTAGGAAAAAGCCTAGGGGTTTTGGTTGGCTGCAGGAGTGGGAGAAGAAATGTTCCAGACTCCTTAAGAGCTGGAGCCATGGAGGAGGAGTCACTTGAGGGAACAGCAATCCTGGAGGTGACACAGGCTGCAGATGCAGGGGATAAATACCCCCGACTTCTCTCCTCCCACCCCCCAGAATCCCACTGTGCCTGTCGTTGCTTAACCCAGAGCCGGAGGCAAAGGAGCCAGGGAGACTCCGTCTGCAGGGGTGAGCTGCCCAGAGCACAGAGTAGGGAGAAAGCTGAAGAAAGAAGTGTGGGGTCTCGGGAAGGGACAAATAGAGAATGAACAGCAGGAGGGCTCCTTTCCCTGCCCTGTGACAGAGAATGCAGGTTGCCCCACGGTGTCCTGCGTCCTGGAATGCAGACACACAGGGGGCCATTTGGGACCATGAAGATGAGGGCAGAACCCCAACAGGGCAGACTGAGCCTGGTCCCCACCCCGGACTGCTGCCATTAAGACTGTTACCTGAGAGAAACTCAAAGTAGTAGGGGCTCAGAGGTGTCAACCTGTGCCCACCCAAGCTATTATTTTGAGAATGACACAGTTCCCAACTTTAAGGAGGCTAAAGTGACCTAGTGCATGTTTTTACAGTGGTCCAAAGGGGACCGGTCCCTTTCTTGTATAGGATCCCCATCCCCGAGAATGCCCAGAGCAGCTATAATCTTGCTCAGAGTTCTCTCTTGGTACAGATTTCCCTCCAGGGCATTTCCTTCCTGGGTTCTCTGCAAAATGCTGGTGTTCGCCTTGAGTGGGCCAGGGTGGGGCTGGATGATGCTGCAGCTCTCTGTCCCTCTTCCTGGCCAGGCTCTCTGGCCTTCGTTGCTGTTCCCCGTCTCACTGGCTGTGTCTTCTCTGCCCTGGACAGTTCATGGGAGGGCTGTTGCTGATGAGAATCACTTCCTGCTGGGTCCCAAGGTGAGAAGAGCTGGCCCAATGTGCAGCTCCATCTCACTTCCTGTGTGACTCCATTAAGCTTCCCCTGGGAGCAGCAGAGTCCCTGCTCAATCATGCCATGCTCCCTGGAGTGTAAGATGACCTTACTTGCAGGAAGTCAGAGGGAGGGGAGTGACAGAGGAGAACACCTGTCCCCTACCACCTTCACTCCCCAAGCTGCCTGCCTGGCTCACACAACAATGCATATACAATTTGTATGAATTACTGATAAATCAATTTTACATTGGTATATTTTCAGGCTATAAAGCAATTTCACAGAGAATTTTACTCGACCTGAGAAATTTGGAAAAAGTGATTTTCATTCCCATTTTGCAGATAATGAAACTGAGGTTTAGAGGGGTAAAGTCACTTGCTCACCCAGTGGCATATAACCGGTAACCAGTCAGGCTAAGACTAAAATCCAGTTTCTGATATTTCTATCAGAGGGTGTTTTCCTTTTCCCAGAGTAGCTCCACATGGTTAAGAAAAAATTCCCTCTTGTCAGTAAACATTTTATGAAATGACTGCTAGAAATTCTGACCTTGGCCCTCCTCAGGCCCTGGAATGGAGATAAAGCTGTCACCAGATAAGACACCTCACACTTCGGAGGGACCAGCTCAGGAAGCTGGAACCCACTCAGCTCCATGAACCAGAGACAGTTTTGGGGAGCTTGTCTAGACTCTGTGCTTTCAATGAAGTATGTGCTCATGTGTGTGTGTGTGTGTGTGGCATGTGTACTGTGTCTGTGGATGGCGGGTGGATATGTGACGTGTGTTTGTGATGTGATGTGTGGTGGGTGTGTTCATGTGAGAGCGGGGTGGGTGTGTGTGTCATGTGTGTGTATATGATCATATATGCACGTGTGTGTTTGAGTGTGTGTGATATGTGGCCGCTGGAATGTATGAGTGTGCAGGAGCCTGCGTGGTGCATTGTTGTGCAGATGCGGGGGTGTTCAGGTGTGTGTGGGTGGGTGCGTGATGTGACGACTCAGACGTGAGTGTGTGTGTGGTGGTGTGTCCCCTGTGGGTGGCTGTGTGGTGTGTGATGGTGTGAGTGTGTGCATGTGCACGCGTGAGTAAGCACGCACGTGTGCGTATGTGGGGAGGGCAGTCTGGGACCGAGGGAGCTGGGGGAGGACATCCATGCCTCCAGCAGCACACGTGCCACAGGCTCCTCCGTGACACACAAGCCACCTTCCCCAGGGCCCCTCCCCCATGCCCAGCTGAGACCCGTTTCCACTTGCCAGCTGGCTCGCCTTTTGCTCTGGACGAGACCCAAATGCTTGGCTCAGGTGGGGCCTTCGCTCAGGCCTGATCCCTGACTGCGGACCCTTTCTGAGCCGCACAGTCGCCCTGTGCTCCAGGCCAGGAGGGGAGGAAGCCACCTCCCGGCCTGACCCAGAACAGCCACGCCAATAACGCCGTGTCTTCCCGGACCCCTGGGAAAAGTGAAAACCAGCGCCTGACGCCAGCCCACTAAAAATGTCAGTCCTCTGGTAGGGGAGGTCTGCTGGCCGCCCCACTGTCGTCCTCTTGGGGACGCCTGCCAGACCCCCCTCGCCCAAACTGCAACGCCGCTCCTCCCCTCCACCCCCACTGCACTCCTGACGCCGCCCCACTTCCGCGTCTTTTCCCTCTTGTTTAAATTGCACTCTGTCCTTCTAACAGTCTGTATGATTTACTTCTTGCGTACATTTCATTTTGGTCTCTCCTCTCTAGAATGTAAGCTCCACGAGGGCAGGGACCTTAGTTTGGTGTTTCCACGTGCCTAGAAGAGTGCACGACATTTGAGAGCTCAAAAAATATGTGTGCAAGGAAGGGAGGGAGGGGGGCCCTGTGGTCCAGGTGAACGGACCCCCCTCCCGCTCATGACCCAGGAGCAGCTAGAGCTGGGGGACAGCGTCTGGTGGCTGAGGATAGGAGGCCCTGTCTGCGTTCCCCCGCCAGCATGATGGACGGGCACAGCTGTGGGTGGGAGGGAACAGGGACGAGAATGTGTCCAGTGTATGGGGACGGAACTACCAGCCAGGGGGGGACTTAATTTAGACGGAGTCTGGCGAGGCCAGGGCGGATTAATGTAGATCAGGTGCAGTCCTTTCCTCGGGGCTGGGAGCCAGGGATCGGCTCAACTGTGTTACTGGCCAAAGGGGCCTGAAGCCAGGCCCAGAGTGGGGTGAGGTAAACACCCCCCTGGGACAGAGCAGTCCTCCCTCCAGGAGAACAAGACAGCTGGACCTGGCCTGCCCAGGCCACCGCGAGCCAAAAGAGTTAGCGTGTCTGTCTCTACAGCCCACAGCCCCCTTTCGCAGGCATGGTCTCATCTGGGCCGCAACCACCTGTCAGGAACTCAAGTGTCCATTTTGTAGGTGAGGACAGGGAGGCTGCAAGGGCAGAAGAGGTGTGCAGGAGCAGAGGACAGTGGCTGGAACCCGGGGCTCCAAATCCAGTGCTCACTCTTCCACTTGTCTGAGGGAAGGAGCTGACATGCCCGCCTGCTTCCCCGGCTGTGGAGCGGACCCACCAGGGGGGCTGGACTGCCCTTCTAAGCCCACACCAAGCCCTGTGCTGACGTCAGAGCAAAGCCACGCTGGGAACCAAAATGCCAGGGTTTGATCTTCGGCTCGGCTGCAGACTGGCCAAGCCACCGCTGCTGCCTGGGACTAAAGTTTCCCCACGTGGACAAGCCACGCCTTGTCCCGCTGATGGCACTCAGGTGGGTTTCAGGGAGACTTGAGCACGACTAGGCATTGTGCACTGTCAGACTCCAGCCCCCAGCCAGGAGCTCCAGACGGTTCTGCAGGAGCTCGTGCTCACTCTCGCCCTCTCCCCTCACCTTCCCGTTCTCCCCTCTTCCTCCTCTCACTCTGTCCTGGGCCCTGGGGCCTAAAGAAAAGCCACGGAACTCAGGGGTGCTCTGCAGGGCCCACTGCCCAGCAGCTGCTCCGGTCAGCACCATGGTGGCCGCAGCAGCCACCTGAGCAGGCCGGGCGAGACCAGGGGAGGATGACACCTTGCAGGGGGAGGACTCCAGAAGGGGCACGCTTGCTCCAAAGGGCGGAGTGATGACAGCAGGACTCACTGCAGGCTCTCAATGACTTCCACTTCAAAATGGGGCCAGTGAAACAGCCCAAATGTCCATCAGTGGATGAATGGACATACAAGATGTGACACATCCATATGAAATGGAACATTATTCAGCCCTGAAAAGGAACGAAGCACTGACACATGCTACGCACAGATGAACGTGGGGAAAAATCGTGCTACGTGAAAGAAGCCAAACACAAAAAGTCTTAGAGGGCATGATTCCAAGTATACAAAACATCCAGAACAGGTAAATCCCTAGAGACAGAAAACAAATTTGGTGGTGGCCAGGGCCTGGGGCAGGAGAAGGACTGCCTGATGCATGTGGGGTTTCCTTTCTGGATGGTGAAAATGTTTTCCAACTAGATAGAGATGGTGGTTGCATAACATTGTGGCTGTAATAAATACCACTAAATTGTAATTCTAAAATGGTTAATTTTATGTGACATGAATCTCAATATTTAAAAATGAGGCCCAGGCTGGGCGCGGTGGCTCACGCCTGTAATCCTAGCACTCTGGGAGGCCGA
>VBSM01003143.1:45536594-45553384 GCA_008086735.1 Cheirogaleus medius
ATGAGGCCCAGAGTACCTGCTCCTGCCCTCCCTGACAGCGCCTGCAGCCTCCGCATTCCCTCCCCCTGCCCTGGGCCCACAAACACCCTCCTCCTCGGTCCCCTTCAGTGCCAGCCAGCCCTGACTGCAGGCGGCTTCTTAACCCATCTCATGCTCAGTCATTCCCCGTGGGGGGTTCCACTAAGCTTAACACAATCTTTGCTACTTATTGAGCACCTACTATATACCAAGCCCTTGCTGAGCATTTACAACACCTCTGCCAGGTGGGACCTTCCTAAAGTTCGTCATGTGAGAGGTGACTGTTCTCATTTCACTGGCTTTTTGTGAGGACGTGGTCAGCCTGGCTCATAGGAGGCACTGAACACAGGACAGCTGCTAGAATCTGTTACTATGGCCACCCCCATTTCACAAATGCCAAAACCTAGGCTCAGAGCTGCAGCGACCTGTCCAAGGTTGGCCACGACTACGTCAAGCTGAAACACGGACTCTGGGAACAGAGGGAAAGGGCCGTGGGCAGTTCTTCGAGGACTGAGGCTCCTAGGAGGTTACGGGGGAGCCTGCGGGGCCCTGAGCCAGTGGTCCAGGAGGAGGGCAGGCCTGGGTAGGACGGTGCCAGATGGAGAGAGGGACGATGGAGGTCCTGGGAACGGGACGGGGTGGGGAGAGTCTGCACAGGCCCCTTAGGCAACAAAGCATTTTTCTCACCTACAAAATGAGGTGGAAGCAGACCTAGTAGCCAGTCCTGAACCGAAAGCAAGCACCAAAAACAAGTGTCCTCAGGCGAGATGCAGCTGCCACTAGAGGCAGGACTGCTTCCTGGGGCGGGGTCCTGAGCCTTGCCCGGCCACGGGGGAGACACCGGACAATCCACTTCGTCAGGATTGTGCGCAGCCTCATCTGACAGATGAGGAAACCAGGGCCCAGAGAAGGTATCGAGGACTTGCCATGGTCTCATTGCAGAGCCCCGTTGGGGCCCAGGTCTCATCCCCTGCCAAAACCTCCTTGTTGCACCAGCTGAACGCCTAGATCAGTGAGAGAGCAGGGAGCTCCTGGGACCTCGTGGGTGAGACTGAGTTCCCAGGAGGCCCCGGCCCCCACCCTCTCTCCCCATACCCCACCCCGGTCCTGGAATCCCACCACTGGAGAAGAGCTCCCAGGGAGTAAGGGCAACCCACTACCTAATGCTTGGGGATTCGTTTATAATCACAAGGCAGGGACTGTGTAGAGTCAAAACTGCCCTTGAAAGTAACTTATGAGACACCTGGTAGAATTCCCCACGTTGTCCCTGAATAAACCCACACGGGCAGATTTTCCTGCTACGTTGGTTCAGATCCCTGTTTCTTTGGTGGACACCAGACAAAGTAGCTGGCTTGTTTCAAGATCACTTTTGAACTGTGCTCATCTGTTCTCCTGAGTCACTCCCAGCACGGAAAGGAACCTGTGAGAGAGACCAGAGACCCAGCAAGGCCAGATGCACACTTTGTCCTGAGCACCCCTCACCGACAGGAACCGCACCAGCTAAGTCATTTTGTCCTTCTCGCTCTCACTCTGGGCCAGTTCAGGCTCTGCTGGGAAGGACTGAGACCACGGCTCACAGGGCGCTCGGTGTCCAGGTGGGAGTTAGACAGCTGCCCTGCGTGCTCCCAGGCAGGTGACTGGGCAGGTCTTTCCCAGGCCACGTGGTCCGGTGGAGAAAGAGCTTGGGCTCAAAAGTCATCACAACTGGGCTCAAACCTTGGCTTTACCATTTCCCGTTTCTGTGAACAAGTCAAGTTTCTTACCCTCCCAGGCTCTCCGTTTCCTTATTGGTCAAAGAGAAAAGCAAGGTAGTTGAGGGTAAAACTGAACAAGCTGCTCATGGAACAAGGCTTCAGGAAAGGGCAGTGAGCACATGCACACCCCTCAGCCTAGGGTGGGGTGTATGGGGACATGGAAAAGGAGGCCAGAGGTCCAGCGTCCTGGGAGGCAGCAGGAAGGGGCATTTAGGGGATTGGGGGGGGATGCTGGGAAGGGCTGTGGTGGGGTGCAGCCCAACTAAGAAATCCCCACCCCAAGGCAGGTCCGGCCCCACCGCACTGGGTGGAAGGTGTCAGGGGAAGCCTGGCTGGCCAGGGAGTGAGGGGTGGACCAAAATCCAAACATCGAAGCTGGGCCTGAGGTTTTTGGCCAAACGAAGAGCAGCAGGAATGTGTCTGGGAGTTGAAAGGCCCAAGAAACTCCAGGTGTCTGAGCTCCCGAGGCTTCAGAGAGACCTGGATTGAGTGGCTGGAGCCTTCTGGACTCCGTCCAGACCCCCGGCCAGCCCTGCTTCACTGTCTCTTTGACTCATGTCGTGGGGGAAGAGAGGAGGGAAAACAGAGGGCGGGGAGGGGGAGCCACGCAGCTGTTCCTGAGTCGGGGGCCTCGGAAATTCAAGCCGGGCCACAGGCTGCGGGCAAGCAGGAGAGGCCCCTTGACAGCTTCCTTAGGAGGCTCTGGCCCGGCCTCGCCAGCAGCCCCGGGATTAGCATGGCAGCAGTCTCTGAGCCCTGAACATCTGCAGCCTGGAGTCCACTTCCCTCTCTCCCAGCCCCATGGGGCAGCCCCCTGCGATGGGGGCAGGGGGAACAGACAGCTGCAACCTGGAAGGGGGTTAGGAGGGGCCCCTGGCTGGCCTAAGACTCAGGGATTGGGACACAGCAGTGGGACAGGAGTCGACTGAGGCCTCATTCCAGAAATGCCTTCTGCTTTCCCTGTCTTGTGAGCCTGAAGGAGATGGGGTGAGGGGAAAGGAAGGGAAATAACATCTGCATGGGCCCACCAGATACTAGGGAGGTGCTGGACGCTTTGCCTGATGCTTATAGCTATCTCAAGATTGGTCTTTTTTTGTTTGTTTGTTTTGTTTTGTTTTGTTTTTTATGAGACAGAGTCTCACTTTGTTGTCCAGGCTAGAGTGAGTGCCGTGGCGTCAGCCTAGCTCACAGCAACCTCAAGCTCCTGGGCTCAAGCAATCCTCCTGTCTCAGCCTCCCGAGTAGCTGGGACTACAGGCATGCGCCACCATGCCTGGCTAATTTTTTCTACATATTTTTAGTTGACCAATTAATTTCTTTCTATTTTTAGTAGAGACGGGGTCTCACTCTTGCTCAGGCTCGTCTCGAACTCCTAACCTCGAGTGATCCTTCCACGTCGGCCTCCCAGAGTGCTAGGATTACAGGCGTGAGCCACCGTGCCTGGCCCTCAAGATTGATCTTACCACTTCCGTCCTTTATTTGAGAAGACAGGCTCAGAGAGGTTAGGTAACTTGCCCATGGTGACCCAGGAAGTTATTAGTAGTATCAAGATTAAAACAAATAAAATCCCAGATCCAGGTCAATCTAGTTCTAAATCTTGAATATTCACTTTATCCAGAGTCCAGAGAATTAGAACCAGGCAGGTCAGAAGGGAGCCAGGGGTGGGGCTAGCCTTGTGTGCCTACCGAGGGCTTAGTGCAATCGTTGGCTGCATCGCTGAGTTAGAAAGAACACTGAGAGGGGGAAACTGCTGCCTGGTGACTGCTCGGTTCTCACACTGCAGTGTGTCTAGAAAAAAAGATCAGGTGAGAAGTCAACAGCCTGGAGGCCCAGCTGAAACTACTAGGGGCTATCAGGCGTAGAGAAGAACTCGAGGAGCTGGATGGTTGCTGGCCCCGAGCAGACTGACTTGTTCTGTGGGACCTGGTTCAGCCAGGTTAGGTTAGGTTTTGCTGCGATAATGAATAATTTCCAAATTTCAGTGGCTCACACAATCAAGGTTTATTTCTTGTCCACAGCACAAGTTCAGCACAGGTCAGCAGGGGGTCTGCTCATCCTAGTGGCCTGGGGATCCAGGCCAAGTCAGGCTTCGTCGAGGCACGAGCTCCCCTAGACGCTGCAGCAGTGGCGTAGAAGAGAGGTGAGCTGCACGCTGGTTTTTAAAGCTTCTCACATTTCATTAGCCAAAGGAAGTCGCATGGCAACACCTAACTTCAGGGGGCCAGGAGGTGCAATCCCACGCGGAGCCCAGGAGCAGACAGAAATGTTTGACAGGCGGCACTAAAGCCTCCCGCAAGACCCGAAGGGGTGGCTGGGGGCTGTGGGTGGACACATTAGGGAGTCACTTTGAATCCACTTACGCATGACCTTCCCAGGGACGTAGTGAGTAGCTGTCAGCAGAAGTGTGCCAGCCAAGGCAGGATGGGAGCATGGCAGGAAGGTGGTAGAAGAGTCTCCACCATCACGGGCGTCTTGGCCTGTGTGGCCACGCAGGGCAGCGGCAGTCAGGGCAAGGGCTCTGGAGCCAGAGGGATTTGTGTTCAAATCTCGTTCTCTCTTACTAGCTGTGTTGCTTTGTACAGATTATCTAACACCTCTGGGTTCCAGACTCCTCCTCTGTAACATGGGGGCAATCATGAGTCCATAGGATTATCGTGAGGATTAAATGAGGTGATATATATAAAGCCCAGAGCACCCCACGCCTGGCATGTGGGAAGCTCTAATCAAGTCAGTTGCTCTTGTTGTTCTCATTCCTACTCAAGATCCTGTGACCGGCCCTCCTGGAATTCTTGGCTACATCCTTTCCCTGGCCTCTCACATCCCTAAGACATTAGTCAGCAGCCAGGGCAGGGTTGGGAGAGCTCTGTGCACTGGCCTCAGCTCCCTCACCCCACCCCACATGTCGCGTGTTGTCAGAGGCGGGGTGCTTTCCCTAACCCACCCCCGCTCCTCAGTGTTTCCCCCTCTTCCTGGCTCCCAGCCTGACTGCAAAGTAATTTCCTGCTTCAGCTCACCCCCAAATCTTCCCTGACAACCGCTGATCTGATTTCTCTCTGTGCTTTCGTCTTCTCCACTGTGTCATGTGAATGGAGCCAGACGGTATGAGGCCTTTCTGCTGTCTCTTGGTTTATCTACTTTACAGACGTTTGGCGGGATCAGACGGGCGGTCTCCGGCCCCCTTCCTCCCACCCAGCTAGATCGCTGGCATTGGCTCCTCGGTTGCTCTCTCTGTAACTCTGAGTAACATACTTATACCTTCAGCTGTAGACAGTGTCCCTAGACTCCCCACTCTCTGAGATTAAGCTGTCTTCCCCTTCCCCTTCCCATGAGCTCTCAAATGACATTTTGGAGACATCGGGACAAGGTGTGGCAAAGTGAAGTGGTAGCATGCTTCAGAAATGGGTGCTGCCAGAGCACAGAGGAGGGGTGGACAAGAGAGGCTTTCTGGAAGAGGTGGAGATGAGCCAGGCCTTGCCCTCTTGCTGGGCCCCGACCTGCAGTACTGCACTCCGGACACCAGGGGGAGGACAAGTGGCTTCCCTGGGGCCACCTCTGCACGGATGGACCTTGGGGGGCTCAGCTCTCCCCACCCCAGTTTCTATAGGTTCTCAGCTCTCAGCCCTCTACCCTCGTGGGGACACTTGCGTAGGGGTTGGGAACCTGCAGCCTCGGGGCCACATGTGGCCCTCTTTTATTAAAAGGATTTGTTCCGTAAAATTTAGATTCAGTCAAAAGGCCAAGCTGAAGGATCCAGAAGGCCACATGTGGCCCCAAGGCCGCAGGTTCCCCACCCTGCTGTCTCATTCGCTCTCCTTGAAAGTGTGGTCTCCAGAGCCCTTGCGTGGGATTCAGCTCGTTAAGCTCGTAGACTCCGGGGCCTGCTTCAGGGCTCTTGTTAGGAGACGCGGCCCAGGACTATGCACGTGTAATGTTTGGCCTGTGTTCTCTCCTACACGGAACAGACTGAGAACCTCAGAGTCAAGGCTTTCCATAATCTCAGCCGCTCAGCCCCTCCAACCTCTCCATCCCCTTCTCCCCTGTTGTCCGTGGCAGTTTCCTGGTAAAGGGTCTGTAATTTTGGGAAACACAGGTTTGATTCCTGGGGATTCACTGTCCACACTACCATGTGTCATGAAGAAGCCCGTGCGACATTGTTAAAACTGGCATTTCCCCAAATTATTTGGCAGGGAACTCCCTTTCCCCCCATTTAAGGCCTGTTTACATCGCACGTGGCACACCTTGAGCAAGGCCATCGTAACCACCTCCAGGCCTCACCTGACTGTTCCCACCATGCACTTTACACTGCACCCCACCCCCCCAGGAAGGCTTCCCAGTCTCTGTAGCACCCGCAGCCTGGAGCTTCTTGGGGCTCCAGCCTCAAAGAACCCTCCGTTCTATGTCACTTCCGGTCATTTATTAGATGCTTCAGTTCCAGCCATCTCAGTATAAGAAAACCTCCTCCCTCCCTTTGTTCTGGAGGAGAAACAAAGGCACAGGTTCTTCCAGCCAACATCTCCAAGGGAGGGAAAGGCAGAAAGACTCATTCTAATCCCCCCCCCCAACTCTAGCCCATTCCACAGGCTGAGCCCCAACAAGTTGACCCTGGTCTCTTCCCTGGTGACCCCCTCATCTACCAACTTTGCCAAACGCAGACCACTGGCTCACTGTTACTGCTCTGGGCTGATCTCCAGAGCATCTGCTCAGAAGGGACTAAATGTTATTGCTGCTAAACTTGGGGCCACCTGGATTTTCATTTTCCATTCTTTTAGCCCAATGGTTCCTAAAACTTTTGAATTTGAAGAGCCTGTAAACAAACTGCACCCCCTGCCCATAGGGAGGGCCAAAAAATAGTCTCAACTTTTAATTTTGCCAAAGAACCCACTAAAATATGATCTGATCTGCACTTCAGTTTGCTCAAAGTGTGGTGAATAAGAATTCACCTTTGCATAAGAATCCTCCATCATTTTATAAAATAATTTTAATATAGATTATAATATCAATATTTTTATTTTCATATGAAAACAAGTAAAAGAAAAGACTTTTGGAATAAAGAAAAGTCCCCTAAGTTAATAAATTTAACTTTATGGAAGGTTCACTATATTGTCCTCAATTTTTCTATTTTGTGTAAACAAATGAAAACCTTGCCACGAACCAGCCCGTGTGTCTGAGCCAGGGTTTGGGAAGCAAGCAGATATGTACACCTGCTCTGAGCACAGCTCCGTGCTGGGGACCGTGCTGTGATTGCAATGCCAAAGCAGAGGGGCCGTTCTGGGTTTTTAGTACACATTCCGCATAATGTGAAGACCTGACATTTTAAATGAAAGAGATGTTGTTGTCATTATTTTCCATACTCGATCTTCATGCTGTTCCGAGGATTGAGGGAGGGTTTATGAGCATTCAAGAAAACAATACCATGTCGCGCTGCACACAGTGTCTACTTTGTGGGTTGGATGTGCCTAGAGTCCGTGGACAGTTGCGGACGCTGTCCTTGAGCAGCACAGCAGGATGGGGACGGGTGGGGCCTGTGTGGTGGGGGATGGCTGGAGGATCTGGAAGTGACCTCTGCAGAAGACGAGTCCCAGGAAAGTCATGGCGTGGCCTTCGTACCTCTGAAGGATTGACTCAGGGAGCACTGAGCTGCCTGACGCTCTAAGACCCTGGAGAGAAGAGCTAGGCCCCGTGGAGAGAAGTGAAAGCTTGGGAAAGGAAAGAAATTCTAGAAATCAGAGATTCCTAAATATAGAAAATGAGCTTCTCATTACTGAGTACAGGGGCTGAACAGTTGTTGGTCTGGGAGGAGGTGGAGAGGATTACTGTATTTAAATAAAAATAATGAAATTAAGTAAAAATAATAAAAATGATTTTATATTTATAGTGCTTGACATTTAATAAGTTGTTTTAGTACAATCGAGTTTCAAAAACAGTCTTAAGAGGTAGGTAAAGAATTATTCTGGCTTCAGATTCAAGACGGCAGATTAAGGACACTCAGCAGTGAACAAAACAGACAAAAATGCCTGCCTTCGTGGAGCTCACACTGGAGAAATCTCATAGATTTTTATATTACCCTCAAGACTCTGGAAGAACTTGAGAATAGGGTAAAATAAGGCAATACAAGAAAAAAAGAAAGGCAATCATAAACTACAAGGAAAAAAGGCAAGAAAAACAATAAAGACAATTTAATTGTAGCATACTATTGATTATATTGTAAACAATACCTACATTGTCATAAGAATGTAAACGCTGGTTTTGATTTTTTTGAAACAACTTATAGACAAAGCATACAAGCTTAGTGATGATTAAAGAACAGAATGTAAATGTTAATTATCTTGACAATATAAAAATAAATGTATAACCAATGGAATATTCAACTAAAAGGTGGGGAAATGTAAGAAAAGGTGGAGGAGATAAGAGCCTTATCCTCATACAGGCTGTTGAGATATTGAACAGAGCTAATTAAAAAAAGAAGCAGAAGTATATTATTTAAGTGTTCAAATATAATCACTAGAAAACAGACAGATGATAGACAGATCAAACACAGAGGAAGAGAAAAAGGAGGAAGCTTATGTGAATGAAATTCTCCTTTCTCACTGCTTAAAGTTGATGCTCCTTGGTGGTCTCGTGGTTAGAGTTCAGCGTTCTCATTGCTTAAAGTTGGTAAATCAAGAAATGGATCCATAAGCATTCCTGAAGCTCTAAAGTTTCAGAAGCCAAGCCCCTAAAGAAACACAAACAGAAGTGGTTAAAAGAGGTTGCCTTGGGGAAGTGAATCAGGGTTAGGAAAGGTTGGACCAAGAAACTTGTTCTTCATCACAAACACATGTATAACCAAGTGTAACACTTCTTGGTTTTTTTAAAAATACAATGTAATGTATTATTTTCATGTTGCTTTTATTTATTTGTTTGTTTGTTTAAAGATGGGGGTCTCACTCTGTCACCCAGGCTAGAGTGTAGTGGCTTCATTATAGCTCACTTCAACCTCAAACTCCTGGGCTCAAGCCATCCTCCTGCCTCAGCCTCCCAAGTAGCTGGGAATACAGGTGTGTGTCACCACACCTAGCTAATTTTTAAAATTTTTTTATAGAGGTGGGGTTTTGCTACAGCCTTGAGACCCAGGCTGGTCTCAAACTCCTGGCCTCAAGTGATCCTTCTGCCTCAGCCTTCCAAAGTGCTAGGATTACAGGCTCATGTGGTTTTTACATTTAAAAACTACTTTTCCCATAACTAGGCAAAGAAACTGACCCTCAGAGGGGTGAAATATCTTTCTTGAGGTCACAACACTCAGAAAAGAAGGGAGCAGGAATGGACATGGTCTCCACAGACACCAGCTGCTCTGAGCTGGGTGGGGCTGCTCATACCACCCCGAGAGTTCCTTCTCCCGGGTTTCTAGGGTCACCACCCATGCGGCTGCACTACCTGTGCACCTGCTCCTTTCTCTGTCTGGTGTGTCCCTCTCAACCTCCTCCATGGCATGTGCCAGTTTAGTTTTCATGCCCCAGCCCAACGTCAGTCCCTCCATAACCGTGACTCTCTTTTGTTCTCTGTCCGCACTATGTCCTTGCCTCTACTATGTTTCTTTATGATCCCACAGGATCAAAAATATTTGGTTACCCACCTCTCTGTCCATCTTGCTGTCTCATTTACTAGACAGTGAGCCCCTCAAGGCAGAAGTGTGTGTCTGATTCACCCCTGCACCCCAGCTCCCACGCCGGTGCCTGCCACTGGGCATTCAGAAGCATCTAGGGACTCTGTGAATGAGTGGAGTGCATGTGGCTTTGCCTCTAAGATTCTGGTCCAGTGGACCGAGGCCCCAAACCCCGGCCACAGGACTGACAGCTGTGGATGTGGCTGTTCCATCAGGTTCAAGCTCATCTCTAAGTGACTCTCCCCACACCCCACCCCCACCCAGCCTTTATAATCTGCCACCCTCCTGTTTCCTTGTCTTCCTCCCTCACCCCAAGGTTTATCTGCAAATCTCAGCACTCCCAAAAGGCATGTTTTAAAAGCCGAGTGGAGCCTTCCATCTGGATTGAATTAAATCACTGACAGAGTTATGTGCCCGAGTCAGCAGGGGCTGGAGGAAGGCTTTGGGAAGTGACCGGACCTTTCCTCCTTAGAGGAACTAGCTCAGAAGAAAAATATTGTGCTGGTAAGAGCTGCCCAGAGTGGTAGGAGCAGGGAGATGGATGAATTGAGCAAGTCTCTTGATAGATGCGTGTCCCCAGGCAGGCTCTCAAGTCTCTGGGCCCCTTTTCTCACTTGCATAATAGGGGTGGTGATACATGCTTCCTGCTGGTGGGATTGAATGAGACAACGCATATGGAAATGTCCAGAACAGTGCTGGCTCTGAGCGGGTGCGCAATCTATGTGTGAGCTTTCTGTCCTCTCCTGTTCTTTTTTTCTTTTCCTCTATTTTTGTTCTTATGTTTATCACAATTACCTATGGGCATAGCTTAAAAGACAAATCATTCATTTGTTACAACAAGAACCAGTTTGCTACCCTGTTCCCACCATTTCTTTTTCCCTAGAGGTAACTGCTCTCGACTCTTTTTCAGACAATTCTTTTGGTACTTACTTCCGTATTTTGAAATAACTTGCCTGTACGGATACTTTTTGTATTTTCCATTTTGTGCCTGACCAATTGATTTCCTACGTGGTCCATGAAAGTCTGATCTCCTTGACACGCCCCTCTCCTATCCTCACATCCTCCCCCCGACTCTCTCTCTCTCTCTCTCTCTCACTCTCTCTCTCTCTCACACTCTCTCTCTCTCTCACACTCTTTCTCTCTCTCTCTTCCCATGTTGCCCCCACCTTCCCATTGTGGTTGTGTTGTAATTTTGCTTACAGCCATTGTCAGGGTTCACATTTATTATGATTACGTAAACACTATGCATCGCTGAGACAGGAATTGCCCACAGTTAACTTTTTCCCTTCTGAACAGTATTTTCTCCTCTGGAATTAATAACTATTATTTCATTTGATTGTTTTTTAAAATGTTTGGTATACTTTATTTATGTACCCCAACACCAACCCCATTGTGTATTTTATGTACCCCAACACCAACTCCATTGTGTAAATCTCTTCTCAGTGTATTCAACCATATTTGAGAACCCAGCATTTTTGTCTTTTTGGAAAAATCCCTCCTGGCCCCTCTGACCGGCTCCTCGCTGGCTGGCTGCCCTCTGGGCTCACTGCACAGTTGGCAACAGGGATCTGCTGTGACCTTCACCCCTTGTCTCTCTAGTGTTACGTGTCCTGTTTTCTGTCCCAAGTCCTTCTCTTTCTTGGTTTACACCCTCACTTTTGGTGTAAACCCAAATCCCCTAGTAGCTTCCTATATGAGGCAAATACTTGAAAATGTCCTTATTCTATGCTTGTACTTGACTGATACTTTGGTGGGGCATGGAATTCTAGTTTGAAAATAAGTTTCTCTCAACATTTTGAAGATGTGTCTGCGCTGCTTTCCAGCTTACAGTGTGCTGTGTAGAGTGTGAAGCCATTCCGATGACTCTTCGTGCACAACCTGCTTGTATCTCTGCCATCTCTGAGGATCTGCTCTTTGCTCCAGGTGTGCTGGCATTTCATCATCTTGCCGTCTTGGCATGGAGCTATTTTTACCCATTGTGCAGAGCACTCGCTGACACTTTTTGATCTGGGAATTTATGTCTTTCAGCTGTAGGAACATTTCTTGAATCATTTCTTTGGTAATTTTCTCCCCAACATTCTCTCTGCTCTGTGTCTGGTCCTCCTGTTAGTCAGATGTTGGACCTCTACCTGATCCTCTGATTTTCTCATCTTTTCTTTCCTGATTTCTATATCTGCACCTTTTCCCTCTACTTTCTAGGAGATTTCCTCAATTGCATTTTCCTTTCTAATGAATTTTCTTTCTTTTTCGAAATTATATATCCCTGTTTAAAAAATGAACAGATCTTCTTTCTAGAGCAGTTTCAGGTTTGCAGAAAAGTGGAACAGAAAATGCAGAGTTCCCATAAGTACTCCACCTCCCCCTACAGCTTCCCCTAGTAACCTCTTGCATTCCTGTGGAACGTTTGTTACAACTAGCGAGCCAATATTGATATGTTATTATTAACTAAAGTCTATAGTTGACATAAGGGCTCACTCCTTGTATTGTGCATTCTGTGGGTTTTGACAAATGGGTGTCATGTATCAGTCCCCATGTGTCATGCAGAATAGTTTCACTCCCCTTAAAAAATGTGCTCTATTCATCCCTTCCCTCCTCCAACCCCCAAAACCACAGGCAGTTGATCTTTTTTATCATCTCTATAGTTTTGCCTTTTCCAGAATGCCGTATAATTGGAATCACGCAGTATGTAGCCTTTTCAGATTGGCTTCGCTCACTTAGTAATATGCATTTAAGTTCCCTTCATGTCTTTTTCACGGCTTGATAGCTCATTTCTTTTTATCACTGAATAATATTTCACTACATGGATGTATCACAGTTTGTTATCAATTCACCTACTGAAGGACATCCCAGTTGCTTCCGGTTTGGGGCAATTATAATTAAGTTGCTATAAACATTCATTTGAAGGTTTTTGTGTGGTCATAAGTTTTCAGCTCATTTGAGTAAACACCAAGGAGCACGACTGCAGGATCGTATGGCAAGTATGTGTCTAGGTTTGTAAGAAACTGCCAGACTGTCTTACGAAGTGACGGAACCATTCCAACCAGCAAAGAATGAGTGTTCCTGTTGCTTCCCATCCTTACCAGCGTTTTCGGTTGTAGTGTTTTGGATTTAAGCCATTCAAATAGGTGTGAAGCGGTATCTCATTGCTACTTTATTTGCAATTCCCTAACGACATATGATGCTGAATATCTTTCCATTTGCTTATCTACCATCTATTAATCTTCTTTGAGGAGGTGCCCATTTTTTAATTGGGTTGTTGGTTTTCTTATTGTTGAGTTGTAAGAGTTTTTTTTGCATATTTTGGATACAAGTCCTGTATAGGATATGTGTTTGCAAATATTTTCTCCCAATCTTTGGCATGTCTTTTCATTTTCTTAATCTAATGACTTTTACTCTTATTATACGCTTAATTTCTAAGAGCTTATTTTTGTTCTCTGAATGTTCTTTCTTATAGTTCTTTCTTTTTGTTTCATGTGTGCAATAATTTGTCTCATCTCTCTGAGGATACTGATGATAATTTTTCTTGAAGTTATCTTCTCCTGGAAAAGCCTCTTATTTCTTCCAAGTTACTTTTCTTTCTTAGTAGAGGACTTCCTCAAATGCAGGTGATTTTTGGCTTCCTTCTTATCTGAGGAAGACACCAAAAAATCTGACTGGATGCTTGTATGTGTGTGTGTGTGTGTGTGTATGTGTGTTGGAGTTGGTGGGTGCTTAGTGACTGAGGGCATCTCTCTAGGGTGATTGGGCTAGGCATTTTGTTGGGAACCTGCCTTTACAATCCTTGCCTCGATCTTATAAGCCTGGCTACTTGTAGTTTGGGATTTGCGTGGAAAAAAATACTGGAGGTCTCAACATCTAGTAAGTAAATTTCTATTTTAAAAATGATTATTTATTTTTTTAATTTTTTTTGAGACAGAGTCTCACTCTCTTGCCTGGGCTAGAGTGCCATGGCGTCAGCCTAGCTCACAGCAACCTCAAACTCCTGGGCTCAAGCGATCTTCCTGCCTCAGCCTCCCGAGTAGCTGGGACTACAGGCATGTGCCACCATGTCCGGCTAATTTTTTCTATTTTTAGTTGTTTGGCTAATTTATTTTTATTTGTAGTAAAGACGGGGTCTCACTCTTGCTCAGGCTGGTCTTGAACTCCTGAGCTCAAGCAATCCTCCCACCTCGGCCTCCCAGAGTGCTAGGATTACAGGCATGAGCCACTGCGCCCAGCCTTTTTAAATTGACAAATAAAACTTATATATATTATGGTATACAACACAATATTTTGATATATATATTCATTGGGAATAGCTAAAACAAGCTAATTACCATATGTGTGTCCTCATTACTTATCATCTTTTTGTAATGAGAACATTTAAAATCTATTCTTTCAGAAAATTTCAAGTATACAGCACATGGTTATTAACTGTAGTCACCATGTACAACGATCTCTGAACTTTTTCCCCATTACTGAAATTTTGTAATCTTTGACCAACATCTCCATCCATTTACCAAATTGTTCGATTCCAGCGTGCATATGTATAGCAGTAGCAAAATCGCTAACCTGTACTCCCATGGGAAATAACTAGAGCATAACTGGACAACTGTAATTATTACAGGTACAGGGGTTTTTCCCTTTAGTGTTACAGACACCCCTCATTTCCAGGGTTACTTAGGTCAGCACTGTCCCCCTCCTCCCCTTCAGCCAGGTTGGTTCAGACATTTATAAGACAATTAGATTGTTTTGTTACCCTCTTCATTCGATCTTGAGATCTGTCGACTTTCTACATGATTTTTAAAAATATTTGCAGACATTAAGGTTTATTCTTTGTGCTGTAAAGTTCTATGGGTTTTGACAAAGGTACCATTACAGCATCATACAACATGGTTTCATAGCCCTAAGAAAACCCCATGCTGTTCCTATCCAACCCTCCCCCACTCCCTGACAATCACTGATCTCTTTACTTTCTCTATAGTTTTGTCATACATCTGGAATCAAATAGTATACAGCCTTTTTCAATTGGCAATATGCATTTAAGAGTCGCTTTTGTCTTTTCAAGCTCATTTATTTTTTGCCTCTGAATAATATTTGATTGTATGGATGTACCGCAGTTTGTTTTATCCACTGAAGGACATCTGGGATGCTTCCAGTTTGGAGTGATTATGAATAAAGCTACTATAAAAATTTGCATGCAGGTTTTTGTGAGGATATATGTTTTCAAATCAGTTGGGTAATTAAACAGACTTTGACAAGTGGTTTCTCTTTTGGGATCCGTCTTCACACCCACTTCCAGAGGAAAGGGGTCCTGCCTGTTCTTGAGCTTTTGGGGGTTCTGCAATGTGAATTGACTTGCTTTCTGCTTTTCCACCTTCCCGTTTATGACTCAGGTTTCTCTGGTCCACTAAGTCAGTTACATTCTTCTGTCACTTTTCCAGCCTGGAAAGTTATGTTGCGTAATTCCCTCTCCTGGTCTCATTCTTTGGTAGGTTTATACCATTTCTTGTCCCCTTTTTGTCATTTTAGTGGGATGGAGTTAAAACTAATGTCAGTGTTCAACCCACCAACTTCAACCGGAAGTATCCTTCTTTCTTTTCTTAGATGCTCAGATTTGAGTTCTCTGGGATGAGGTAGGTAGAGCTAACATCGGGCAAGGTAGGGCTTCTGTGACTCCAACCCTGTGAGACCACCCTGTGCCTCCAAATCCAAATAGGTTTGGGGCTTTGAAGGCCCATGTTTATTTTAACCTTCACTCTTCCTCCTACATCATTAGCTCATCTCCCACTGGGGTCAAGAACAGCCTCCCAACTCTCCGGTTTCCTCTTTGGAAAAGTCATTGGAGGATTTGTTCCCGTGGGAAGGATGGGACGAAAATCTGGTTCCGAGGATGACTCCAAAGCTATTTAACCAATTACCAGGGGTTTATGCAATGTTCTCGCTGTCCCCAGGCCCGTGCCAGCAAAGTTTTACTGTGTCCGGGATAGAGCCCAAACACCTCGTCCTATAATTTATGGCACCCAGCGTCTGTGACATCGACTTTATCTCAGGCTGCAAAGAGTCAGGAGGGCATAGAAGTTAGGAGTGTGGCAGCTGCAGCCACCACACCTGCGTTCTCATCTGACTCTGCCGTGTACTTGCTGTGAGGCCTTGGGCAACTTGCTTCACCTCTCTGTGCCTCAGTTTCCTTCTCTGGTAAGTGGTAAGTGATGGTGATAGCAGTATGTACTTCAAAGACATTTTAGGAAGATTAAATGAATTAATAAATGAAAAAGGCTCAGAACATAGGTCACGAGGTCATAGTCTTTTAAATATGTTATAAAAAAGAAAAAGGCACAGAACGGTGCCTAGTGTTCAGAAAGTGCTACAGAGATGTGAGCTGCTATCCTCACCTCCTTCACTTCTCAAGACAGATTCTCTCCCCTGCCCAGACTGGAGCTGTTCTCCTCTCCAACTCTGAAACTTCTGTTGGCTGGAGTCTTCAAGGGCACAGTTTAAATCCTCCTCTCCTCCTTCCCTCTTTCCTCCTTCTCTTCCTTATTCTGTTCTCAGTGAGGGCTACCATTTACTGAACACTTGCTACGTGCTAGCTACTTTTCCTGGATGATTTGTTCAATCTTCACGATAACCCTGAAAGGCTAGTAACATGCCTCCTATTTTACAGATAAGAAAGGGAAGTGTTCATTGCTAAGTGGCAGAGCCGAGAGTTGCACGGTGTTCCTCCTGCCCGACTCTCTGCCTTGGCAGGCTGTGTCTCCCGGTCTTACCATCAAACATTCTCTGCCCACCGCCCCAGCCTGCAAGCCCAGTGCTTGGGGCTCTCCATGTTATGAATTGTATCACTTGCAATGCTTTTTGTTGCAAGTAACAGAAAGCCCGGCTCAAGCCAGTTTAGACTAGAAAGGAGATTCAATGTTCACAAAAATGAAATAGCTGGAGGTCAGGCAGATTTCAAGGAAGGGTGGGTCAGGCAGGTTTCAAGGAAGGCTTATCAGTGTCCCAAGGAGCCACTTTCCCTTTTCTCTCTGCCCTGTCTTCTTCCCTGGCCCTGGTCTCATCCTAGGGTGGCTCCCACTGTGGCCCTGGGGTAGCTGTCAGCAGCAGTCCCGGTGCCTTAAGTTGCATTCCCCCAGACCCTGAGACAAGGATATGAGGATAAGGAGTTTATCTGGGAAGTGATCCCAGAAAAGACTAGTAGGAAAATGGGAAACTGAGGTAGGAAAGAAAAACAGCCCACGAAAGGTTATCTAGAAAACTACCTCTGGAAAACTCGAGTGCAATCTCACTGAGAGATTTTTGGGGAACGATGTAAAACCGTGTGTCCAAGTTATCCCACCGAGTTTACCAGGCGCTGCTGGCCTGCCCCGGAGCAGACGGAGTGCGCTCCAGCAGCCA
>VBSM01003143.1:45553484-45567723 GCA_008086735.1 Cheirogaleus medius
CCCAGCCGGTTATTGTGGTGTGGGCCTGTAGTCCCAGCTATCAGGGAGGCTGAGGTCAGAAGGATCATTTAGAGCCCAGGAGCTGGAGGTTGCAGTGAGCTACAATGGCGCCACTGCACTCTACCCAGGGCGACTGAGTGAGACTCTGTCTCAATAAAAACAAACAAGGCAACTGATCACCTCTTCTCACAACCCCACACCCCTTCATTAAATAAATAAATAAATAAAACTAAAGGTACTAGTGGAATGGAAATCAAGCTGGGAGACTCAGGGCTGGGAGAGGACTTTGGATGTCACGAAGCTGAATCCACTTGTGCTGCTGCAATTCCCTCCTCCTCTGCCCTCCGAGGCGACATTCCATCGCAGCTCATACACCTCCAACAAGGGAATCCCACAATCCCCTAAATAACCCACATTTGTTCTAGAGACAAACCACTAGAAATCTCTCTTCATATTGGGTTGGAACATTCCTTCCTATGAATTCTCTCCTCGGGCCCAGCCCTGCCCTCTGGGGTATCCAGGACACATCTGCTTCATCTGCTCTAAATCTGAGTCCTACGGGGACATGTAAACAGGGAGTGCATTTCCCCAAGACTTCTCTGGAACACACTGACCACTCCCAGGCCTGTCGCCTCAGATGGTGGTCACAGAGGGGCCCCGACATCTGGACAGGGAGCTGAGGAGGCCCGGGAGGCAGGCACCTGGGCACAGGTGGGGCATCAGGGGGGTTTCTTCCCTGGAAGTGCTGGCCGGTCTCCCAGTCACTCATAGTTTACTGCTCAGAAACAAATGGCCTCAGTCACAGGGAGGAGCCCCAGTTCCCTCATGGATGTGTTTATTTGGAGGCTGTGACCTTCCAGACATGCAAACACACTACCGCCTCCCACCCCAACAGTTCCCACAGACGCTCTGAAGTGGCCGCGGCGTGCCCTGTGGCGTTAGTTCCTGAGGTCTGGGCTGCTCCCATCTGGCAGCCACATCCAGACTCCCGACCCAGTGCTGGCGCTGCCCCCCCGCCCCAAGCAGCCTGCGAAGAGCTGGGAAGTTCACAATAATGGAAGGAGTCCCAGCTGGAGTCAGAGTCCCCCCAGTGAACCCTGCTCCACTGAGATAAGTGACTTTGCCCTTCAGAGCCTCAGTTTCCCTTATCTGAAAAGCAGGGAAAGGGGATCACTTGCGGAGATGCCGTGAGAATGCGAAAGTCCTGAGCGTGGCGGGGCAGCAGGTGCGTGCGCTGCGGTGTGCATTGGCGAAGGCTTCCCCGGATGCCTTCCTGATTACCAGAGTCCGTCCACATGCTCCCGAATCCCGTGTTCTAGCAAGCCTGCAACCCTGGTGGCAGATGGAAATGCTCTGGAAACCCTGCCTTCCTCCAAGAAGCCCCCACGTGTTGGCCAGGTATGCCAGCAGTCCCCTCCCCTCCCCACCCCTCCCTGACTTTACAGACCCTGCAGCTGACTGTGGTTGTGTCCGCCCCTCCCTCCTCTTGGTAACTGCCCCACCCCACGCACTCGGGTTGCCATCCATCTCCCGGGCCTCCGCTGACCTCATGGCCTACGCTGGGTCAGGCAGAGGTCTTCGCTCAGATTCTTCGGGTTGGAAGCGGAAGAACCCTTCCTCCTCCAGCGCGTGTAGACCAGGAGTTGCCGGCAGTCGTGTCGCTTGGCAGCGAGAGAGCAAGGCTGACACACAGAGAGCAGCAGAGACAAGAGACGCAGCACATCTGGGCTCCGGGTTCCATCTGTCCCCCGCTTAGTGGCACAACCGTCCTTATTAGACAAGAGGAACAGCCCATGTCCCAGCCTCCTCTGAGTTCCAGCTGACTGGACTTTGGGGGGACATGTGACCAGGGGGAGTTAATCCAGAAGCCAGATGGGTCCAGTATGTCCTAGAGTTGGGACATAGAGTGTCAGAGTTGGGGTTTTGCCAGTGCTGAGCCTGTGAGGTAAGCAGACCGACCTTTGAGGGCAGTCATGAGGATTCTTACCCATGCGGAGAAGGAGACATCGCCAGAGCCTGACGAGGCTGGAGTGGGGACGGGGAGGGAAGCCGGAAAAGGCCGCCTCGACTTTTGTCTGCGTCTCCGGCTCTGCCTTCACTCCCTCCAAAGTCCTGGCCTCCTGCCCCAGGCACCGCTAGGTATTCCTGCCTCAATCTGGTGAACCTTCCCTCTCAAGCTCAAGCCATTCTATGCCTCTGGCTGTCCTGGTCCTTCAGCACCACCAAAGACGGAGGCCACAGAAAGAATCTGGGATCACCCGTGGGGAGCACTGGAGGAAGGGTCCCCGCCGTGACCTGGGAGTTTACAGTCTTTAATGCACATACATGAAAGTCACCCTTTTAAAGTGTACAATTGAGTGTTTTCAGTGCATTCACAGAGTTGTGCAGCCATCACTGCTATCAAGCTCCGGAACATTCTCATCACCCCAAAATGCACCCCCATACCCATCGCCAGTCACCTGCCATCCTCCCACCGCCTTCCCCAGCCCCAGCGCCCAGAAAACTGCTTTCTGCGTCCGTGGAGTTGCTGGTTTTGGACGTTCATATAAACAGAATCATACGAAATTTGACCTTTTATGTATGGCTTTTTCCACTTACCATAATGTTTCGAGGTTTACCTGCGCTGTAGCATTTTTCAGTACCGTATTTCTTTTACGGCTGAATAATACTCACATTCTGTTTATTCATCAGCTGATGGACATCCGCCGTGAGCATTTGTGTCCAACTATTCGTTTGAGTACCTGTTTTCAATCCTTGTGGGTATATGCACAGGAGTGGAATTGCTGGGTCATATGGTAAGTCCACATGTAACTCTCTGAGGACCCCCACACTGTTTCTATAGCAGCTGTTGCTAACACCAATGTTTGAGGATTCCAGTTTCTCCACATCCTGGCCTGTCCTAGTGGGTGTGAAGTGGTCTCTCACTGTGGGTTTGATTTGCATTTTCCTAATGACTAACAATGTTGAGCATTTTCTCATATGCCTACTGGCCATTTGTATATCTTCTTTAGAGAAACATCTATTCAGATCCTTTGCCCATTTTAAAAATTGGGTTGCTTTTTATTCATGAGTTGTAATAAATACGTTTTTAATATATTGTGGATACAGGTCCCTTATCAGATTCATTATTTGCAAATATTTTCTCCTATTCTGTGAGTTGCCCTGTCACTTCCTCGATGGTATCCTTTGAAGCACAAAAGATTTTAATTTTCATGAAGTCTAATTTATCTACTTTGTTGTTGTTGCTTGGGCGTCGGTGTCATCTCTACGATATACATCTTTTCCCTTAAGTTCGGACTCTTTTCATCTGCTGTGTTCCAGATCTGGCCTGATATCTGCAAATCTCTTTTCTACGACTTGCATCTTGAACAAGTCTATCTGTCTCAGATCACAAATCTCCCCAGGGCCAATGACCAGCTCTGAAAAAAAAATCAAGCCTACACTGTGCAATTAATTAAAGCTTTTAATAGGATCATGATAATGACCAGGGGTCAGTAAGTCCTCCCGTGGGTCTAACCTCACCTTGCAGGATAAATCCATTTTGTGTTCACAGGTTGGGAGGAGGACTTTGAGAAAGGGGAGACTCTGAAACACAAAAGAGGGGGTCAGGAGCAGCTTCCCGGCTTGGAGCAAGACCACCAGTAGTCGCAGGACTTTCCACGAAACCTGGCTTTCCACCGAGCAAGGCCAGTGCCTTGTTCAGGGATGATGGTGGGGGCAGGGAGCTGGTCCTGCCTCTCCCACTCCAAGAGAAAACTGTGGTGCCTGGGCAGGATCAGGTCGCTGTCCCCATCAGCTCAGGTTAAGGGTAGTGACAATGTGGGGCAGGCAGAAAGCAGGAGACTGAGGAAAGTGGCTGCTCAGTTCCTGGTCTCCAGGGACACTCTGTGGGCTGCAGCTCTTTTTGATCTGCCGACTTGGAGCTGACCCGTTTGGGAAACTTGTCTCTGGGGATCTTCCCAGGCCAAACCAGGGCAAGCCAGCCCTGAACCAAACACATCTTCTGCCCATAGACACGGACCACAGCCGACCAGCCTCGGATTCCAGGCTGCCCACACCCATGCGCTCTGGCTGAACTCTCCAGCATATTTGGATCTGTCATCGCTTAGAGCGCCCACTGCGAACCTGTGCCAGGCTCCATGGTGCCCTCTGTCCTGGACCTCGGCACCAGGCCTGGCACACTGAGTGTTTGTGTTGGTACTGGAGAGTCCAATGTCCCTGCTAAACTCCAAGGCCATGCAAAGAGCATGGGCTTTCCATGTTGGATTACCACTTAACTCTAGGTGTGATTTTGGGCAAGTCACTTAACACCTCTGAATGTCTCTCCCACATCTGGGAAAATGATGTGTCTGGTGTCACGAGGTGGCTGTGAGAACAAATGAGGTAAGGTATATGAATTAGCCAGAGAAACAGAGCCAATAGGCTATATGTAGACAGATATAAGAGGGGATTTATTATGAGAATTGGCTCACATGATTACGCCAGACAAGAAGTGCCGAGATAGGCCACCTGCAAGATTGAGGACACGGAAGCCCATGGGGTAACTCTCAGTCTAAGGCTAAAGGTCTGAGAATCTAGGGGGGCCGCTGGTTTAAGTCCTGGAGTCTGAAGGCCCCAGAACCTGGAGCTCTGATGTCTGAGAGGAGGAAAGGATGGATGCCCCAGCTCCGGAAGAGAGAGCGAGTACACCCTTCCTCCACCTGTTTTGTTCTACTGGGCCCTCGATGGATTGGATGACGCCTGCCCACATTGGTGAAGTTGGATCTTCTGTACTCAGTCTTCTGATTCAAGTGCAATCTCTTCCAGAAGGACCCTCACAGACATACTTGGAAATAACGTTTTACCAGCTATCTGGCCATCTCTTAATCCAGCCAAGGTTAACACCTAAAATTAAGCATCACAGTATATAAGGGTCTAAGGTAATGCACAACTGATAGAATGGGCTTGATAAGTGGAAAATATTGCTGTCATTATCCACACAGCCAGCTTTCAGTCCTGGTCTCACTTTACCTGATCTCTTCTTTAATATCCTAATTTGTCATCTCAGCCCAGATCTCTCCCCTGAGGGCCTGACTATCCAGTCAGTCCCAGACGCATCCACCAGGCATCTTGAAGCAGACCAAACTCAGCACATGCATGCTTACCTCCACCTGCCAACAGAATCTTGCTCCTCTCCCCGTGTCTGTAGTCTCAGTGGGGCCCCACCATCCAGCCGGTGACCCAAGCCAGAAAGCCGGGTGTCCGCCTAGAGTTTTGCTCTTCTAAATCCACCATATCTGGTCAGTCACCAGACCCCCTCTGACACCTCCCGATTCCCCTGTGGCCCCTACGCAGTGCACCCCACCCCCGGCCCGGCAGAGCTCCTCGGGCGCTGGGCATCACACACGCCCTCCCTCTCCCCCTTGGCTTCCAACGCCTCTCGCGCCAGCTCCACTTGGGCTCTGGCCTCCCCACTTCCCCACACTGCTGCCTTCAGGTCTCCCGTGACCTCCGTGATGCCACATCTGACAGTCGGTTCCTTCTGCTCCTCCTTCCTAACCCGACAGCAGCCCCCGACACGGGGAGCACTCCCTCCTCCTCCTCCTGAGACGCCGCTTCAGCGAATCTCCAGGACACTCCTTTGCCCGATTTCTCCCGTAGTCCTCAGCTGTTTTCTCAGCCTCTCCTGCTGGCTCCCCCTCACCTCAACTCCCAAACGGGGGAGTCCCCCCTCTTCAGTTCTCAGCTCCCATTTCCTACCTATGCTCACTGCATGGGAGAGCTCAGCCTGGCCCGTGGATTTAAAGACCGCGGCTCTGGTGACAAGCCCCAGCGCCAGTGCAGACCTCTGTCTTGAATCTGTGTGTCTAACTGATGTCCCTGTTCGGGTGTCTCCCAGACATCTCAAATGAACCATATCCAGAACCGAGCTCCTGATCCTCCCTGAGAACTTGCTCTCCTGAAGCCAGTAGTCCCCCCAGCTCAGTTCATGGCAACTCCATTCTTCCAGTTGTTTAGGTTAAAAAGAAAACCCTTGGTGTTATCTCTTGTGCTCTGTGGGAAATAAGTCAGGAAATCCTGTCAGCCCTGCTTCTACACATACCCAGAACCCAACCTTTCCCACCACCTCGCCGGCTAACCATGGTTCCCAGACACCGTCATCTCTTGCCTGGACTGCGACAGTGGCTTCCAACCAGTGTCCGTACTTCTGCCTTCGTTTGCTCTAGTGCAAGTCAGACCCTGTCAGTCCACTCAGAACCCTCCAGCGCAGCCTCCGCCTCACTCCCAACAAACCACAATCTTTACGGTGAACCAAAAGGATCTGCATGTGCCCCGTTTCCCCTCCAAATCGTATTGCCTTCTTCTCTCCCACAGACAGCAGTTAAGAACACACATTTTGAGCTCAGGAGCAGTTACGATAGAGGTGTGATTTATCCATCTCAACATCCATTCTTCCTTCCTTATTGGAATAAGAATGCAGTTGGTAGATGGGCACATTAGGCCTGGAATAAAAGTCTACATCTCCCATATTCCCTTGCAGTGAGGTATGGCCATGTTATTAAGTTCTGGCTCCAAGTTATCATGGACATAATGGCTGGAGCTCCAGCAGCCATCTTGGACCATGAGGTGACTTTTAGGATAGAAGCCAGTATGTAGGATAAAGAGCAGAAAGCTAGGAACTTAGGCCCCTGATGACACCTGGAACTTTCACACTGGTACTAGGGGCCTATTTCCAGGCTGCTTTTATACTAGAGAGAAATAAACTTCTTCTTTGTTTAAGATATAATTAGTTTGGGTTTTTCTCCTATATGCAAATAGACCTATTTATAATTGATAGGAGAGTTATAGTAGACAACCCCCAAGAGATATCCACATCAAATCCCTAGAAGTTGTGGATTCTTTCTTATTTGGAGAAAGGTCTTTGCAGATGTAATTAAGTTAAGCTCTTAAGATGAAATCATCCTGGATCATCTGGGTAGGCCCTAAATCAAATGACAAGTGTCCTTTTAAGAGATAGAGGAGAACAGACACACAGAGGAAGAGATGATGTGACCACAGAGGTGATTGGTGTGGCCACAAGGCACATGCCAAGGAGTGTCGACAGTCACCCAGAAGCTAGAATGGGTAAGGAATGGATTCTCTTCTGGAGCTTCCAGAGGGAGTACAGCCCTATCAACACCTTGACTTCAGACTTCTGGCCTCCAGAACTGTAAGAGAATAATTTTGGGTGTTTTTGTTTTGTTCTGTTCTGTTTTTTAGAGAGACAGGGTCTCACTCTGTTGTCAAGCATGGAGTGCAGTGGCGTGATCATAGTTCACTGTAACCTTGAACTCCTGGGCTCAATCAATCCTCTTACCTCAGCCTCCCAAGTGTCTGGGACTACAGGTGTGTACCACCACACCAGGCTAATTTTTTTGTTTTGTGTAGAGACGGGGTCTCGCTATGTTGCCCAGGCTGGTCTTGAATTCCTGGACTCAAGAAATCCTCCTTGGTCGGGCGCGGTGGCTCACGCCTGTAATCCTAGCACTCTGGGAGGCCGAGGTGGGAGGATCACTCCGGGTCAGGAGTTTGAAACCAGCCTGAGCAAGAGCGAGACCCCGTCTCTATTACAAATAGAAAGAAATTAATTGACCAAGTAAAAATATATATACAAAAAATTAGCTGGGCATGGTGGCGCATGCCTGTAGTCCCAGCTACTTGGGAGGCTGAGGCAGAAGGATCGCTTGAGCCCGGGAGTTTGAGGTTGCTGTGAGCTAGGCTGACGCCACGGCACTCACTCTAGCCTGGGCAACAAAGTGAGACTCTTTCTTAAAAAGAAAAAAAAAAAAGAAATACTCCTTCCTCGGCCTCCCAAAGTGCTGGGATTATAGGCACGATTCACAGTTCATTTTACAGCAGTTTGAGAGGCATGATTTTACCTTTTTCAAAAACATCTCTTTTTAACAATACACATGATAGAGTCTATTTTTGATGTTTTAAGCCACCAAGTTTTTGGTGATTTGTTACAGCATCTAAAGAAAACCAATACGGGAGCCATAGATACAAAGGTCATTGAAACAACAAAAGTGGACAAGCTTCCTCAGGGAGAGGTCAGCATCCTGGCTGGGTGAGTGATGGGGCTTGCAGGCAGTTGAGCACCACGTAGGGGAAGGTGGCATGGCCAATGCCAAGTGGCTCGCCAAGCGGGAGCTTTCCGAGAAGGGACAGGCACCTAGTTGGGAGTCTTTGCTGGGGAGTGTGGAGGACGCAGTCTCCACCTCCAGACCTTGGGGGCCTTTTGTTAGGCCAGAGAATGAGATTTGCTCAACCTCCTACGTGGATTGCACTTTTTTTTTTATTTTCCCAGACTTTTTTTTTTCTCAGCCTCATAACTTCCTTATCTGTTTGTGCTTCCAATTTTCAGAAAGTGAAACCAAGGGTGAATGTGGTTTAGGTGATTGAACCAAGTATAGTAAATGAGGGACTCCCAGAAGTAGGGCTTCCAGATAAGGTACAGAATACCCAGTTAAAATTTAATTTCAGATAAACAATGAATAAATAAATTTTTTAGTATACATATATCCCAAATATTGCATGGGACAGACTTATACTTAAAAATTATTCATTGTTTACCTGAAATTCAAATTTAACTGGGCTGCCTTGTTTTATGCTTTTTGTTTTGTTGTTTTGCTCTGGGTTGATAATTCTGGCAATCTAAAAGGAGAGGGAGCAGGCCAGTGTGGCCAAATAAATCAGAGAGACTTCCTAGTGGCCCAGGAGACTGGGAGTAGAGGGCCGGGTCTGAGCACAGCTCAGAGAAGGACATCAGCCTGGGGAAGGGACTCGGAACCATATCTAGTATGGGAGGCCTGAAGACCAACAGGGCCACCTGGGGACAGGAGGGCCAATGGGGTAGGGAAGGATGCTGCCTGCTCAGGGCCACGTGCACTTGCAGGTAAGCAGATAGAGCCCTGGAGCTGACAAAGGGAGTTCACATCTGCTGTTTTTATTCGGTCCTCACCCAGCCCTGGGAAGCAGGCATAGCAGATCCCTATGCCCAAAGATTCCAGGAGTGATTTTGCTGAGCTCCTAGAGTGGAGGGCCATGAAAAAAGGGCTCTTGGGAAGGATGCCTGCTCATGCATGGTGGGTGGGGGGAGCTGTTGCAACCCCTGGAACTTACTCGCAGGCCCTGGGGAGCATGGTGCCGAGACTATGCCCTGGTGCAAAGTGAGCAAGGCCTTCCACCTAGTAAGGGGGTGGGCAGGGTGCAAGAGAAGAGGAATCCTCTGAGAGAGCCACCATGTGCAAGGAGGGAGAGGCAAGGAGAAGGGAAATGACCAAAGCTCAGATCAGCTAGTAAATCATTAGCCATCACCAGAACCCAGAAGCTGGCAGACTGTTATTATAGGATAATGAAATGAAATGAAATGGAAACCAGCAAAAATAAAATACAACAACATTAAATAAAACAACAAAACAAGAGGAATAAAGGTGCCAAACCATCTGATAAAGGATCAGGTCAGCCAGAAACTCCCAGAGTGCTGGGACCTAAGGTAGGCTCACGGACAAAGCTGTTGGCTGCAGACTGGGGACTCCGAGGCAGCAGGAGACAGTGGCATCAGGAGGCCAGGGCTGCACTCCTCACTCCGCCATTCAATCCCTCGGTGACCTTATGGCATCTCTTATCTTTTTGAGTCTCATTTTTCTCAGCCATAAAAGGAGGGGGTGAGCTGGAGAGGGTTCAGCCTGGGTTCTGCCACAGGCTCAGGGAGACCTGCAAGCTGGTTTCCAGTTGTGCAGAGATGCCATGTCTTGCCGCCAGGTGCTGGGGCCAGTGCCTTCGTTCACCAGCACGGGGCGCCGCCCTATTCTGTGCCAGGCAGCGTGCTGTGTGCTGGGTGAGATGGATAAGGTCCCTGTCTTTGTGGGGCTGTCTTGGTATGGGGGGAGACAAGTAATAAGTGAACAGATAATGAACAGGGAAGCAGTATTTGGTTGAAGGCAGAATGGTCTGTGCAGCCGGGCAGACACTGGGGCTGAGCGGTCCAGGCAGCAGGAACAGCTAGTGCAAAGACCCACAGGAGCAAACAAGCTGAGGGTGTTAGGAGAACAAAAAGGCCAGTGACAGGAAAGAGAGTGGGTGAAATGAGCTAGGAGAGGAGGCGCAGGGCAGATGTTGTAGGGCCCGTAGGCGGGGTGAGGACTCACGCTTTTTTCAAATGTGGTGGAAGCTACTGGAAGATCTTGAGCAGGGGCATACTGGCATCTAAGAGACATTTTTAAACAATGGCTTAAGAAATAGTTGTTATATTATGGTCAGGCATGCTAGCTATGTATACAAGCGTATGTGTTTTTAAATAAAAGAAACAAAAGTATCACAAAACAATAGATGCTTGTACAATGTATTCTGATAGTCTTGATTCTCTCATTTCATTAAAATAAAAATCAGTTTATGACTCGCTACATGGATTTCGCAACTCACTGATTGGTTGTAACCTACAGATCGCACTACTTTGAAGATATTACTCTGGCTGTTGGGTGTAAGATACATTGTGGGGGGAGGCAAGCGAAGAAGCAGGAGGAGGATGTTGCAAAAATTCTAGCACAAGAAGAAAGCAGATTGGAGCAGTATGTTGGTGGTGGGGACAGAGACAGGTGAGTATTCTGTATTTTAGAAGCAGCATGGACAGAACTTAATGGATTAGATGTAAGGAAAGAGGGAGGAATTAGTGATACTTAGTTTTGGCTTGTGTTGCTGGGAGAACAGCAGTGTTGATTACTGACATGGATTAGCCTGGCTAAGGAGCAGATTTGCAGGTAACTGAGAGTTCTGTTTGGGCAATGTCAGTTTCAGTGTACTTTCACCCATCTTAATTGTTCCTGCTCTAGTCTGAAGAGTCAGCTGGAGGGAAGTTCCACAGCAGGTGGAGAGCAACCCCACAGTGAAATGCCAAGGCACAACAAAAAATTAGTTAGCACCTACTCAGGGCATACTCTGCACCAGGCAGCTTTAAGAGCATTACACATATTCATTTAATTCTCAGGATAATGCTACGAAATAGGTGCTATTGTTGTCTATATTTCACAGGAGCACAGAGAGGTTACTTTCCTTGTTCTCCATCACACAGCAAATACATGCCAGAGCTGAGATTTGAACCAAGTCTGTCTGATGACAAAACTATAATATAGCTCTGTCAGGGAAAAGAGGTGCTCAATCTCTTGGAGTAGGATGAATCTCGACTTAGAAAAATGTTCACATTATGTTGCAGAATTGAAAAACAAAAGCCAGCTTCAAATTAAAAACAGCACATGCAGGTTTTGATCTGCTTTTATGGTGAAAATTATGCATGTATATAGGCAAAGGATAAAAGGCTGGTATATATCACATAGTTAACAAGAATTGTTACAATTGCCATTGTAAAAGAACTTCTTTTAAAATAAGAGGAAAACTGAAACAATGTTCTGTGTATCTGGCGTGTATTTGATGGACTCATGGCAGGAAAGAGCAGCAGGAGGACAAGTGTGTGTCATCGTGGAGGCCTCAGAAGATCCGGACTGTCGTCATGTCCCCACCTGGACCTTGCTGTGTGGCCTTGGGACCACATGGTCCTCAGAGGTGGATCTTAGAGAAAGTACCTAGGAGCAGTGGCATCTTGGTAAATGTTTAACAACCAGCTCTCAAAAAAAAAAAAATCCTTGATTTGTAGTGTTCACTGATTTCCATGATGTAAACGCTCCCACTGGTTTAAGCTCCTTCTATGACAAATGCAGACTGGGAAGAGATGAACAGCAGTATACAATTATAGAATATCTCCATTATGTAAATATAATATATAAATCACCTCACGAGTATAGATGATGGTAAAATGTAATAAAGTAGGTGTTTCAAGTGTTTATTACTTTTGTTTTAATACAATTTATGCATTTAATTGCAATCTTATATAATCTTATAATTTTTAATAATGACTGTTTAACAACTGGCTTACAAAATCCCTAAAAATTGAGCGATTGGCTCTAGTGAGTCAGTATGAGGGTCCAGCACACCACTGCCTAGAAGTCTTTTGGGCTGTGCCAGGCTGAAGGTCAAGGTCAGAAGGAGCTATGAGCCTGCTGAGGCAACAGAAGGTGGGAGCCTCACCCCAGCTCCTTGGCCCCCCGAGGCCTCTTGGCCTGACTCTCAGCCCAGGAGGAGAGAGAGGAAGGAGCACAGGGGAGGACTCCAACCAGGAAGGCCAGCGGCAGGAAGGGCTGGCAGCATCAATGTTATCGTGCGAGCTGTTTTTCTCTGTCTTATCAATGGCCGAGACCAGGGAAAACAATACCCCTGACCTGATATCACTTTGTGAGCCAACAGGAAAACCCCAGAACCGTGGGTTTTCACCTCAAGGATGGGAGAGAGAAAACGTGGAGGGCCCACACCCACTCTCGCTGCCTTGCAAGAGATACGCAAACGCAGCTTCTACTCACCTTCCCGCTGAGAACGACCACTTGGCTCCCACCCAACTGCAGGGGAGGCTGAGAAAGGGAGGAGGACATGGATGCCTGGGGAACATCCCCTCTCCCTGCCAGAGCCCCCTGCATTTCTATAATCCTTGGAGTCTCTGAGTCGTTCCAGCCCAGATTCGACAATCTCCTGTTTCTGAGTCTACAAACCACAGAGGCTTTCTGAGTTTGTTCATTCGTTTCTTAAGTAAACAGAGGGCTTGCCTGCTCTGATCCAGAGCTGGGTCAGGCAAAGGGGCTTAGAGCTCCTTGAGGAGCTTATCGTCCAGGGTTGGTGCTGGGCGGGAGGGGTGGGAAGGGACGACTGAGCATCTTCCAAATGTCCTAATATCATGCACACACTCCATAGTTGAGAATAAAAGAGAGGACATCTAAGGGCATGTGTGAGGGTGGGGGTGGGGGATGTGACTGCAAGAGGCTTCTTTGAGAAAGTCTGTTTTTCAGCTGGGCCTTGAAGGATGAGAGGAGACTTCTAGGAAGACTGAAAGAGAGGGCTCTTCCTGGTAGGGGAAGAGCATATGCAAAGGCATGGAGGTCATGATGCATTTTGAGTGCTTATTACTTTTGTTTTAATATAATTTATGGTTTTAGTTGTGATCCTATATAATCTAATTTTTGATAATGACTATGTTAGTCATTATGGGTGGGGAAAGGCCAGTTATTTCATTTTGCTGGAGGATGGGGTACACATGCAGCGTAGGGGTTGGGGGTAGGTTGTACCTGCAATTAGGGTAGAAAGGTGGTCAGGAGTCAGGTGTCAAAAAGGCCTTGAATGCCATGCCCAGTAGGTGTTTGGACTTTGTCCAGTGGGCCACCATGGAAAGATTCCAAGTGGGCAAGGAAGGCCAAGGTCTCCATCAGCCAGCTTCCCTTCCATTCTTTGTTGTGGACAAGGCTTTTCTCAAAATAATGTGGAGAACTCTGCGCATTCAGCTTTAGGATGCCTTAATTCCCGTCTCCCAGACAGGTGTGCCACAAGCCTAGATACATAGAAATTCCAGAGATGTTTCTCCTCATCACCCACAAGAGGACACACTCACATTTTGATCACTGGCCATGACTGACCAGGCATCATCCGCAGTGGCCAGTGACCCCAGAGGCCTGTGGTCCACAGGTTGAAGTTTGCTAAAAGGCCATTGATAAAATGCATGGAAGTTCTCCCTTATCTGTGGTTTTGCTTTCCGTGGTTTCAGTTACCTGTGGTCAACTGTGGTCCAAAAAAATTAAGTGGAAAATTCCAGAAATAATTCATAAGTTTGAAATTGGGTGCCACTCTGAGCAGCATGATGAAATCTCTTGCCCGGGTCATGAATCATCCCTGTGTCCAGCATAGCCACATTGTGACGCTGCCCACTCGCAGATATCGTCTGTTCCTAACAACCAACCATTGACATTGTCACAGCTTGATGGCCCCGGATCACCCGAAGCAGATGCTCCTCCTACCTACTGCTGTATCGTCAGAAGGTCAATAGCAGCCTAAGACCATCATTCGCCTCCCTTCACCTCATCACGTAGGCATTGTACCATCTCACACCATCACAAGAAAGGTGAGTACGGTATAGTAAGGTATTTTGAGATAGAGAGACCACATTCATATAACTTTTATTACGGTGTATTTTCATAATTGTTCTATTTTATTATTAGCTCTTGTTGTTCATCTCTGTGCCTAATTTATAAATTAAACTTTATTATAGGTATGTAGGTATATAAAAAAACATAGTACATACAGGGTTTGGTACTATCCGTGGCTTCAGGCATCCATTAGGGGGTCTTCT
>VBSM01003143.1:45574320-45588507 GCA_008086735.1 Cheirogaleus medius
TCTCAACAGCTTCTTCCAGCTGCAGCGCGGAGAGGTGGGTGCCCCCGCGCGCCTCCGCCCCGCCGCGCCGGGCAGTTTCCTATCTGCCCGGCTCTTCCTGGCCCGGCTCGGCTCCTCATTGCCCGGCCCGGCTTGGCTTGGCTTCGTTCAGCTCTGCCAAACTCGCCGCACGAAGTCCCCTGGGCGCCGGGAACGCGTCACCTCCCGGCTGAGCCCGGCCCAGAGCAGCTCCGGCCCGGGCGGGGCCCTCCCGCCCCCTCTCCCAGCCGGGGGAGCCCAGTTCGAAGGGGGCTGGGAGAGGGAGTTGGGGGGGGTTGTCTCCGGATTCTCTGCAGACAGCTGGGGTGCGGCCAGAGCGGGGAGCCCCTTCCAAGTGTCCTTCCCACGCCCAACCCTATCAACCTCCTGGCCACCGCTGGCTGAGACCGAGAGTGCAGATTCTGCCCCGAGCTCCTCTGGAAGGCCTAAAACCTTTTCTCCTCCGACTATTGTGGTTCCCGACCCGAGGGGCACCCTGAAGAGCTGAGAGTGCCGAGAGGGCTTTTCCTGCTGTTCTCATTCGGGGACCCCCAGATACATCCTCCAGCTGCTCGCCCTCCCCCAGCCACATAGGAAGTGGTTTTTGAGGGCTTGACCCCGCAGACTGGCAGACTGCGCTGTCCCCTGCCCTCCCAGCCTGGAAGGAAATGAAAGGGAAATCCTCTTGAGCTCGTGGGAGGGGGACTAGATAGCGGGAGAGGTTCCAGCTGCCCAGCGCCTTCTGCAGAGACCTGGGCCGGCTGTGTTGCAAAGTCTGCCTGTTCGGTGGATTCAGTTACAAAGTCGACTGGGCAGTGCCTCTTTGCCAGCTAGATAAACACGCAGATTGTCACCCCCTCCCAGACACTTTTGAAGAGTTCCCCCCCACCCCAGAGCCTGCCCGGATACCACTGCTCTGTTGGGCTAGGCTAGCTCAGGGGGACGCCCCCTCCCCCCCACTCACTCCTGCCTCATTTGAGAATTGCAGACACTCATCTGTGGCCTTCATTTCCTCCCCTTATGGGGGCCTTCTCTGCAAAGGTGCAGGAGGTGGGGGCAAGACACACATGGGTGTCACTTTCCTTGTAGACCTGGGGACACGGGTTAGCTTTAGGAGAGTCAGAGTCCTGAATGGGTTGGGGGCAGGCCTGCGTGCTGGGGATAGGAGGGGGAGGCCTCATGAACGTGTTCAGCTCTGCTTTTATTTAGTTATTTACTGGGAGAAACACAGGAATATAAAATGTTGGCCTAAGGCCAGCACCACCCGGGCTGACCTGTTGACCTGTGCAGGGGGCTGGGCACAGTGGAGGCGATGGGTCTGGAAGGGCACCCTTTGGTGCCAGGTGAAAGCGTCTGTATGCTGAAACTCCTGGTAAACCGTAAGGCGTTCTCTCCACGTGAGGAATTGCTCTTGGCTGGGGATCTTTCTTTCTTGTAAGAAAATTTTCTGCCTCTTCGGGGAACTGGCTTCAGGTGACCACTGACTTTGGAGGACTGTTTGTGGGGTGTTTCTTCAGTTGTTTGTTCTCTTACTAAACTCTTGTTGAGCTCTGGGTCAGCCCCTGGGGATTCACAGCGCAGGCTAGTGGGGGCCACAGATGAGCAGACAAGCGGACACAGTGTGAATGGTGGGCGATTTAAGGGGGGACTGTGGGAGCCCCACGTGAGCTTCTCCTCCAGGGAGGAGATGACCATGACCCATAGGTCAAGTGGGGGTCCCTAATTCGCCTCTGCTAGCCTCCCCCTGCTCCCAAGCCATGGTGGCCTTGTTCCCTGCCTCTGGATCTGCACTGGGAGGGCCTGGGAGTTCTTGGCCACCAAGTGTCCCCTGAGAGAGTAGAATGTTGTGCTTTTTCTTGAAAATTTCTGGCATCCAGGATCCCAGCCTCCTGCCTCTTCTTGCTGCATACCTCAGTTTCCCCATGAAGGGGCACAGTGTGGAAGGAGCAGGAAAAAGTTATGCCGTATAGTGCAATGATGGGAAAAGTCTCTCATGACCTGACTTAAGGGAACCCCCTGTCTCTCTTGGGCCTCAGTTTACCCACCTGTTAAATTTAGTCTCTGCTGTCCCCCAGGATGGTATGTCTGGGATTTAAGACAAATAAGGGAGGATGGGCCTGCAGACAGGCTGGGTCAGGGGAGGAGACAGGAGGGACTTCTCTTACGCTCACAGGCCAGTGGCCTCCTCAGAGGGGCTGGAGGGCTGTGCCCGCTGACTTCTGGAAGGCTCTCCTGGCTTCAGGATCACTCGACCTCACCCTCCACCCACTTTGCCTCCTAAACACTCTCAGAGCCCCGGCTGTGCTCCTGGGGACAGGCCTTTCCTGCGTCCAGGGCTTAGCTGGTGACCTAATATGGCTCCAAAATAGCAACTGGCTAAGAAGGCAAGAAAAAATACCCCCCACCTCAATGCCACCAAGGGGCTGGTCAGAGAGGAAGCAAGTCGTGTGTGGGCCGGAGGGGACTCTACGAAGGGATCCAGGGGGCCCAGGAGTGTCGCCATTCTGTGTGAAGCCTGGCAGGCCCGGTGGCAGTGCCTGCGGATGTGACTTGCATGCTGACCGCTGACCACAGCCTGTCTGCGCCAGCCCCTGTGCCAAGAGCCCACCCCCTCCTGCACCACCCCCAAGCTGCTCCCACCACAATAGCAAAACACCATGAATGCAGCTGGGATTGGGTGGGGAGGGGGGTGAGGACATGGGGGCACAGAAGCTCATTGTGCCCCTGGAACCTCAGCTCTGGAAGCTGAAGATAAGCCAAGGGTTCTGAGTGGCACACTGGCCCTGGGAGCAGAGAGGGAGATGGCAGAGTTCACATGCAAGTGCGGAGGCAAGCACCAGGAGGTGGCTTGGATTCCTGAGGCGTCCCAGCTCGTGGTGAGGGTGCTGGGCCAAAGCAGGCACATCTTATGCAGTTTCTGAAAAGGCCTCTGGGTCTGGAAACTAGGCCCTGTGAACCCCAGTTTCAAAAACCTGATCTATGGCAGCAACTATGTGCCTTTGGAGAAGGATTCCTGTGGCCCTTGGCCCATGCCCTCCTCTTTCTCCAGGTCCCCAAGGAAGGCGGTTCTCAGAATGAGTGGGGGTTGGGCCGCACAGGGTCTTCCCTGCCAAGTTTTGTTTGGAATTTAAATTCACAACAGTGTAGGGGCTGTAGGATTCCCCCTCTGGAAAACTTGAATTATGTCCTTGTTAAGTATTACCTCTTAGGCCCCTTGGAGCGGTGCTAGAAGCCCCTCCTAGGTAGTTCCTGTAACCCCTTTTCCCTCGGGGATGCGACTGTCTTGTTGCATGCAAGTTGGATTCTGAGGGCAGTTGTTTTCGTTCCCTCTTCCTCCAGGGACAGAGGTAGCTGGAAGGTATGGCCCTCAAGAGACCCCTACTTTGTGGATGTTAAGGGAAAGACTTTAGAGTCAAGTACGATTAGAGAGCACAGCATACTGTCTTTCCCTTGGAGACACACAATGCCTCTTACCACAGTAAAGGCTCTGAGAAGGCCTGTAACACAAAACCTGTTACCTTTCTTCAGCCAACATTTCCCATATCTATTTGACCAGAGAATGTTTTTGGCACAGAATACCTGCCAGTGTTCTTCCAAACATCCCTAGGCCCAGGGATGCTCCACTGAGGCAGAGCTCTCCCTTATTGGATAGTTCCAACTTTTAGGAAGCTCTTCCTAGAGCTGTTAACTCAGGCGCCCTCCCCCGGGGCGAAGCATTATATTCTACAGCCTTGAACACTCCCTCCTCTTTGCTGCTCAGGTCGACCCACTGGAGACTTGAGAACAGCAGCAAGGGTGTCATGAGACGGCTTAACAGACGGCCCTCCCAGGGCCTTGGCCCTTCTACACAGACGTGGCTATTAGAACCCATAAAGGAGCATCTATAGCATCTTGCTTTAAAAGGCCCCAGTCTTTATAGTTTCCTGAGGGTTCAGATGTGTCACCTGTGCCCTTGATGAGTGTAAATGAGCCTAGGGCTGCCTGACCAGTGTGGATGTGTAAAACAAAGCCACATTTCTGCCCAAGGATGGTGTTTTCCTGGCTGGGGCTGAGAGTAGGCTTCAGGAGCTGAGGCTGGTTCCCAGCAGCCTTTATGGGCTATGTGGGTTGGGTTGTGGGGGGCAGCCCCAGGGCCTGGAAGGAACAGCCAAGAGCTTGGGAGGATGCCCCAGCTCCCTTGGCCACTCTTGGAAAGCTGAGCTGTGACTCAGGCGAGGAAGACCGTCATTTGAGAGGCTGTTGGCTGAGGTGGCCTGACCCTCCCTCTGTCAAATTAAGTTGACGGGGTGGGCGTGGGCTCAGAGAGAAGACCACACCTCACGGACCATCTGAGTCAGGTGGGAGGGAAGAAAGCAGGCAACATTAGTAACTAGTAATTAGAAGCAGCGGAGAGCCAGGGCTGTCAGCACCCAGAGGAGGGACCATGGAGAAGGTGGCCCTTGCATACAGTCCCTTACTCTTGAGTGGTGCTTTATTCCTGGCATCTCTTTCCTCATAGCTCCCATCTTACAGATGAGAACACAGAGACGTGGCAAGTCAGTGCAGGGCTAGATCTAGAACTCTTCTGTGTTCCAGCCCTGAGTAGTTTCTGTGACTTGTCCTGCAGTCGGACCCCGGGGTAGCTCTCACCTGGGTCAGTCTCTGGACCCCAGCGCAGGGCAGGTGGCAACCTATCTCGACAGGGGCGTCCTGTCAAACCTTACCTTAGTGAGTGACATTTTGTCCCCAGTCCCAAACCTTTCACGGAGTGGTAGGCATTGATCATGGGTGCTGGCTTTCTTACCACGTCCCTGCTCCAGCCACTCCCCAGCAAGCCAGCATGGGGCTCCATGAGACACGAGTGCAAGGCTGGCTTGATTTAGGAGAAGCCGAGGAGATGGACACCGAGCACTTCCTACTGCTTTTGTACGCACTTTCTAGCCTGCGTGCAGCATCCCCAACGTCCAGATGGGAAAACTAAGGCTCTTCCAGAGGAAAATGATGGTTCAGGGAGTCAGTAGCAGAACCAAGGCTCCAGCCTAGGTCTCCGGATACTTGATCCGTCTGTGTGTGCGCCTATGGCGATGGTGTATAATCCTATAATCAGTCCTCCTCTGGCCATACTGGCCTTCCCAAGGTTTCTGAATGCACTAAACAGTCCCACTCCTCTAAGCTTTTGCACTTGCTGTTGCTTCTACCTAAAATGCCATTCCCTGCCCTTGTACAATGGACAGATATGACACAACTGGATGTGACTCCTCTGAGAGGCTTTACCTGGCTGCCCTGGGAGCAGATCTCCCTCCGGCTGCTGTGATCTTGTGACAGATAAGTTGCAGATGCCTCTGGTAAAGCCTATTTAACAACCAGTCTTGTCCCGTGTTATGCAAAGTGTGTCTGTCTCAATAGCTAGATTGTCAGCACTCTGAGAATAAGAATCGCATCTTTTCCCCATAGCAGTCGCAGCCTCTGATGCTTAGTCAGTACCCAAGACATGCTAGGTGCTCAGTTAAGGTTTTACTAGATGGGTGGGTGGGTGGATGGCTGGCTGGCTGCCTTGACCCATGGGTGACACCTCTCTTCTTCTCTCCCATCTCTGGACTTGTGACTATTCTCTTCAATCTCTTAGCCTCTCATTTTATCTCACAGAAAGTTTATTGATTGCTTCATTCATTGGAATGAGCTGACTTGGGATATAGTGAAACCTTGTCCCTTAAGGTGACCCTGCAGAGGCTTAGGTATGCTAATGGTCCTTGGCTTTCTTTGGTTAGGGACCTCTTTGCGGATCTGAAGACAGCTAGACTTCTTGTCGTCAATGCACAGAGCACAAGCATGTGTGCACATGCATGCACATGCATGCACATACATTTGCACGTAATTTCGGGGATCATGGACACACTCATGCTGACAGTGGATCCCAGATCAAGCCCCTGCCCCGCTATAGAGGCTGGAAGCTTCAGTGGTACCCCAGACTGGCTAAGTATTAGGGTCCTTTCTGGCCCTGGGATTTTCATATTCATGCTTTTGCTTTCATTTGAAAATAAGCTCTAGCAGTGAGAGGCAGCCCTGTCCCCAGAGCTCACGCACCAGCTGGGCAGAGGTCATATAGCTGTGCAGCGTGAGCACCTGGCAGGTGAGTGGTGACCCTGGGTGGGAGCTGGAGGAACCAGGAGGGAGGGGATCCCCCTGGGTCTTCTCTGCTTTGTCCTGATGTCCCTGCCTGCTCCTCTTACCCACTCCCCCCACCGAAAAGAGTATGGACTTGTTATTTAAATTAAAATATTTTACTGAGAACTGGCTGTGTACAGGGAACTGTGTTTTACATGTGCTGGGTGAATGAGGCGGCGGTGCCCCGCGGGGTCCTGGGTGAAGGGGCACCGCCCCGTCATGGTTAGCCCACAGGTCAGCTTTAGACCTGAGGAACAGGAGCAGAGCCGGGGGCTGAGTGCTGTTGGGGAAACCTTGGTCGAGGTGTGGCCTCGTTTTCCCATTGGCCCTCTTCCTGCCTTGTCCACAGTTGTCTCCGTCTCTGAGCCCAGTTTGAGCCCACCGTTGTGTGTACAGGGCATGCACATGTTCGACTCCCGTGGACTGGAGTCCCAGATAGACCCAGATAGACCCTAGGGGTAGAAGAAGTCCAGATCCCCTTGGGGGAAGGGGTGGAGTCACTGTGGGATGAATGGTTTCTTGTCCCAAACAGAGGAGTGTGGGTGCGTGTGCATGCGCGTGTCTGCGGGGGGTGGGGTAGGGGTGGCTTTGGGATAAGAAAGCGGTTGTTCAGCTGATGAAAGGAGCCCCCACAGAGTTGGGGGTTAGCATCAGAGAGTTCCTCCTCCAGGGACTTCTCAGGCCTGGGGAGCAGGACTCAGCACTTGGCTTCTGCCATTGGACGCTGCCTTCTCGATGGCCTCTCCCACTGCCATGTCCTTCCCAGCAGATGCTGCTCCCCATCTCTGCCTGCTGTCCTGGCCTCTCTTGTCTGTCTCTTGTCCTGTCTCTGTGTCCTCCCTTCTCCCTCTAGGCTGCCCTCAGAGGCTTCTGCCCCCCTGCCCTAATTCCTGCCCACCCCTCCCCCACTGTGCCCTCTCACTCTCCCAGCGGGGAGGGGACGGAGCGGGGGGAAGCACTGCTTGGCCGGCTTGCTCTGGGGAGCATGGAGTCATCTTGGAGACCTCTGCCTCTGCACCCCATATTCCATAGCAGAGCCACCATCCCCAGGGCCCAAACCCCTCATGCAGCAGGGAAACTGGCCCCTCATCTTTCCAGAGCTCAAGGGCTTAGCATATGACATCACAGGGCCTCTGTGCCCAGGAGAGTGGTCCACACCTGGCATTTTCCTCTGGCTCCCCTTCCTGTAGGAGAAGCCAAGATAGGAGGCTGTGCAGAGGCTGGAGCATAACAGGACAGCACACCGCTGGCTGCGTTCCCTTGGGCAAGTTACTCAGCTCTCTGAGCCTCAGTTTCCAGCTCTATAAAACGGGGCCGATAATGCCTGTTTAAATAGTGTTCTTGGCCAGGAGGTGGCTCCTGCCTATAATTTCAGCACTTTGGGAGGCCAAGGTGGGAGGATCACTTGAGGCCAGGAGTTTGAGACCAGCCTGAACAACATAGTGAGACCCCGTCTCTACAAAAAATTTAAAGATTATCCTCCTGTGGTGGTGCAGGCCTATAGTCCTGGCTGCTCAGGAGGCTAAGGTGGGGGGATTGTTTGTGCTCAGGAGTCTGAGGTTACCGTGAGCTATGGTTGTGCCACTGCACTCTAGCCTGGGTGGTAGAGAAAGACTCTGTCTCTAAAAAACAAAAAATAGCGTTTTTGCCAGGTATAAGGGAACTAAGAAAAGCAAAGGATCTAGTCAAGTATATAGCACATGGTGCAATCAAGATAAACCGTAGTGTTTTCCAACTACCTTTTCCTAGTAGCCAAGCAAGAACCTTGGAGAAGTTCCAGCAGTGGGCAGGAGTCCGATGCTCGTCCCTCGGATATGGTGTGATGATCCCATGCTTCCTGCTAGCTGCTGGGGTCACTGAACCCAGGAGGAAGGAGAGGTAGCCTCTTCCCCAAGGCTCGTGATTTGGGCTGGTACAACGCAAGGGCTTCCACCCACCACATAACTGGGGTTAACCTCCGCTCGTACCTGGGGCAGCCTCATCTAGGCAGAGAGGATCCTCCCAACACCCACAGGAGCACTGAGACCCCAACTTGAAGGCTTTAAGGTGTTAGGGCACCCATCACCCTATCTGTCACTGGGGCTCCCGGGCTCAGCCCTGCCTGTGGCTGTCTGCACCCAGGACAGGTGCAGAGCCTGGGCTCTGGGCTATGGAAGGTCGCAGAACCTTTGTCTTCAGGGACATCGAGCCTCGTGGGAGAGATGAGGAAGCATCACTCATGTAAAGAGATTAGAGAAAGTCGCATGGTGGTCCCTGCCCCCTGCCAACCGCATTGCTGGACTGAGCCACAGCCGGGGGTCAGGGAGGCTCCTGGGGGTCCCCTCTGTGGCCAGTGGGGCCTTGGAGCACCTTAGTCTGTGCTTTTCACACCGTTCCTCGGAGCCTGAGTAAGGGGAAAGGGTGTTCAAGGCCACAGCACTGCAGATAGAGACAGTTGGGACTCAGGTCCCGGAGGGGTTCAAATGGACACAAAGAGGGGTGCTCCGGGTGGGGGCAGCAAATGCAGAGACAAGCAGAGTTGCTCTGAGGGGACGGCAAGAGCAGCAAAGCTAGGGCTGACTGAGAAAGGCTCCTGGGCCTGCCTCGCCCTCCAGCCACAGACAAGAGGACGTGGAACAGGTGGTGCCCGTGCGGACCGAGTGCCTTCTGCATGCGGGGCTCTGGGGTGTCCCCCAGTCCCTGGTGTCTGCACCCCAAGAACACACGACTGCAGGGATCATGAAGGATACCCTTCTTTTCTGCTCCATTTATGGTGTACAGATGGGAAACCCAAGAAGCCAGGCCCCGGCTCTGCACGGGGAGGGACGGAGCTCTGTGTCCTGGCCTCGGCTCTGGCCAGTCCCCACAGGCCGTGCAAACAGCCGGGAGGCCGACTCGCCTTTCACCTCCATGGCCCGAGCTCAAACGGGGCTTCAGAGAGGAAACAGCTTGCTGCCCCGCCCGCCCTCCGCGCCGGCCAGGCAAGCAGGACTCCTGGCTTTGAGGCCTGGCTGGGTGCCCTGGTCTCTGTCCCTGGGCCTCTCTGGGCCTCAGTTTCTCCATCTGTAACTTGGGAATGAGGCCGACTGACTGACAGTCTCTGCCTTTTCAGCTCAAAGGTGGTGTTCATCTTGAATTGGGGGTGCGGAAAGGAAGGGGAGCAGCCCCTGGGGACAGGCCAGAGGACATTGGAGGTGGGGAGGCCGTGAGGAGGGGGAGCTTTGGACTCGCTTCTTTGAGCGAGGAGCTGCCTGTGGGCAGGGGGGAAGCTGTGGCCTTCAGGAGGCTGTGGGTAGAGTATGGAGCTGCCTGCTCCGAGGCCTCTGGCTGTCCAGGGATGCCCAGGGGGCCATTCATGGGCAGGGGAGCGTGGCCACAAGACGGGGGAGAGGTTTTTCGGGGTGTAATTAGTGCACTTTTTGGCACCCACCAAACTTCCCCTTCCTCTTGACAATGTGCTGCCAAAACAGTCCTGACTCCTGTGGACTTGCTTAAATCTTATCCAGAAGAGAAAGAAAAGAAAGAAAGAAAGAGAGAAAGAGAGAAAAGAAAGAAAGGAAAGACAGGAAAGGAAAAGGGAGAAAAATAAGAGGGTTGTTATTTGTGAAATTGCATTTCCTAGCCATGAGGGTGAGTCACACCATTTGGAGCTTCAAGTTTCTTGTTTGGATGAACTTTTCTCTGAGAAGCTGGGGCCGATTTGGGGGTAGGAGGGGTCTCCTGGTTTGGGGAGTGTCTTAGAGTCAAGATAAGAAGAGACCTGGCTGGTTGGAAAGTCCGAATGCTCTAAGGCTGGGTAGGGCTGGGCTGGTTGTACCTGAACTGCCCCCCAGGGGGTGGGGGTGGCTAGAAAAATACCCAGCAGGCTGGGGGAGGGGGAGGAGTTGTTGTTTAACGGTACAGAGTTTCAGTTTGGGAAGATGAAAAAGTTCTGGGGATAGATAGTGGTGATGGTTGCACAACATTGTGAATGCACTTAATGCCACTTAAAATTGTTAAAATGGTAAGTTTTGTGTATTTTACCACACACCAAGAAATGCACATTTGGGGCCCTCAGTCCCAGTAGCTGGCTGCTATGGTAGGTCCGAGGTGGGGCCCAGAGAACCGTTTGTTGCAGACTTCCCAGGTCATTCAATACAGGTTTGAACACACTCATACAATCTGTAAGATGGGGACAGTGACTCATAGGGCTGCGGTAAGAATCAGCTATCTTAATATGTGCAAAATTTCCAGTGCTGGAGACACAGTAAATGCTTGGGATATGTCACTGTTATCGTCTAATCCGATTTCCATCGGAACCCTCCCCCACGCCCCGTAAGGCCGACCCCCTTGGCTCCCACACCTCCAGGGCTGGGGGACCCTCTGCCTCTCGGGTTGGCCACTCCATCTTGGGCTCCTCTGAGTGCGGGCTGGCGTGCACGGCTCTGCCGGCGCTGGGTTGCACGGTTGCACAGTAGGGCCGTGCAGTGGAGGAGCAGATACGGCCTGTGGGAGCCCCGTCGCCGGGGCCCGGCTGTGTGTTGGGCCTGGGTTGCCCCAGTTGTGGTGTCTGTGCCTTTCCTTCCACGTCCCAGGCTCTGGTCCAAAAGTGCACAAAAGAGAACAGAGGCCCAGAGAGGGAAAGAGCTGTGGCCACACAGCAGTGCGTCCTGAGCTTCCCAGGACGATGGTCGCGCCCGGATGATGAGGGCTGTGTCTGCCAGGAGGGGAGTGGCAGACCCCCGACACTGGAAGCAGCAGGGAGGCTGCGGTACACAGGAGTGAGGGATGGGGTCTGTCTCTGCTGGTGGAGGGGCCAGCTGTCAACCCACCTCCCTCCTCTTCCTACACTGAGGGGACCCGGAAAAGCCTGCCCCGCTCTGGGCCCCCGTCTGCCCTATCGCTGCCAGGGACACTGAGGCCCTTCCTTTCAGGGCCCCACTTCCCAGCAGCCCGAGGGCTCCCAAGAACAAAGCCTCATCTCCCATCAGACCCAAGGGCCCCAAGATCCATGGCTTCCTCCTGCAGTTTTGGGGCACCTGAGCCGGGCCGGGCGTGCCCAAGCCTCATGCCCGGGTTTGCCATTAACCCTCCTGGGGAAGCTGCCTCTTTTCAGCCTTGGCCTTGCCCCAGGACAGGGGGACCCATGGCCGTTCCTTGCCAGCCTCCTGGTAGGCCCCAGCTTCGCTGAATTCCAGCGCGCCAGGCTGCTTGGAGCCCGTGACTCCTATAAATAGAGGCTGTATACACCAGGAGGGGCCTGGGCCACATCTGCTTTGAAGCTAAGCGAGATGTCTGGTTCCTGTCATCTGGAGGTGAGAGAGGTGGGCCACTGCCCTCCTCAGGCGCCCAGAGAGGTGGCTTGGGCCAGGCTGAGGGCTCCCCGGACACAGTCCGCACTGTCGCCTGCACAAGCCTCATGCCACATGAGACCGGGCAGAGGTTGGACTTCAGTCTTCTCTTGTGTAAAATGGAGGCAATGCTGCCAGCTGATGTCCCCCTTCCTTCCATGAAGGGAAACTGAGTCAGCAGTGGTTTGCCTAAAGTCACTCCACCAGTTAGTGACAGGTTGCTTTCTACTGTACCTTCTTATGTGGTGGCAGAGTGTAAAAAAGAAATAAAGGTGATTAATACTAATACCCATTACCATCATCATCATCGCCATTGACTGAGTGGTTGCCAAGTGCCAGGCACAAAATAAAGTGCTTTACACTCATGACCTCATTTTAGTCTTAAAGAAACCCTAGGTGTAGCAATCTTTATTCCCATTTTACAGACAGGGCCACTGAGGCCCAGAGTCGTTAACTGGCTTGTCCATAGACACAGCCAGAGTTAGGATTTGAACTCAGGCTGCTGGAGGCCAGAGTCCTTGGGCAGCTGAAGGTTCAGTATGACTTTGTGCGTGTGTGTGTGTGTTGTGGGGTGCATGGAAACTCCCCCAGGGCTGCAGCTGCAAGCACGCGTGCCTCTGTCTCCCGCAGGCGCTGAGCAGCAGCGTGTACAAGAGCGCCTCGCCCTACGGCTCCCTCAACAACATCGCCGACGGCCTCAGCTCCCTCACCGAGCACTTCTCTGACCTGACTCTCACCTCTGAGGCCCGCAAGCCCAGCAAGCGGCCCCCACCCAATTACCTGTGCCACCTTTGCTTCAACAAAGGACACTACATCAAGGACTGCCCCCAGGTAAGGCAGCGTCGCCTGGGAGGGGCTGTCGGGCTCCCTCGCAGTCCTGCAGACTGGCTCTGTGGGTGGGGCGGATGCCGTGGCCTCCCCAGCGCCCTGTCCACCAGAGAGTGGCCCTGGCCTCTGGTCTCTACCTCCTGGTCCCCTCTGGGCTTTCGGAGGCCAGGCTGGCTGGTGTGGACAGGACAGAGGCCCAGCTTGGGCCCATGCTGGCCGGTCAGCAATCGGGGTGAAGGATCTTTGGACCCAAACAGGACCCCCAAATGGGGTTCTGGGCCTTCAAGTCCCCACCAATCTTTTTGGGGTGGGGCCTGTTATGGGGCAAGCTCTGTGCGGCTCTCGGCTCTCGGCTCTGGCTCTCGGGAGGCTGCATCTCCTCACACTCACAGAGAAGGAATGCGGGCTCCGGGCCAGGAATCCAGATGTGCAGCCCCTCCCCCACCTCTGCTCTTCAGCCCCTGCCTCGAGGGAGGAGGTGACTTTGTACCCCCAGGATAGGTCTTGGCGAAGGCCTCAGGCACTGCGGGGCTGGGCCTCTCTCTTGGGGTGGGGGGCGGGGCTGCTGGGTCGTCCCACTCACAGATGACCCGGCTCACTCACAGCCATGGCTGTGGGATCCGAGTTGCGCAGTCACGTTAAATACAGCATGAGATGATCAGTGACTTTTTCTTTTTGCTATTAGTTTTTCTTATTTTCCAATTTTTTACAATGTGGTACTACTTTTATTTTATATATGTAATGGCAATGGAATCTTGGAAACTCTGAAAATCCACGTGGCATCCCCCTCCAGATGTTGGAAGCCGAGGCACGGTTGGGTGGGGCTGCGTCCTCCCAGGCCCAGTGGGAGGCGGAGGTGTGCGTGTCGCTCATTACGTACGTGCGTCAGGGCCTTGCCGCTCCGAGTGTGGCCCAGCACAGCTGCAACTGTGCCTTTGGGGAGGTTGTTAGACACGGAGAACTGCGGCCACCCTGCCCTTCATTTTAGTAAGATCCCAGGTGAGTCATGTGCCTCCCCCACCCTGGACCCTGGATGGTGGCGCTGACTGCTGGTGGCTTTCCTCCAGACCCCACACCCCTCAGTATGTGCAGCAGGCAAAGGCTCTTGGCATGAGCAGACCCCAGCAGAGGGTGAGCCCCCACCCCAGGGTTCTCTGAGTAGGAGGAGGGGCAGACGGGCAGCTAAGGATCCGATCGGGCCTCGAGGGCATGCCCATGTCCCCAGTCCACAGCCCCATGCGTTCTGCCCAGCTGCGCCCCAGCACACGGTCTCCCAGCTCATGTCCACACTGTCGTCCACAGCAACCCCCCAGCGTCCCCTGCCCACAGCCTGAGGGGTGGGCAGAGCAGGCCTGAGCCTGGTAGGGAGGGGACAGGCACTGTGCCAGATGCTCTCCAAGCGGCACTTCATTGAGTGGAACCACCCTATGCATTGGATGCTCTCGTTAGCCTCATTTTACATGAAGAAACAGATGCTTCTGGCAAGGAGGGAACTGGCACAGGGTCAGTGAGCTGGCCCGTGGGGGAGCTGGGATTTAACCCAGGAAGGCAGGTGACGCTCATACACCAGCAGGGGCGATGGGGGTTTCGAGGAGGTGCACTCACTCTGGGCTGGCAGCCGGGGAAGCTTCCAGCGGCAGGAGGGCTTGGGAGAAGGGTGACAGGTCCTCCCGCAGCATGACCAGCATCTAAAGGCAATGGATGGTGACCAGAGGTGGAGGGATGGTGGACACGCGTGTGAGTTTGTGTGTGCACGTGTGCACTCACCACCCTCTCTCCAGACAGGGCCAGTGCTCTTCTGAATGTTGGGGCAAGCTGGGCACAGTGGCTCATGGGTGTAGTCCCAGCTACTCAGGAGGCTGAGGCAGGAGGATCACTTGAGCCCAGG
>VBSM01003143.1:45588607-45624468 GCA_008086735.1 Cheirogaleus medius
CTTTGGATCACTGTGAAGAGTGCACCCACCTGGCAAGGTACTAGGTATTTTGGCAGGTTGGAATTTAAATCGGATGCTGCGTACCCACCACCTGACCAAAAGCTGGTCAGAGCAGGAGCTGGGGTAGATTCACCCCGAATCCCTGGCCGTGTGACCCCGTGCCAGCTTGAGCTGCCTCACGCCGCGGGTACTCGGCGCAGGTCTGCTGCAGGAAGGCACGGTTGGCAAGGCTTTTACGAACCATGGAAAGAAGCCCGTGTCGCAAATGAAATATGATGTAAGAGCTTAACATATATATTATTAAAAGTAGAATGGGTTTTTGGAACAGCTTTAATGACCTATGATTCACTTGCCGTGTAATTCACCCAGTTGAAGTGTACAGCGATTTCCAGTATATGCACGGAGTGGTACAGCTGGCACCACCATCAGTTAGAGAATATTTTCGTCACCTCAGAAAGGAACTTCATACTCTGTGTTCCACCTCCTGGTCTGCCCTCCCCTGGCAGCCATAACCACTCGTCTGCCTTCTCTCTATACAGATTTGCCTGTTCTGGACATTTCGTAGAAATAGAATCATACAGTACGAGGTCTTCTGTGACTGGCTTCTGTCACTTAGTGTAACGTTTTCAAGGTTCGTTCACGGAGCCTATATCAATTCCCATGATTTTGGAGGTGTCCCATCATGTTCTCTTTTCTGGAAGAGTAAAGCATTAGTATTAATTCTTCTTTAGATGTTTGATTGAATTCCCCTGCGATGCCATCTGAGCCCAGGCTTTCCTTTGTGGATAGATGTTTGGTTGCTAATTCCATCTCTTTACTTGTCATAGGTCTGTTCTGGTTTTCTGTTTCTTCTTGAGTCAGGGACTGTAGTGTGTGTATTTCTAGGAATCAGTCCACCTCATCTAATTTGCCTACTTTATTGGCAAATGGTTGTCCGTAGTATTTTCTTGTAATCCTTTATATTTCTGTCAGGTTGGTAATAACGTCCCATCTTTCATTTCTGGTTCTTGTAGTTTGAGTCTTTTCTCTTTTTTCTTGGTCAGTCCGACTAACGTTTTGTCAATTTTGTTAAACTTGTCAAAGAACCAACCTTGGGTTTAGTTGATTTTCTCTATGCTTTTCTATTCTCCATTTCATTACTTTCCACTCTAATCTTTATTTTTAACTTGTGGTAAAATACGCATGTCATAACATTTACCATCTTAAGTATTTTCAAGTGTACAGTTCAGTGGCATTAAATGAATTCACATTATGCGAGCATGGCCATCTTCTGTCCGTAGAACCCTTTTCATCTTGCAAAACTGAAATTCCGTACTTATCAATCAATAATTCCCCTCCCCCTACCCCCCCCCACAGCTACCATTCTGCTTTCTGTGCTGTGAGTTTGACTTCTCCAAGCGCCCCAGATAAGTGGAGCCACACAGTATTTGTCCTTTTGTGACTGGCCTAGTTCACTTAGTATAATGTACTCAAGGCTCATCTATTTTACAGCACGTGTGAGAGCCTTGATTCCTTTGTGTATGTACACCACACTTTGTTTATCCATTCATCCATCAGTGGACTACTGGTTGCTTCCACCTCTGGCTATTGCAAATGTCGCTGCTATGAACATGGGTTTGTAAATATCTCTTCGCGTCCCTGCTTCCAATTCCCCACTCTAACCTCCATTGTTTCCTTCCATCAGCTTGCTTTAGTTTGCTCATCTTTTTCTAGTTTCTAGAGGTGGAAGGTTCGGTTACTGGCTTTATGTCCTTCTTTTGTTTAATGTAGATGTTTATAGTTATGAGTTTCCCTCTGAGCTGCAACCTATAAGTTTTGGTGTATACTGTGTCTATATTTTTGTTTGTCCCAGGGTATTTTCTCATTTCCCTTCTGATTTCTTCTTTGACCCACTGGTTATTTAGAAGCGTGTTGTTTAATATCCACATATTTGTGAGTTTCCCAAACATCTTTTAATGATTTCTAACTTTATTCCGTTGCGGTCGTAAAACATACTTTGTATTGTTTCAGTCGTTCTAAATTGATTGTGGTTTGTTCCTGAGCCCAGCCTGTGAGCTGTCCTGGAGAATGTTTCGTGTGCACTTGAGAAGAATGTGTTTTGCTGTTGTTGGGTGGGGGTTAGGTCTAGTTGGTTTATAGTGATGCTTATTGCCTTGTTGATATTCTGCCTAGTTCTTCGATCCATTATTTTAAGTGGGGATATTAAAGTCTTCAACAATTATTGTTTGATTGTCTGTTTTTTCTTCAGTTCTGTCAATTTCTGCTTCATGTATTTTGGCACTCTGTTATTAGGTGTAACTATATTTATACTTGTATTTTCCTGATGGAGTGATCATTTTATCATAATAAAATGTCCTTCTTTAGTAACATTTTTTTGTTTTAAAGTCGATTTTGTCTGATATTAGTATAGCTAGTTTTTTAATGGTTGCTGTTTACATGATAGATATTTTTCCATCTATTTACTTTCAATAGTGTTTGAATCTTAAGTGTGTCTCTTGTAGATAGCATATAGCTGGAACTTGTTTTTTGTTGTCCAATCTAAAAATCCCTGCCTTTTGATTGGATTACTTAATCCATTCACATTTAATAATATAGTTGGGTTTAGATCTGCCATTTTACTGCCATTTGTGCCGTTTTTGTTCCTCTGTTCCTTCTTTATTGCTTTCTTTTGCATTAATTTTCTAATGTAACATTTTAATTTCTTTGATGATTTTTTTCACTGTGCTTTTTTAGTTATCTCTTCAGTGGTTGCTCTAGAGCTTATTTTATACATCTTATCTTACCAGAATCTGCTTCAGATTTGTAACAACTTACCTCCAATGAGATACAAAAATGTTCCTCCTGTATAGCTCCATTCTCTCCTTGTTTTGGCTTTCAGTAGTTTTACTATCCTGTGTATCTGTGTATTTGCAGATCTCTTTATGTTTATCCTCCTTGGAGTCTGTTGAGCTGCTTGGATGCATTGATTAAAATTCTTCATCAGATTTGGGAAGTTTTTAGCCATTATTTCTTCAAATATTCTTTATCTCCTTTCCTTCTGTGGAATGATTTTTAAATGATCTAAATGCTTTTAAAATCTTCAGTGGTCTAACTGGGGGTGGAATGTGTAGAATTCTATTAGGTCAGCCCTGCCTGGGTCCTGAGGCTTCCTGTGGAGCCCGGGGGGTCTGAGGAAGCAACAGTGAAAGTGAGGGGGAAGCATTCAGTGCCGGCGGCCCTGGTGGTGGACGCAGGAACGGGGGTTAGTAATCTGGCAGTTGGTTCTTTTCCACCTTAAGGGAAGGATAGAGGTGTCCAGAGCTCAGCTCAGCAGAGTGATGGGGCCTGTCACATGTCCCAGGGGCAGAATGAGGGGGTTGCACGCTGGTGGGAAGGCTGGGAGCCCCACAGCAGAGGCAGAAGGTGTGGAGAGCAATTCCGAATGCTGTGCAAAGGCAGTTCCGCCTTGCAGGGTGAGGCCGTGCCTGGCCACGGTCCATTTCCAGCCGATGTCAGCACTGGCCCAAGAAGGCTTAGGACCCAAGAGTGTCTGTCTCTTGGTTCTTGATACAGCAACCTCTATTGTCTTCACATAGTGTGCCAGCCATCCAGCCCAAGGGCAATAATAATATTAACAACAACAATAATAGTAGCCTCCAAGTATTGAGTTTACCACTGAGTTCAGCATGCTATATGCATTAGCTCATTTAATTCTCTCAACAACCCTCTCAGGGAGGTACTATATATCTATCTATGTCTATGTCTATGTCTATGTCTATATCTATATCTATATCTATAATGATCAATTGCCAGATGATACAACCAAGGCCCAGAGACATTAAGTGACTTGCCCAAGGTCACACAACTAATGACTATGGAAACTGGAATTGGAGCTCAGGTGTTCCTTATTCCGGAGCCCACGTGTTTTCAATTACGTCCTGCCATCACCCTTAGCATCTAGACTTTGATCTCCACTCTCATTCCCAGAAAGTCAGGGTTCTTTGAAAAGATGGCTTTCTGGACAAGCAGTGTGGGCAGAGGCCACACGGGGCCTGGTCTGGCCAAGTCAACATGCCTGGTAATTCCACCACCCGTCCAGCCTCGGGGTGTCTGCTGCCCCAGTGCAGTCAGGGAGGTCATGGGCGGGTTGGGGTGCCAGCTCCAGTGGCAGCCAGAAGCCTGGGGACAGCAGGGGAGGCACGGCCGGTGTCTGCTGGGCCTGCCTGCAGGGTCACCCAGCTGTGGCGGGCTGGTTTCTGCATACGCTGGGCAGGACGGTGAGGGCCTGAGCCACAGCATCTCACTCGGAGCCAGCTGCAGCTGCCTGCGTGGTTCTGTGCATGCGTGTGGGGACTTGGCATGGCGCCACATCTGTGCGCAAGAGACACGGTCTGCCCAGGACAGAGCAGGGCCCAGGACGAACTCCCCTCACCCACCCCTTCCCGAGTGCTTCCTGTGCACCAGGCCCGTGCTAGATAAGGCCCGCCCCTTGTCCTCAGTGGGACAGACAGAAGCGGTGTTGGCCACCCTGAGGGACAAGGGCTATAGCTGAGGGTGGCCGTGAGGGCCTAGCTCGGCCTGAGGCTTCAGGGGAGGCCTGAGAGAGGAGGAGGCTGGACTAGGGTGGGTGGGGAAGGCTTCCAAGCGAGCATGTAAATAGCAGGCGTATGATTTCCGGGCACCATGAGCCCTGGGTGACAGCGGACACTCCAGGGGGTGGAGCGGGGGTGTGGCGGAACAGGTGATGAAGGCCTGCGTGCCAGGCGGCGCAAACTTGGACTATCTGGAGAGCAGGGAGGAGGGTCACAGTGACAGGCTTGGACTGGCAATTTGAAAGGTCCTGCTAGCGGCAGGCTGGGCAAAGCTGCGGAGGACTCCAGCCCCTGAGCCCAGACAGGTGCTGACGAGACTAGACACAGGGCAGGGGTGAGCAGAGGTCAGAGGTGAGGGACGGATTCTGGAGACTGAGGAATTACCGTCTGTGGGGCGTGCTGCCCAGAGCGGAGGAGAGGGAGAAGACAGCAAGGCGGGTGACCAGATCTTTGAGGCCCCCTGGGCAAGTGGGTGCCACCAGCTGGGTTGCAAACACACCTACGGATAGGCGCGCCTTCATTTATCCATTCAGCAGCTATTTACTGAGCACCTACTATGTGCCAAACATGCAGTGAGCATTTGAGGACGCCACAATGAGCAGAACAGGACAGGTTCCCGCCCTTCTGGCTTACATACCAGTTGGCGACGTCAGGCCACAGGCGCAAAGCAGTAAGAAATAGGGAAATATCGGATCAGATGAAGAACGTATAAGGTGCTTTGATCGAGCGACCAGGCCGCCTTCTCCGTGAGGAGTGGCAGGCACGGCGCCAGGGCCCATGATGCTTTAGGGATCCACAGAAATGTTTCATTTCATTTATTTTAAAACCAGAAGAGAACATGAATATAATAATGATGCACATGTGATTATGAATCCAGCTTGGAGACCTCCCCTTATACTAATGCAGTAAGAAAATATAATTTTTAATCATTTTTTATGGAGGGAGGGCCTACGAAGGCAAAGTGGCTAGGGCCCACAAAAGCCATGAGGCGGCCCTGAGCAGTGTCTGGGGTAGCTTGACACTGGGCGGCCACTGTAGACCTCTCTGGTGATAGCACATGAAAACGCCGGATAATACCTTTCCTCTAAAGCTCAAGCAGGGTTGAGGGTCCACATGCCAACAGTGAGGACCCTGATAGTGGCAAGGGGGATATTTCGTGGAGGTCAGAGGAAACAGCCTCAAATTTATGAGTTCAAATTCCAGCTCTACCATTTTGCTGCTGTGCAGCCTTGGGCAAGTCGCTTAACCTCTCTGGGCCATCTTTCCTCATCAGTGATTTAAGGCTGGTGCAGGGTTCCCTGCCTTGATGCACTCAGCACCTCTGTAGGAATGGAGGCTGGGGTGGGGTGGGGGTCATACACCAGGACCCTGTGTCCTTTCCCTAAACCCTCCCCTTACCCTCCCTGGCTGTGAGGCCCAGCCATGCCCAGCCTGGCATCCACCCTTCAGGCACTGACCTGGGAGCAGAAATCCTCTGGGGCTTCAGCCTCTATCACTCCCAAGACACTCCTGGGGGTGCCGGTTCCTCTCTGAAGGAGGTCTGAGGGTGTTGTCATCTGTGCCTCCTGTGACCAGCTAAGCCGGGCACTGCGCAGGTCTGGGGAGGGCCGAGCGCAGGGGAGCTGCCGTTCCGAGTCAGCATGCCCAGGGCTCCTAATGAAATCCAGATGTCAGACAGAAAACAATCGTCGCCCCCACCCATCTGCAGCTCGGGTTTCGTGGAGATTGCAAAAGAAGAAGAAAAATAGAGCCAGAGAGAATGGAGTCCCGGGACAGCTGAGATCTTGGAGGTGGGATGTAAATAGTTTCAGGGTCTTGCTAGGGGGAGGGGCAGGAGGCCAGGAGAAAGAGGGGGCTGGCCCAGTCTTCCTCCCTCACCAAGGTCTCCGCAGCTCTGGGACCCCAGCCCTTGTGCCCCTCCCCAGGCCAGAGCAGGCTGGTCCCTGGGAGTTGTAGGGTGTCAAAGGTGACAGACAGGGCCCATGCCACCAGTCCATGTCTGATCCTTGCCTGGAGTTTCCAAGTCCTCATTCCAGCCCTGAACTCACTGCAGGTCAGGGTGTCCTCTTGGGCCCGAGTGGCTGGAGCCCAGGAGGGGGCAGGCAGAGAGGGACTAGAGTATGCAGAACCTTGGGCCTGGGCCTAGAAGCTTCTCGGAGGCCCAGAGCTGAGTGGAGTGGGGATAGAGGATGGGGGCTTTGGTGGGCCAGTCGGAGGACCTAGACCCTTCCTTCCCCCAGGGCAGCCCCACATAGCAGGGAACATGCGAAGAAAAGATTCTCAGGCTGATAAGGTTTAACACCATCGATCAGTTCAGACCCATACATGTACTGGTGGGGAAACTGAGGTTTTCTTACAGCACCCGGGTTAAGGACTACATGTCATAAAAAATCCATAGAGGGAGGGAGGGAAGAGAAGCAGAAAGATAACACCACAGACAAAAAGCCCTTTTAATGTTGGATGGTGGAATTAGCAAAGCAGGCGTTGTGTTGCATCCTGTACTCGTTATAAAACGTCCAGAAGGAAGGCAGGGCTGCGGCAGCATCGTTCTGGGATCCCTTGGAGGAAGGGCTGGGCCCAGGGCAGTGCCTCACAGGGGCTCCACGCTGTGGGCAATGTCGCAGGGCTTCCTCTGGAACCTGGGGTCGGCTGATGGGCCAAGGGCCCCGGGCCACGGTTTTCCAGCGCTTGGCACAGAACCTGGAATGTCATGAATGTTAGCCGGGATGGGCATTGCTGGGGGCGTGGCGCCTGCCATTTGGCAGGTGGTGACTCTGGCGGAGGTGCTGACGGGAGGGCAGTGCCCCAAACCCAGTGTCATGGCCTCAGGGCTTTCCTCCTGCCCACTGCGAGGCCCTGTCCTTGCCATGCAGTGGCTTCGAGCACAGCCCCGAAGCCAGCCTGCTTGCATCCGCCTCCCAGCACTGCCTCGTCACAGCTGTATGCCCTTTGGGAACCATTCATCCACTCTTTCTAGGCCTCAGTTTCCTCTCTTGTGAATTGAAGGTACTAAAACACCCTACCGGCTGGGCGCGGTGGCTCACCCTTGTTATCCTAGCACGCTGGGAGGCTGAGGCGGGCGATTGCTCAAGGTCAGGAGTTCGAAACCAGCCTTAGCAAGAGCGAGACTCCGTCTGTACTAAAAAAAATAGAAAGAAATTAATTGGCCAACTAAAAACGTATAGAAAAAATGAGCCGGGGAAGGTGGTGCATGCCTGTAGTCCCAACTACTCAGGAGGCTGAGGCAGGAGGATTGCTTGAGCCCAGGAGTCTGAGGTTGCTGTGAGCTAGGCTGATGCCACGGCACTCTAGCCTGGGCAACAAAGTAAGACCCTGTCTCAAAAAATAATAACAATAATAATAAAATAAAAATAAATAAATAAAACACCCTGTGTCGTGGGATGTCGTGAGGCTGAATGAGTTATCTGAAGTGCTTATCAAAGTGGCCGGCACCTTACGTGAACTGCAGGTGTTCGCTGTTAGGACTCTGTTAACGCCCGTCATTATTATGACGCCTCAACTCAGCTATTTCAAACTGGTTTAAGACGTCCCAGAGGTCAAAGAGAATGCTCAGGGCTGTGGGGTCCCCCTTCCTCCCTCGTCCCCCAAGAGGAGGCTGCCTCTGGGCTGAACCGAAGGGAGGCTGTGCTTTCTCAGCAGCCTTGGGAGGGAACAGGGGAAGGCTCTGCCGAATTTGGGTCACCCAGGTTGGCTTCAGGGACTGAGTCCTAGAGGCTCTGCCTTGCCCAAAGTGGGTGCTCCGGGAGAAGGGGCGGTGAGGCAAGGCCGGGAGTGCCCAGGGCCACCTGTGGGCTGTCAGCTCCCCTCTGGCCCAGGCAGAGGGGTGGACGTGCCAAGGGCTTGCCCTGGCTCAGAAGTGGGAGCAGCTGCCGGGGGAGGGGTGGGGGTGGGGTGACAGCAGGGTGGGGCGCTGGGCGTGGGGGTTCACAGACAACCACGTTTACATCCTTCCGGCTGTCTTGCGCCTGGCAGGAAAGTGCCTAGGAGGGCCAGTTTCACATCCTCAGCTGCCAGTTCTCCTTTTAAAAGGATCGCAGATGGTGATGAGGAGTCCTCAGGAATCTAGATGTGCCAGTGGCCTCACCCTCTCAATCCTCTGCCCCTGGGCCCTGAGGGACAGGGATGCTGGCAGAACCTGGGAGTCTGGAACTACCTGCAAGGCCTGGTGAATGCAGCACTGGAGCAGAGCAAGTGCGTCCTTGGGCTGAATAGCTCCCGGTGTTGCCTCCTTCGGGAAGACCTCTCTGATTTCTCCTGTCCTCCAAGTTCAGAGGGACTGCTCTCCTCTGAACGCCGGAAAGACTCACTCACTCACTAATTCCTCACTGGCTGAGGGCCTCCAGTGTGCCAGGCTCTCAGCCTGCCCCTCTCACACAGCTCCCTCTCATTTTAGAGTAACTCAGGTTGGAGCTGGCTCTACAGGCCCTGTGGAAGGTTCTGGCCGGGTCATCCCTTGGTGCCCTCAGTCTTGGTGAGGATGGAGAGTCCAGGGCAGCTGAGTCTCACTGGGCTGGACTCAGACTTCACTTCTGCCCTTTCCCAGCCGTGTGACCTTGGCCACGTTGCCTACTTCTCCCGGGCATCTGTAAAATGAGTCCACCCACCTTGTGGGGTGTTTGTGAGGAAAGTGTGCGCGAAGCTGCTGATACAGTGCCGGGCGTCCCACAAGCATTCAGTAAATGGCAGCTCTCGCCGTTTGTGTTCCGCGTCGGGCTGCGCGGCCTGCTGAGCCGGATCTGCCCTTCTTTGTAAAGTGGGGCTCACGTGCCTGCTGGGGGGTCGGTGGGAGGTAGGTGAGAAGCAGCCTGGGGCACCAGAGAGGTAACAGAGCAAACCCTCCCCCTCCTTTCCCTGCCCCACCCCTGCAGCTGTGCACACGCGTGCACACGTGCATGCACACACGTGTGCATACCCGCACACATATGCACACACACACCCCTGGGCTCATGCTGTTCTCCCCCCCGGCCCACAGTGCCATTCCCTGATCTCTTCCCTCCCTTCCCCGCTTCAGAGCCCAGCCTGAGCCCGTCTCCCTCAGGGCATCTGCCCAGCCTAGGGGGTGTCCTCTCTGCACCCCACTTGTCACGACAGCACCCCCACCCTGTGACTTGGCTCTGAGGCCTGCAGTGGTTTCTTACCTGTCCTTCCTCCCCATCTAGTCCCTGGAGGACAGGGACATCCCTATCCCCTCCATGGGTAGGTAGGCTCTGCTCTGCCCCGGAGTGTGGCCCTTGCCTGGGTCCTAGGAGGTGGGCCCCAGTGCTTGCCCTTTGACCCCTGCTGAGTTTCCCACCTCGCCCCTCCCCAGAACTCTGCCTGTGCTGTGGCCTCAGCCTGTCGCTCACTCTCATTTTCTCCCTCTTCTCCTCCAAGCCCAGCCCAAATGTGTCCTTCTGTGCCCTGGGGCTGGTCCTACCTCGTCTTGCTGAGCCCTGCCCAGCCCAGGCCTGATCCTACATGAGCCTCTCCTACTTCCTGGGGGTCCTTCCCAGGCAGGTTTGTGTCTGCGAGGCTGGCAGAGCAAACACGGCACTGGGGTCAGACCGCTGAGCCCCTGCCCCAGCCTGTCACTCAGTAGCTCTTCAACTTTGGCCAAGTCGACCCTGCCCTGGGCCCGCACACCCTCATGCATGAAGCAAGGGCAGTCATGAAGCCTGTCTCTTGGGGCTTTTGTGAGATTCAGAGGTGACCAGGCAGGCAGCTATACTTTGAAAACTGTGAGGTCGGACCCTTTGCTCCACTGGCCAGCAAGCAGCCGGTGTGCTGGGATGCCCAGAGGTGAGCGGGTGAGGGTGTCTGGGCTTCTGCAGCGGGTGTGAGCCGGGGGCTGTCCCCCGGCAGCACTGCCCCTTCCCGACACATCTGGGATGGCCACCTGGGTTCCTCCTGGACCGCGTGGCTTTGTCTGGAGTGGGGGCAAAGTAGCCAGGGCCCAACTGCAGGGTTAGAGGACTTGGCACCCCTGCCCTGGCCAGCCTTGGGGATCTGGTTCCCGTCGGCACAGGATCCCCCCATTCCAAGGTTGAGGCCTCGGAGAAATCAGGCAGCAGGTACAGGGAAGAAATGCACACAGATGGGACGGGGGCCTGGGGAGACCAGACCTCCCTCCCACCTGGCTTGTGAAGCGCCTTCGTCTCATTGCTCACCGGGTCCCCACACTGCCGGGAGGTTGTCTGCGGCCCGTCTGCCCACCCTTCTGCTCTTTCTTCATCTGTCTATCTTGTCCCCTCGGGACAGAGAGGCCCCTCAGCTGGTTAGGATAAGGCCAAATCAGTCTGACCCCGGGCCCAGCCTTTCCCACGACCCCCCTGTGCCCACAAGAATTGGGACCCGTCCGCTAGGACACAATGTGGAGCTGCTGTGCCCGGGCGCTGGCCGAAATCCAGCTGCGGAAGAAAATGTGCGCCCCAGGCTGTGTGGGAGCCAGGTAGCTCTCCTCCCGCAGGTTGGGTGATGGTGAGGAGGGGCTGACCCCAGGCGGTGAGCATGATGGCAAGGGGTCAACCCCGAGCTCCTCCGCTCCTTTATGGGGAGTGAGTGTGCAGCTCAGACAGGGCCTTGCGTCCCCCGCAAGCAGGCGCTCTCAGCCCTCCCTGTGCATTAGCCACTCCCGCCTCTGTGTCCCCAAAACACCCCGCACAACCAACTTAGTGTTTCGTATTCTCTTTTGACTGTGGTCTCCAGGGCAGTGGGGGCAGGAAGTCACTTAGCGTGGTGCCTGGCACAGAGCGGGTGCTCCAAGTGTGAACCGTTGCTGCTGCTTCGACACTCCATCCCCAGCGCCCACCACGGTGCCCGCCGCCAAGCCAGGCCCCTTCATAAGGGAGATGGCAGGAACGGTGCGGTAGCTGGCACTCGCGGGAGTGTTCAGGTGGCCCGGGCCCGGCTCTGAGCGCTTTACACATATCGGCTCATCTGACCTTCCTGTAGCCCTCTGTGCTGGGCACTCTTGTTTCCATTGCACAGAAGAAGAAACTGAGGCACAGAGCGGGTAAGTGACTTGCCCAGGGTCCCGCAGCTTGGATGCGTTCCCCAGCAGTCTTGCGTCAGACGTCTTGACAGTCTTGCTGTCACAAATGTGTGCAGAAGAAAGGAAGAAATGATTAAGCCACAGTTGGAACGTGGAGAGGGAAAAAAAGGCAGGGTGCTGATGTTGATGGCACATCCTCTGTGTGCCAGGGACAGTGCACAGCATCCATAGCTCAGAGACAGCAAAGGATTTGCCCAGGGTTACACGGGAGGTGAGGGAGTGTCTGCAATTTGAGCCCGATGAGTGTGGCTCTGTGGCCTGCTGATTCCTAATCACTCCCGCCCTGTCCCACTGGCTCAGGCCACAGGGAGCCAGAGCAGTTGCCAGCGCCATTCATCAAGGGTCCCTGGAGGCCTCGGTCCCACACAGCTGAGTCGGAAGCAAGACAGGCAGTCACTGGGTGAGGCCACTCATTGCCAAGGTGTTTGGTTCTAACCAGCTGTTGGGGAGGAGTTTAGAGGAAGGGGCATAGCCAAGTGGGTGACCTTGAATAAGCTCCTTGCCCTTGCTACACCTCAGTTTCCCCTACTGTGCAGTGGACGCAGCAACATGGATCCTGTCCTTTAGGGCTGCTGCGTGGGTCTCGAGAGCTAACAGAGCACGAGGTGAATGGCAAGCCAAGCTGAGCAAAAAGTAAAGTGCTCTTAGGGATCGAAAGGCTTTTATTTATGAACATCTAAAGGTTTGCCTAAAAGTGTGGTCAGTGCGCCAGCAGCAGTGGCCGCACTAGGCGCTTCTCAGAAATGCACAAGCTCAGGCCTCGGGCCCAGCCTAGACCTGCTGGGTCAGAATCTGCATTTTCACAAGCTCCTGAGATCACTCGTGGGCACGTGAAAGTTTAGGAAATGCTGGTCTAGGAATATCCAGGCTCCGCTTCCCCATTCCTGGAGGCTGCAGCTTGGGCCTTCTTTCCATAGCCTGCTAGGGGTTCTTGGCTGGAAATTCCCATCTTGTTGGAGGAAACACCCCGGCCCAGCCAGACCCCTGCCCTGCCAGGCTGCTTAGGAGCCAGGAATGCACCGGAGTAAAATTGAAATTGGGCAGAGGCTCTGACAGCCTCTGATGCAGCCACCCCCATTTGTTTGGGAATGCGGATGCCACCAGAGTCAGCAAGGCTGGCCAGACCTGGGATGGGACGGGGACGAGGGGCACGCTCAGGCAGGGTGCAGGAGGGCTAGGGGGTTTCCTCTGAGCAAGCGAAAGGCGTTTGTGCCAGATAGTGTTCCTCTTCATGCAGGAGGGCGAAGGGCTGAAACTGCAGTTGGAATGTCAAGGGTTAGACGTGAGAAGCAACTTCCTCGCTGACCAGGAACGAGCCAGCAAAGGACACTGAGGGCTCCGTCCCCTTGAATGTGTGGCCATTTCGTGTGAGGTTACAGGGGTTCTCCGTCCAGCCTCCTGCCTTGAGACCATTTTGACACAGAGAGGCCAAGTGACTTGTCTAAGGACACCCAGCAAGCAGTGACAGCGAGGACCCCAGCTTCTGACTCGCTGTGCCTGGGGCCTGTCTTCATCACAGGCCTCCCTGGAGGCTGGGAATGGCCCTTGATGATCTTTGGGGCCTTCCCTTAAAGCAACCTGGAGGGTCCTGAGCATGGAGGCGGTGGGGGGAGGGTGAAGGGAGGGGTGGGCTCTGTGAACTTAGCAACTCTGTGTGTCTCACTCTGTCCTGGCCTGTGTGGTACCCAAGACCATTAGGAACACCTATGGGGCAGGGGTCCTCTGAGGCTGATGCAGTGAGTTGGGGACAGGACCACTAGAGCCAAAGGGGTCCAGGCAGAAGAAGCAAGTAGAAGCCTGGAGGCCCTGTCCTTGGTGTAGAGGCTGGGGACCACCGCTGTGTGTCCTTGGGCCAGTTACTTGCAGTCTCTGTTTCCCCATCTGTAATATGGAGGAGAGGTTGGACCAGATCAGCGATTTTCAACTAGGGTGTTACATTAGGATCACCTGGGGACTTTTGTTTTTGTTTTTTTATTTGGTGCTAGAAATTCTGATTCAGTAGATCCAGGGTGGGCCTGGCCATGGGTGTTTGCTCAGCTCTCCAGGCGATTCTGACGTGCTGGGCAGAGGTGTGTTGCTGGGTCTGAAATGGCTGGGGGTGGGTGCAGGTGAGCATCACTGCGATTGTCCTGAGGCCCTGGGAGTGCGAGATTACAGGGTCCCATGAGACTCAGAAACGGATATTCCAGGGGTTCCCGTTCCTATCACTGTCTGATGTTGGGTCCCAAATGTCTTAGATCATGTGCCTGCAGTTTTATTATTCTGGGAAGCCAGGCTTCCCACATTAGATGATTCGGACGCGGACACTTGATTGTTCTGAATGTTGTGATTTTAAGAGTCCGAGGTTCCGCAATCGTTCCATACCTAAATTATGTGACCGAACCCTTCCCCCGTCTCTGTGTTCAGTGTGCTGTCATTGTTCTTCGAGATGAAGATTCTCCTTGTCTATGATTGTAACACATTATTATCCTGAATTCCAGAGATTCCAAGAATTTAAGCTATGGTGGCACTAACATTTTTTTAAAACTCTAAATTCAGCAACTCTGCGATCTGTCATTCCATCTGGGCAGTTGGCCACCAAGGCCTGGGGCCTGGCCTTTGTCTCCCCCAGACAAGGTGGTGATTGTGTAAGCTTGGATGTGTGCCCCCTCTCCTCCTCGGCCTGGGGGGCCTGTCCTGGGGGAAGTAGTGGGGTGAGGAGCGCAGAGACCCCGTGGAGCTCTCTCTGCTCCAGCTCTGCCCCCAGCACTGCAATAGGGGGGTGGAAGGCAGGGCTAGTGTGAGGGGCGCACGTGTCTGTGCAGTGAGCAGGGCAGCGTGTAGATGCGTAGCAGCATCTCTCAATGCGTCAGCCCCGTGTCACAGCGGAGCCATCAGTTCCCAGGGTGTCAGATCTGGCTTGGACATTAGAGGCTATTGCATCCAAAGCACCTCCCTAAAGATTCTCTCTCTCTCTCTCTCTCTCTCACACACACACACACACACTCTCACTCACACACACTCATACCCCAATTCCATATGGGAAAACTGAGGCACAGAAGGAGGAGGTGACTTGCCTGATAGAGTTGGTGCCCAAACCCGGGGACTCCTACCTCCCAGCTATCATTGTTTTTTTTTTTTTTTTTTTTTTTTGAGACAGAGTCTCACTCTGTTGCCCGGGCTAGAGTGCCATGGCATCAGCCTAGCTCACAGCAACCTCCAACTCCTGGGCTCAAGTGATCCTTCTGCCCCAGCCTCCCGAGTAGCTGGGACTACAGGCATGCGCCACCATGCCCGGCTCATTTTTTCTATATATTTTTAGTTGGCCAATTAATTTCTTTCTATCTTTAGTAGAGATGGGGTCTCACTCTTGCTCAGCTGGTCTCGAACACCTGACCTTGAGCAATCCTCCTGCCTCGGCCTCCCAAAGTGCTAGGATTACAGGCGTGAGCCACTATGCCCGGCCCTACCAACTATCATTGCTTGGTCCTTGCCAGCCTGTCCTTCTCAGGCCTGGCTTTTTGCACAGAACCATAAGCTTTCTATAGGAACACGTCAACCTTTGGGTCCCCCTAAGGTGACAGAGACCAGCCCTACGACTCAGGATTACACATTTAAAGCCTGTAGCCTGTCGGATTTCACTAGGCCCAGGCCAGGCTCTCCCTGCCCCCATGTGACCTTCCGAGACTGCTTCCTGCCTGCCAGACCACACTGTCTTCTGTCCCACTCCTCAGGCCTGGTGCCCACCGTGTGCCTGCACACATCAGGCCAGGAAGAGTTAGGCTTTCATGGGGATGCTGCCACTCACTGTGTGACCTTAAGAAAGTCCCTTCACCTCTCTGGCCCTTTCCATGCTGGGGGCCAGTAGAGCATAACTCACAGAGTTGCTGGGAGAGTTAAATGAGATGCTGTCTGGGAAAACCCGCCTGCCAGGTTTGGCAGAACTGGCCACAAGCACCACCAGCTCGTCACACTCTGCAAAGAACCTGTCTTGGACGAGGGGCTTGCGTTTGTTGAAGGAGGCTGGGTGGGCTGACTTATAGTCACTCAGAAGGTGAAATGTTGGGTTTCAGAGACTTTCCTGTGTTTTCAGAAGGTTGGTGGGATAGAGGAAAAAGAGTGTAGGGGCCTTGGACATCCAAGATTTTAGGCAAGTGTCCCTAGAATGATGATGATGGTGGTGATGATGGCTACCATTTACCAAATTCCAACTAAGTGCCAAACACTTTACACTCATGAGCTCATCAAATTTTCTCAACAACATGCCTGATAGATATTATTATCCCCACGTACAAATGGGAAACTAAGGCTCAGAGCATCTCAGAAACTTCTCCAAGCTCTTGCTGCCGGTAACGGCAAAGTCAGGATCAAGCCCAGGTCTCCAGGGCTGCCCAGCCGGGGCTCTCTTTCACTTGCGCTCGGCTGGGTGAGGGGATGCAAGGCCACGAGCCGGACAGTGACCGCTTCCCCACGTGGCCACAAGCAGCCCATGGCCAGGAAAATAGACATTTTCCAGACAAGATAAGAGTGGTTGTATTTTCTCCTCCTTCGGTGCAATTCTCCCAATTTTCCAGGCAGCTATTTTTATCATTTTTGGGAATCCAGAGCTTCCTGTGGCTGACCAGCCCTGGACATGCCCCCAACCCGCCGAGGCCCGTGGAGGTGGGTACAGAGCAGGGACTCTGCCCAGCCACACGCACGTACACGCACGTCCACCCTCACTGACACGCCGTGCACACTCACACAGAGGCTCCTGTGCGCACTCGCTGCTGCCAAGCCCAGGGACCTGGGATGTTAGCAGGAAACTCCGACAGCCGCCTCCCTGGGGGTTCTGGAGCGGGTTCAAGGAGCTGCTGTTCCGCCCTTGCCACTTGCTTCCCTGTCAGTGACTTAAACCAGAGCTGGCAGGTCGGGCCACGGTGCATGCCCGGGGAAGCACACTGCCGTGTCACTCCCCACGTGCGTGCACGCCTGCGCGTCTGGGGACCTGTGCCCGCCCAGGCCCAGAACAGCACGCAGGCTCACTGCCCTCGGGTGGCAGAGCAAGGAGACTTTGCTCACATGCTGACGCTTCCCAGGTGGTTCCTTCCGCTCCTGAGAGTCCAGCCGTCCGGGCTGCTGGGAGCAAGGCAAGGGCAGGAGGGCACTGTGAGGGGCACGTGTGGGTGGGCTCCAGGGACTGGGGACGGTTGACTTGCTGTGGGTCCTGCCCTGGTGCCACCCTAGGAAGGAGCAAGGGCGCCTGGAGACAGTGCCGGGGGCAGGCTGGAAAACTCTCTCCTGTGACACAGCGCAGGCCTCTGGGGTCGAGAGGCCCTCTTGGGGTGGCATGGTGGGGTCTCAGGGCATGGCGGCTCCAGGAGGGACTGGGAGTGCTGTCTGGAAGTTGCCTCCTACCCCACGGCTGCGTCAGACTCTCCCGGAGCACTGGGCTGAGTGGGATCCAGGAGGCCTGAGCTCCGGGCTGTGTGGCGCTGGAGGCCAAGCGGCCGCCCTGGTCCTGCCCTGTAAAGGCGAGGGCCCGTGGGAAGTGACACGAGACCATGGCAGTCCCGCGCTGGTGTGTGCCGTGCCTGTGCTGTGTGCGCACCGTGCGCTGTGTCCCTCTGGACCCCAGGTTCGTCCTCTCCCTCCTGGGTCTCCTTCCACTGTGGACTCAACACCTCTTCCGTAGATCCCTTCGTCTCGGCTCTGAAGGACTGTTTTGGAACAGTGGGGGAAGCCCTGGGCCTGCCTCGGTGGCCTGCGCTCACGTGGCCTGCGCTCACGTGGCCTAGCCACTTCTAGCTTGGCCCTTCCCCTTCTGAGCTCATTTGCTTACCTGCAGAGCAGTGTGTGTGCGTGTGTGTGTGAGTGTGTGTGCGTGTGTGTGTGTGTGCGTGTGTGTAAGTGTAATTAATCACAGCACTGTGCCAGGGTGCCTGGCCCCACCTCCCAATCAGCTTTGGGGTGGACCCCCCCCCAGGGGAACCTTTACAGGCTCAGGTGACAGGTTTACAGGTGACTCCTGAGGACAGGAGCCAGGGCAGATAGTTATCACCTGGCTGTCCCATCCATCACTGTTGCCTGCCACCCGGTTATGGCCAGCCCCCCCCCCCCACCGCAATCCATCACTGCCAGTGCAGGACACAGCCATCACCTTCCCTTGCCCCACCGGCCTTGTCCTAGTCAGGGCCAGAGCTGTCAGGGGCCAAGAGGGGCGCGCCCGGCCCGCCCCACAGCTGTGTAGACGGTTTGTTGCCAGTCACCCTGGGGCTGTTCCTGAGCCCTTGCTCCCCTCCCCCAGGGTTAGCCCAAGTCCTGTGGACTCTACCTCCTGCCTGTCTCAGAGTCCCTCACACTTCTGCTCTCTGCCACCCTTGCCGGACCACACCACCATCGCCTCTCCCCAGCCATGTGGCAGCATCCCCCAACTGGTGTCCTCACGTCCGGTCCCTTCCCCTGATTCAATCTGTTCTCCATGCACAGCCAAAGAGATCTTCCCAAAACGCCATGCTAACCTTGGCATCCCCAACTCAACCCCTTCCCTGCCTCCCCATTACTCCTGGGCTGACATCCATCTCTGCGATGTGGTCCCAGGGCCCAGAGTGGCCCGGCCTCTGCTGGCCTCCAAGCCTCAAGCCCTCCGTGCTTCCTGCTGTCCCGCCCTTTGCATAAGCCGCCCAGCCACACGGAGCCCTTTCCACTCTGGCAGCCCCTGGCCCTTCCTGCATGCCCACGACCTCCTCCCCAGCCACCCCGGCCAGATGCTCCCAGGACACGGGGCTCCGCACATGTCTCAGCGTGCAGGTCAGTGTTCAAGTGTGCCGCTTTTATCTGTTCATTTGGGATGTATTTACTGAACATCTGCTATGTGCCAGGCACCGCTCCAGGCACTGGGGACGTGCCGCAGTGAAAAGAAAGACAAGGAAAGAATGCGGCTCACATTCTTGTGGGGCAACAAACAGTAAAGAAATAGACGCAAAGGGATATGCCATGGTGTTAGGTCATGTTTAAGTAGGGTTGTCAGGGGTGGCATCTCTGAGGACGTGACAACCTGAATAGAGATGAATGAAGCAGGGAGCAAACTGGGTGGAGATCTGGAGGAACAGTGTTCCTGGCAGAGGGAACAGTGAGTGCAAAGGCCCTGAGGGGAGGCACGGGTGTGCTTGGGCTGTTTGAGGAAGAGTAAGAGGGCCAGAGTGGCCCTCCTGACAGGTCCAGTGCAGAGGGAGAGCTAGTTGGGAGGGGAGAGGCTGAGACACAGGATTGAGCATGTGCCCAGCACCACCTCCCTTCTCCCGCCTCCTCCCCCAGCTGGGCAGCTCTTCTCTGGGGGACACAGATGGGTGCTTGTCCTGAGAGCCCCCTCCTCCCCCAGCCCCTCTGAACACTCACAGTGGGGACAGGAAGTATCGGCCCTCGCCTCCCAGCTGCCCGGCTGGGACACCACCGAGCTGGGCCGGCCTGCTCAGGGAGGGACAGAGGCCCTATTGAGCCTGCTCTCTGGACCATCAGAGACAATGGCCACACTGAGGACCAGGAACATCGGCCGGCGTGCTTGTCCAGGAAGTTGCCAGGCCACTGCCCAGCCCCCTTCCTCATGAGCCAGCCTCTCTGGCTTTTCTCCTCGGACTGCTTATCTCAGGCCGATAGGAAAGTCCAAATGGTCACTCTGTCCTTCGCCTCCTCCCCAGAGGTTCTCTGCCCTGTGCCAGACCCATGCCGGGCCCAGGGAATCAGAGGAGCATCCGACATGGGCTCTGGGGAGGAGGGGACAGGCACACAAACCAAGCGGTGCATCCTCAGAGCTTCCTGCAGAGATGCACAAAGCACAGGTGGCCCCTGAAGCTGGGGAGATGTCTGCAGGGAGGGTGGGTAGGGAAGGCTTCCTGGAGGAAGAGTCATGGTTCTAAGGAGCTTCTGCAGCCAGGGGCATGTTTTGAAGGTGCAGCACCCATGGGATACCAGCAGGGCAAGAACTAGCCTCTGTTCCAGGCCCAGAGTGGGGAGGAAGGGCCCAGGCTGGGACTCGGACTCTGTGTGCTGTCTGCTGGTGGAACATTTGCCCCAGAAGGATCTTTAGTGGTTGCCCAGGCCAGGAATGCCAACACAAGTCACACATGCCTGCCACCATGGCTGTGGCACGGCAGCATCACCAAAATCCTACCATTCTTGCCTGTTGAGCTTGGATGCAGCCACAGAGTCCTTCTGAACACAGTGCTCTGGAAGCAGGTAACTGGAGTGGACCAATGGGATGACGCATTTGACTTGCCTGGTTCTACCCCATCCCCTCATTGACAGATGTGGAAACAGACCTGGGCAGGGAAGGGACTTATGCCGGGTCACAGGGCTTATTGGTGGCAGTGCATTGGGGTTGGGGAAGGGGCGGGAAGGAGGTAAGAAACACCCACCTTGAAGCAGTTTAAGTTGTGAGACGCCAGAGACTGGGCAGGTCCAGACCGCCCTGGACAGACCCTCCTGTGTGGCATCCACTCTGAGTACGGTCTCTGCCGTAGCGCCCCATGCCCACACAGCCCTCATCACAGCTGTAATTGTTTGAATGAGATGCTTGCTTTGCTTCTCTTTCCCACCTGGCTGTAAGTGCATGGGGTTATGGCAGTCTCGTTAGCCACGCTCCTCTAGAATATTTGTTGAGGGTGTGAATGGAGGAGCCGGTGGCAGGCAAAGTAAATGCTCACAGTGACTGTCACCTCAACGCCTTCCCTGCTCCATGTCCATGGCTGGTTGTTTGGCCTGCAGAGGACAAGTGGGACTCCTGGGGACAACTTGGATCCAGGCATCAAGCCGATCCGGTACACAGAGAGCAGCCAGCCTAGCCTGGGCAATCCCTGAGCTCCCTGCAGGGAAACTGAGGTCCAAGGAGCTAACGTCATGAACCAGGAGTCTTGCAGGCAGAGCAGGGAGCTAAGCTAGGGTCTCCTGGCTTCTGTCCAGGCTTCTGGGCACCCATTCTAGCCCCCAGCCTCCACGCCTATAGCTCAGGGGCTGACTTTTCCCAACAGCTAGGCCCGTCGGGAGCTGCGTGTGCCGGTGCCAAGGCAAACATAGCGGTGGAGGTGGGGGCAGGAGGTGCCTGCAGGCCCATGTTCCTTTGCTTTCCTGAGCAGCCAGGCCTCCTGCTCCACGATCATTGTTCCCTGTGATGGTTTCCAGATGCCGAGGAGTCACAGGTTTGGGCCTGGGCCAGGAGAGCCAGGCCAGCCTCCCCCAGCACCCTGCTGCTAGTGACACCACCAGTCCTGCTTGTAGAGAGATACCCCCACCCCTATTCCAGGCTGTTGCCCTTCTCAAGTCCAGTGGCCTCACTGTCCTGCACCCAGCCAGCTCCTGGCGTGAGGAGCCCTGGGCTCCACTACAAGCTCTGACCCTAACTTCCTGTATGGCTTGAGCAAGTCCCTTGCCTTCTCTGTGCCTCAGTTTCCTGGGCTGTAGAATGGGCATGTAGGGGCAGTGTGGAGGAGACAGCATCTGACCGGCACTCCTACTTTAACAGACTGTGACCAGGATCCCCTAGGGCAGTGGTTCCCAAAGTGGGTTCCCAGACCGGCAGCATCAACATCCCCCAGGAATTTGCTAGAGATGCAAATTCTCAGGCCCACCCCAGACCTACTGATTCAGAGACTCCAACCCTCGGCACCCAGGGGTGGGGCCAGCAGTCTGTGTCACAGTGACGCCCCAGGCGGTCCTGATGCATACTGAAGTGTGAGTGAGGAGCAACCTGTGCTCTGGAACCAGGAGTTTGGGTGTCTAGAGTCAGAAAGACACGCGCAGACTTCGCAGCTGTGTGGCTCGGGAATGAGCTTCGTTTCCTGGTGAGGAGAATGCACAGATACTGTCACCATTGTGCACGGTCACCGCTGCGCAGGAGCCCAGCTCCCACACCAGCCGGCGCTCTTCTGGGACCGGCGCTCCTTGAGGGCAGGTCGGCGTCTGGCAGGCTCGCCACCGCGCCAGCACTCTAGAGGGACCGGCTAGACCCTGGCAGAGGGCATGTGCATGCACTGGCTGCAGGGGCGTGTGCGTGGCTTTCCTTCTGCAAGTGTGGAGTGAGCCCGGGGGCTGCTGGAGGGGTCTATGCAGACAGTGACAAGATGAGCCTCAGAGGTGGGGACACGGGGTGGGCACAGAGACCAGAGGGGTCCCTGTGAGCAGAGCAGTGAAGGAAGTTTCCAGGAGGACGTGCAGCTTGTACCGGATTTGGTTGGGAGACAAAGTCTGCTAGGTGATGTGACTGGGGTGTGCAAAGGTGGGTGTGGGACCACCATCACCAGACAGCCCCCCACCCTGCAATGGGCACACCTCCCTCTCCTCCCTTCCCAGGGCTCCAGCAGGACTGTCGTCATGTGGGGGCTGTCCACAGACAAGGGCAAGGAGAAGGTCAGAGTTCAAGGCCATGTGAGAGGCCTGCGGTGCTGTAGGAGTCAGCCAGGCCTGGGTTTAGATCCCAGCTCTGCTACTTCCTGGCTGTGTGACCTCAGGCAAATCTCCCAACCTCTCTGTGCCTTGGATTCCTCATCCGTAGGGCTTATAGGGAAGATGGAATGGCCGGTGGCAGTAAGCCTGCACATGGCAGGGGCTGTGAGTGTTTTAGAGCTGGGGAACCTGGGGCCCAGGGAGGGGAACAGACCATTTGGGGACACTCCATCACCTTGCCTCCTGCAGAGCTTCCTGCACTGAGCACCCTGGCCCTTAGTGACAGTGAAGGCTCAGTTTTGCAATGACTTTCCACCCCTGGGTGAAGAAGTAGGGTCAGTGGGATTGGGAAATGTCAGGCTTCCTTCCTCCCTGCGACCCCCTGGAAAAGTCGCCCTTCCTCTGCAGGGCCCCCACCCTGAAGGGGAAGAACGCCGTGAGCTTTGTGCTGCACGTTTGGCGCCCTGTAGTGACCACGAGAGCCACTGGCGCACGCATGCACACGCACAAACACACTCGTGTGCACACGTACCCTCCTCTACGCAGCCCATTCTCTGATTTCCAACACCCACCGACACCACGGAACCGTGGGAAGAGCTGGCAACGCCTGGACTGGCCTCAGAAGCCTCTTAACCCCTGCTCTGCCTGATTGAAGTTGCTGCAGGCGACCTTGAACCCAGTCCATGGCTTTCTGGACCTCTGATATCTCGCTCAGCAGTGAGGCAATTGGACAACAGCCATAATAAAGGCCAAAGTTCAAAGCCTGCCACTTATTTCCTTTTTGACCTTTGTCAGGTGACTTAACCCCTCTGGGCCTCCATTTTCGCATCTGGAAACAGGATCACAGCAAGGCTATTAAGACCTCCGAGCCCAGCGTGTGGCAGCCCCCGAGAGCAGTGGCGGCTGTGGTCTCCTAAGCGCTGTGAGCTCCGGTGCTCAACCGGTGGACGTTCTCGGGGTGGACAGCTTGCTTCTCGTTCTGCCCTCGCTGGCCAGATGAGGAGTTCGAGGCCTGGAGAGAGAAGGTGATTTACGCGAGGACCGAGCGGGGCTGGAGGTCAGGCCCACTGTGTCTCGCCAGGCAGTAGTGGGGGCCCCAGCCCCCCGGCTCCTGCTAGAGTGGCCCCGAACTGCTGACTTCAGCATTTCACCGGCCAGGGCAGATCAGATTTCTTTTCTGGCACTTGGCCACCTTCCACACCCTTCCCCCATTGCTATTTTTAGCTGAGAGCTCCCCGTCCCTCCTCCCAGGGCTGTGGCCCTCACACCAAAGCCTCACTCCAGGCTGAGGCCTTTCCACCTCTTAACCCACCACCTTCCCGCCCCAGGATGTGTGCAGAGCCCCCCTCAAGCCAGGTAGGGCTGGGCTGGTCACGGCCACGTCTAGCCAGGCCTTGCCAGGGACGGCCTCAGATGCAGAGCCAGGGCCCGGCTGGCCTGTAGAAATGGCACCACCGGCCTGAGACAGCCGTCCATAGTGGTCTGCACGGCCCGAGAGGGGTGTCCTGGGAGTAGACAGAGCCTGGGAGCAGCCAGCCTCAGCATTGCCACCTCCTGCCTGTGTGACCTTGCTCTGTCCTTCACTGTCCACCTCACACCTCACCTGTCATCGCCACTGCCCACACCTGGGGTCCCCTCCTGCTGCTGATGGGTTCTGGGCAGCCTGGGCCTGGTGCCCCCAGAGAACTGAGAGACATGGGGGGCCGGCGTGGCCATAGCACATGGACAGGCTCGTGGGAAACAAGATGGCAGTTTGTGAAATTCCTTTAAATTCGAGATGAACTCTCTGAGTCTCGCAAGTTGAAGGCCGGGTCAGAGCAGGACATGACCCAGAGCTAAGTGAGTGGTGCAAACCACAGAGGCCCCTGGAAGTCTGGGGAGCTGGGCCTCTTCCAGGAGAAGGTGGCGGGTGGCTTCTCAGCTAGGGCGCCAGCCAACCTGGGACTTGGTGGCGGGGTGGGCACCCGCAGAGGACAGTTAGCCCTGTCTGTGCCCCTTGAGCTCGCCCAGAAGGGAACGTGGACTTTCACCGGGTGGAGTAGTGTTGGGGACACAGGGACCCAAACCCAGACGTGCGGGGACCTGGAAACCCGCTCAGGAGAACAAATCGCCTCCAGCATCAGCAAACCGCAGGGCGCTTGCAAACCTCACATCCACCCGCTACGGGCGACCAGCAGTCCGCAGAGGAAACCCCGTGTCTTTAGCAATGCCCGCGATTTGGATGTTTTCCACCCCTCCGGACCGGCCCCTCTTCCCCGGCCAGCTCTGAGCTGTGCTCGGTGCGGTTTGCTAAGGGAGGAAAGCAGGAAACAGATAACTTAGGGAGTGGCTGTTCATGTGATTAAGAAGTATTTTGCTTTCCAAAAAGTTTTGCCTGAGATTACTTCAGACCGCCTGGCCTTGGGGTGGGATTTGGAGAGGGGGTTTCTGCGGCCATATGGGCAGGGGCTCCCCGGGCCCGGCACAGGGCCTGGAGCACGCGTGGGAGGTGTGTAGGGGTCTCAGCACCCTCTGGGTCCCGGGGGGCCTTCTGGTCTCTGTCGGGCACCGTCCCTCCGCATGTCCCTGTCTCCTCTTCCCTTCTGTTTCCCCGTCACCCCTCTTGCCGCTCCTGTCACCTCGTTGTCCCCTCCCCGTCCCTTATTCCTGACATCGGGGCTCTCTTTCCCTGACTCTCCCGGGTCTCTGTCCCCCCCGCTTGTCCTCTCCTCTCTATCTCGGCCCCTTCCCTCATCTCCACACCCCCACCCTGTGCCCCCTCCCCAGGGTTTTCCTGAGGCCTTTTCCTGTCACTGTGAAAGCTTCCATTGTTCCCTGCACTTTGACAAACCCTAGTGTTGTGGAATCAGGATGGCATTTTTGCGGTGACTTCGGGCTGGGAACTGGGGTGGGCCTTCTGGGCCCATGCTGGGCTGCGGCAGGAACCCAGAAAAGGGGAGGGGGCCTGGCGAGGAGGCCAGGACGTCTGTGCTCAGACAAGGAGGCTCTTGAGGCTCCAGAGGAAGCCCCGGGTGGCCTCTTTCGGCATCCTTCCTCCCTCCCAGCATCCTGCGGGCCGCGGCCCAGCCCACCTGTCCCCCTGACCGCCTGCTTCCTCTGGGGCCTCCGTGGAGCCTGCAGCTGCCCGGACCACGCTGCAGAGGCGCGGCGGCCCTCCCGCTGCCTGCGCGGCCATGTGTGCAGAAACGTCAACAGATCTGACCTCAGATCCCAGCCCCTCTGCTGTGTGATGATGTGACACGGCCCCGGCCCGAGCCTCAGTTTCCCCATCTGTTGTTGGGGTTGAGAGTGCTGCTTTTGTGGGTCTGTTGCAGTGATTGATTAGATAATCATGTGTCACGCACCGGCCCATGCCTGTCACCTGGGGGGCCTGTGTGGCCTCTGCCTGAGGATGTGGGTACAGCCATGTTTCCACAGGTGCGCGTCTGACGGGGGCTTGAGCCTGGGAGTGTGTGGCCAGGGGCGTTCCAGACTGGTGTGGCCCGTGACTGATGGAAGGGTCACGGAGCTGACCCCTTTGGAAGGCCCCACACTGTGAGCTCTGTGAAGTCAGGGCATTCCTCATCTATTTCCATATTCCTGGAATTTTCTGCAGAGCCTAGTGCAGAGTGGGTGCTCAGTGTTAGGCGGATGAATGAATATTGAGGTGGTGGCCAGGGCTTAGAGGTCAGAAATGGGGTCGTGTTCCTAGGAGCAGGCTGTCCTCTCATTTTCTCTCAGCCATTTCATGGAGAGGCCATGCATCTGGTGCAAGGTGTCACTTTGGAGTCAGCAGACGGGGTTCCAGCCTCGGCTCCATGCTGTGGGGCCCCGCTCAGGTTGCTTGGCTTCTGTGGGCCTCAGCGTGCTCTCCTGTCAGATGCAGGGGCTCTGGGGTGTCAGGTCAGGAAATGCATGGCACATAGTAGGTGCCCATTGGATGTTAGCGTCCCTGGCTCCCCCTCACGTCGCCGATCCAGGAACTGAGGCTCCAGGGTGGGCATGGGAGAGCCAGGGCTTACCCTGTGCCTCCGACCTCAAGTCCCTGTCCCTTCCCCAGGCTCAAGGAGAGATAGCAGGGGGAGCAAAGAGAGGGGGCTCAAAAGAGGAGCTTTCTGCCTCCTGTAGGGCAGGCCTCCGGGCAGGGCCAGCAAGGCTGCACAAAGAGCCCTGGGCTGGGCCGGGAGTCCGTGATCAGTTCCCATGCCTCCTCTGCTGCCGAGTGGCAGTGGACCCGTTGGGCCACCCCCTCAGACGCTGTTTGTCGGTGGAAAGGCCACTTCAGACTCCTGAGGCCAGGGCTCTTCCTCTCAGGGAAGGTAGACTCGAGGCCCGGCCACCTCAGCAGCCAGGCTGCAGGAAAGCGTGCAGACCGGGCAGAGCGGGTGGGACAGGGCCGGCAAGCAGCCCATCTGTTCTTTATTTCCTCCCCCTGCTCCTCCTGGCTCCAGCGGAGCCTCTCAGCTGGCCGCACGGTGGGGCTCGGCCCGTGGGAGGGCGGCGTGAGTGGGCCGCCAGGCACACGCTGAGTTATGGGCCTCCCGGGAGGCCAGTGACCCTGCCCCGCGGTCATCCCACCCCTCCTTCTGGAGATGGGAAAACTGAGGCCTGGGAGGGGAAGGGAAGCCCCCGATGTGCCAGGACCCATGATGGCAGCAGTCCCTTCCTGTCTCCACCATCCCAGCTTGGTGGGCTCTCTTCTTTGTGCAATCCTGGCACGTCGCACCGTGGTTGAGACCGTGGGCCCACATCAGACGGCCGAGTGCAGAGCTGGACTCGCCCACTTCCTGGCGGAGCAGCCCTGGGCAAGCTCCGTAACCTCTCCGTGCTCCAGTGTTCTCATCTGGAACATGGGACGGATCGTGCTTAGCTCATAGGTGGTTGTCAGGACATGGAGAGGGCCTGGCCCTGATGAGACACCTAATGACGGAATGACGGTGATTTCTCTAACCCACGGCTGGGCAGGGCACAGGCCTGCTCTCGGGGCTGGTAGAGGTGACGATGCCAAGTCTGGGGGCGTTCAGGCCCACAGCCGGAACCCTGTGTCTGCAGAGCGGAGGCCGTGGGTCCCAGGCGGAATCCAGCCTGGAGTCATGCAGTCGGGGTACAGCCACAGCCCTCAGCACCCTACTCTGCTGCCCTCCTGGCCCTGGGGTCCCTGCCATGCTCCACCTTGAGCTCCCTAAGGACACAATGCCATCTCTGTGCAAAAGGGACTCAGTCTACAGGGCCCATGAGGGAACTGAGCTTCACTCTAAAGGATTACTCACTCATGGTGGGACTGAAGGCAGCAGGGGCAGGGACATGGACAGCCAGAGTGACCAGTCACACTCTGTGTCATGTGACAACGTGCAGGTTCTTCTGGTTTCCCCTAAAATTGAGAGAGCAGATGAATGGGATCCAGGGTGGGGAGTGGGTTCCATGGGTGGGGGCGGGGTGGCTCTGTGGTCCCACAGATCCAGCAGCCAGAGGCCAGCCAGTGCCTGGTGGCCAGGCCTCAGGGTCCACACCTGCAGGGGCAAGGAGGGACAAGTATGGACAGAGCCGCCATCTCCCGTGGGTTGTTCCCACAGCCTTGGGAAAGCCCAGTGCACCCCCTAATGGGCAGGAGGGGCCAGTGGTGCAGGGAGTGGGCGGCTGGCCACCGTGTTCATCCATCATACCTGCTCCCTGCAGACAATTCGTTAACGGAGACAGAACACGAGAAGCAGAAATAAAACCAGCAGCAGCCCTGCTTCTGAACCCTTCTGGCTGATTTCCTGCCGGCCCTTTTCTTGCACATTTTTCCTTTCCACAGCTGGAGCAGGGACTCTGCTAGTTGTTTATCCTGCTTTCTTTATAAGCGTTTTCCCAAATCCTTAACAAAAATCATCATAACGCTTTTAATGGCTTTGTTGTCATTCATCCAAAGGGTGGAACATAATTTAGGGAACCGGGGTGTTGTTGAATGTTTAGCTTGTTCCACTTCTTCATTGTCTTAACTAACGTTGTGGTGAATATTCTTAAACACCCCTCTGGTCCACATCACCAATAATTTCCTTAGGACAGTTGCCCAGAAATGGACTTGCCTGGGGAAAGGAATGGACATTTTTTAAAGTTTGAAAGCTAATTGCCAAGTTGCCCTGTAGAAATATAGTAGAAAAATATACCTGTTCAGCCCGCCCCCCCAGCAGCATCTGAGAGCACCTCCTCGCCACACCTGCCCAGTTGGCCTTCACCTGCTGCAAGGGGTGGGAGGGCTATGGAGTTGGAAGTGCCCTTAAAGTCATCAGGTCCAATTGCCCGAGCAGGGCAAAGGTCCTCTGAGCAGCTTCCCTGATAGCTGGTCACTCGGTCTCTGCTTCATACCCCCAGCAACAGGAAGCTCACCACCTCTCAGCCAACCTCAAGAGATCTCATGCCTTCATGGGAAGAAAACACTGAATCATTCTGAAGAAGTGCCCAGCATCCTCTGTGTCTCTTCCCAGGCTGCTGACTTACCTGGGTGGCTCCTCCCACTTCCCCACCAGGCTCTGCCTTGTCTGCCCCTCAACCTGGGTCCTCCTTCCTGCCCCCATGCCAGCTATCCCGTGGTGATCCTACCCCAGTCTGGAAGTCAGAGGGCCATCCCTCCGGCCCAGCTCAGCGTGTGTCCCTGAGCAAGTCCCCTTGCCTCTCCCCATCCCCAGAGGGCTAGTGTGTGCTACAAAGGGTGGTTTCTGAGCTCTGCCCCAGCTCCTGGCAGATGGGACTCCCAGAGGGGTGCGTGGCAGGGGCCTGGGTCAGGAGAGCTGGTCCGGCCTGGCATCCTTCCCAGCCAGGCGGGTGGTGGCCCCTGCAGAGCTGTCGGCGATTGCTGTCTGTTACATGCTGAAGTTTATGAGAAGAGGCCGTGCCTTTCTGGGAGGAGGCATGGGGAGTGTGGGGGTGTAGAGAAGCCTTTGTTCTGTTAGAAATTCCTTCTCTCTTTGGCCCTGCCCTCATTTGTAAGCATAAACAATGTCAGGACTAAGCCCTTCCAGGAAGTGGCTTCTCACTGCTGAGACTGCCCACTGGCCTACCTTCCCTCCGTCCCCTGCCTCTGCACCCCTGCCCTGCCGGCCTCACCCTGGACTGGGCTGTGCAGGAGGCCCTAGGAATTTTCTCATGTAATTCCTGCCGGGTGCTCTCTTTTCCCAAGCACGGGCCTCAGCCTCAAGGTGGGGACACGCTTGGGGGTGACATACAGAAAGAGTGAGCCCCAAAGGTGGCCTTGTGGAAGAGCCAGCTGGACCTAGCCCCCTGCCCCTCACATACTGGAAGCTCTTTGGCAAGTCCTGCCTTTTCCCTGTGCCTCAGCTTCACCATCTGTTAAATGGGTTGGTGATGTTCCCTGCCAGCAGCATCCCCAGAGCTTTGCAGCTTGATCCTTCCTTGAGAATTCCAGAAGGTGAAGACACTTAGTGCTGTTCCTTGTTTTGCTTGCCACCCCCTTCCCCTACCCAGGCCTCCTTCCCATCTCTGGAACCTTCCTCTTATGACTTACGCCTGCCAGTCTCAGCCCCAGCCTCTGCACCTCCTTGAACAGGACAGGATGGTGCTGAAGTACCTGCAGCTAAAGGTTACTGAGCATGCGCGCTGTGCCCGTCACTGAGCTAAGGCCTTTATGTGCGTGAGTGCATCAGACCCTTGCAACAGCTTAGGAGGCAGGCCCTCTGTCATCACCTTGGTTTCCAGATGAGGAAACCGAGGCACAGAGCGGATGAGCAGCTTGCCACCCCACCCCCACCCCACCCATAGTCACAGGCAGAGCCAGATGTGACTGCAGGCATCGGCCCGTGCACTGGCGTGTCAGCGCCGGGCCTGACACAGCCGTGGGAATGGCATGCTGAGGGTGTCTCGTCCCGCGGGAGGCCGGGAGCCCCGTCCCCAGGCCCTGCCAAGCAGCTCGCACGCCCTGACGGACAGCTCCAGACGGCCCTTTTCTAATTACATGGTGCGGCCGTGCTTCCTGGCTCACCCTTGCTCTTCTCTCTCGTCCTCCTGTTTCTCCCTGGGCCTGCGTTCGGTGTCTCCTTTATCCGTGTGAGTGTCCTTCCCGCTCGTTTCTGAAGCAGCCACTCTGTGGGACCTGAATTCTCAGAGTCCATCTCCAGTCCAGCCCCAGCCCCCATGCCTCTCTCTGCCAAGTGTCCTGGGGTGACAGCACCCCTCCCCTCTGACACCTTGACCCTTGCCCTTTGCCCTGGCCGTGTGAGGCCAGGTGCCAGGTCCTGTCGGCTCTCTGAGCCAAGACGCCTGCAGAGCCACCTCCCAGAGTGGGCCTGGCTGGTCAAGGTCCCCATATCCCCCCTTCAATCAAGGAGTCTCAGATCCCGCCACTGGGGAGGCCCCCGCTCCTGCTCTCTTGTCCCCTCTTCCCATGTAGATGCTTCTAAGGACGGAGACGTTGGGGAATGGGTCGAACGGGTGCTTTATTTCAGGAAGACTGAAGAAGGGAGGCCGTGGCGGCCGTGGTGGCCGTGGCTGCTTGGAAGCCCTGGGCACCAGCTGGAGGAGATGGTGGCACCAGAAGGGGTCGTAGGGACACCCACTCACTTGAGACCGACAGAGCTCCATGTGCCTTCAAGTGCCCCCCTGGTGTGACTGACCTGTCCCTCGAACCTGCCCTGCCTGCAGCCCAGGCTGAGCTTCCTCCCCAGGAGATGGCAGCGGCCAGGACAGCTAATAAGGATCCGATAGGCCTTGGGCAGTGCGCCCAAGAGATCAGGGCGGTGTTGTTGTCGCATTCTAAGTTTAGATTTACACACTCAGCATGTATGTCCCTTCTTAGCCTTTTGCCTGAAATTCTAGTAGGCTGTCACCAAGTAGTAGTAATGGCTCCTAGGAAAAAGAGACCTGATTATTGAAGGAAGAAGTTATTATTTTTTATAGCACTGTTGTTCTATATTAATAAACAATACCCAGTACTAATACTCCTGTTTTGCCTTCCATGGGCCAGGCAGTGTTCTAATATATCATCTCATTTAATCCTCAGAACGGTTTTATATGGTAGTTACTGTCATCATCCTTGGAAGTAACTTGCCCAAGATCACAGAGGATTTGGATCCAGAGTCTGTGCTCTTAACCCTTACGCACTCCTTCATAAATGGGCACTCAGGAAATGTTACCATGGAAACAGGTCATCTCATAGCTCAGCGCTTCTTGTTTTTTGGGTTTTTTTTTTTTTGAGACAGAGTCTCACTCTGTTGCCCCGGCTAGAGTGCAGTGGCATCAGCCTAGCTCACAGCAACCTCAGACTCCTGGGCTCAAGCGATCCTCCTGCCCCAGCCTCTGAGTAACTGGGACTACAGGAGTGTACCACCACACTTGGCTAATTTTTTTGTACTTTTTGTAGAGATGGGGTCTCACTCTTGCTTAGGTTGATCTCAAACTTTTGGCCTCAAATGATTCTCCTGCCTCGGCCTCCCAAAATGCTAGCATTATAGGCATGAGCCACGGTGCGGGGCCAGCCCAGTGCTTCTTAAACTTAATGTCATAGGAATTCCCTGGGGCTCGTGTTAAAATGCAGATTGTGGTTCAGTAGCTCTAAGGTGGGGCTTGACCTCTTACGTTTCTAACAAGCTCCGGGTGATGCTGTCCCTCCCGGTCTGGGGTCCACCCTTGAATAGTCACCATGGAGAACCTGTGTTTAAGCCTGTGTCAAACTCAAAGCCTTCAAGGGCCGTGTAGGTGACATAAATGCATTGAGCAGCTGGTGGGAACAGAGGTGACATGGAGGGTGTGTGTGCAGTCACTGATGGGTCAGCCACTCCTCAACCTGCAGCCAGTGGGAATTCTGGCCCCGGGTGGTCATGTTCTCCATTTCCCACTTTCAAATATCAGGGTAACTCATTCAACTTTTAAAACTCTCTGCATCTTGTACATGAAGTTCACAGCAGCTTTATTCATGATAGCCAAAAATTAGAAACAAGCCAAATGTCTAACATCTGATGAATGGGTAAATGAAACATGGCCTGTCCATGCAGTGGAATATTATTTGGGCAATAAAAAGGAATGATGTGCCTACATATGCTATAACATGAATGAACTTGAAAACATTACACCAAGTGAAGGAAGCCAGACACAAAGGGACAAACATTGAATGTTTCTACTTATGGAAATATCTAGAATAGGGGAATCCATGGAGACAGAAAGTAGATTAATGGTAGTTAAGAACTGGGTAGGGTGAGGAGGTGGGAATAGGACGGGGAGTGACTATTAATGGGCACAGGGCTACTTTTTGGGGGTGACAAATGTATTCTAAAATTAGATTGTGGTGATGGTTGTACAACTGTGAATATACTAAAAACCATTGAATTGTCCACTTAATGGGTGAAATGTAGGATATATAAATCATATCTCAATAAAGCTGTTTAAAAAACACTGTGCAGGAGACAGCTGATTTCTTCAATATATAAAGTACAGTTACAAATCAACAAGAAAAATATCAAAGCCCTCAGGAAAAAAGAATTACAAAGGATGTGAACAAACCGTTCACAAAGGAGACATAAATGGTTCTCAAATGCATGGAAAATTTTCTCTTGCTCATAATAAAAGACATACAAATCAAAGCTACTCTGAGAAGATTTTCTACCTTTTAGATTGGCAATAATGAAATCTCTTTGATGAGGGTATGGGATGTTAAGTTGGTATACCTGCACTATGTGGGGGTGGGGCTGTGGCAATTCGATCTTATCTTTAAAAATTAATGGTGCACAAAAAATGGAAGATGTAGAACCAGATGTAGAATCTGTTTCCATTTGCATAAGAGAAAGGAAAGAATGTATGTACAAATGTATATGTTTTATGCATTTGTAAATGCGGAGCCCACCTTTGGGGTGGAATGAAGGAAATAGATTGCCTCCTGGTAGAGGAGTTGGCTGGGTATGAGGGAAGACTCGTTTTCATTGCACACCAGTTTCTGTGCCTGTGCTGCCTCTTCAATAACCATTTAAACCACACTGTTGCATGGGCCAAAGAGCACCTGTGTGCAGGTCCATGCCACTGCCAACTGCCCCTTTGTAACATCTGAGTTAAAGAAGTAACTCCTAGCTGAGTGTGGTGGTTCATGCCTATAATCCAAGTAGACTTACTTGGGAGGCTGAGGCGGAAGGATCACTTGAGATCAGGAGTTTGAGACCAGACTGGACAATATAGCAAGACCCCATCGACCCCATCTCTACCAAAAAAAAATAGGAGTAACTCCCAGCCACCATTGAGTATTTCACTCCTTGAATCTACAAGAGATGAATGCCACCCACCACCTCCTCTATTGTCAGTCCCCTGTGCGGGTCTCCTTGTATTGGGATTCCTATTTATGCTCTAGGGGTGACCCTGGACTGGGGACAAAAGGTGCCCGCACACGGAGACACAGGCCATGAGGATTGAAGGCAGAAGGCAAAGGGACTCCATGAGGGCATCTTCTTGGCCTCTAGACCCCAATCTTCTGTGCTTGCTTCCTGTTCTGCAGGCACGCCCCAAAGGCGAGGGTCTGACTCCGTACCAGGGCAAGAAGCGCTGCTTTGGCGAGTACAAGTGTCCCAAGTGCAAGAGAAAATGGATGAGCGGGAACTCCTGGGCCAACATGGGGCAGGAGTGCATCAAATGCCACATCAACGTGTACCCGCACAAACAGGTGAGCCGGGGTCGGGGAGCCTTCTCTGACGGACCGCAGGAGGGTGGCTGTTCCCTTGTCAGGCCTCAGCGTACCCCTCATTTGATAAGCACGAGGCCAGAGCTCTCCAAGTTGGCCTTTCTCCCCCTGTCTCATCTGAAATGGGGGAGAGGGAGGGAGCCCATCTCCTGAGCAAGGAAGTAGGATGGAGGGGCGACTGCACCAAGAGCCTGAGACCCGGGGGCCCAGGGGGATGTTTAAGCTAATGGGGAGGGGTGGAGTGCCTGCTGTGAGACAGACAGGGACACGAGGGCAGCAGGAAGCTGCAGAAAGCGTGCATTTCATTCCTTCACCCGTCTACAGGGCAGTGGGGGGGGGGCGCTGTGCACCAGGCGCAGAACACACAGACAGGGCTGAGACACCCCGTCCTAGGGAGGGCCCACTGAGGCAGGCTACAGGGAAAGCCACTCAGAGCGGCTGACATTGACTCAGGACCTGGGTGGGTGGGGAACTAGGCCCCCCATCACAAGTGGGGGTCTGGCCATCCCAGGAAGAGGGCACAGCAGTGCAGATGCCCCGAGGCTGTAAGGACTTGGGGTGCTGAAGGCCCACCCCCCAGTGAGGGAGCAAGAGAGTGTCGCGAGAGGAATGAGATGGGGAGCTGCACGGGCGATCGCCAGAGCCTCGGGGGCCACTCGAGGGGCCAAGGAGCAGCAGGGCTTTCAGCCTCGTCTTAGCTCCTCTGGTTGTGTGCAGAGATGAGTCTGGGTGCGAGGGGGCGAGACTGAAAGTGGGAAGTCAAGTGGTAGAGCCATTAGCATAGTCCCCATAGGAGCAGGAGAGGGCTGGACTCAGGAGGCGGCTCTGGGGCTAGATCCAACACCAGGTGCCACCAGATGGTGGTGGAAGGGGAGGGAAGAGCGGAGATCCGGGAGAACAGTCCCCTGCAGGCTGAAGCACCTGAGTGGGTAGAGGCGGTTGTCCCTGAGCTGGGCGGCCGGGCTGGAGGCGTGGCGGATGGGACACAGGCATTGGAGATAGAAGCCTCGGATACACACGTTACGTTTGAGACGCTAGTGAAAATCCAATCAGAGACGTCAAGAAGGCAGTGGACGTGTTATTCTGAAGCTCATACGAGAAGTCAGGGTGCGCACACACAATTGAGTATCATTGACCTAAAGATATTCAGGAAATGGACATGATTTCCTGCAGAAGGAATGTGGATAAAGAAGGGATTCCTCAGACCAAGCATTAAGTGGTCAAATAGAAGAGACGCAGGGAGTATGGAGTCCTGGGAGTCGGGCCGGCGTGGGGAGTGCCGTGCGAGCGTGGGTTGGTGGTTGGTGCTAAGATGTTAGGTATGATGACCACAGAGATGTGCCCCAGAGACTTAGCAATAAAGAGATGGTCCTTAGACTTTGGGGAGCATCACTTTTACCCGAGGAACTTGCTGAACTACAACAAGGTTGGGGAAGCACGGGAGCCGGTGCCCGGCAGGTCAGGCCAGAGTGGAGATGTCCATTGATGGCTGCCCTGTCGGCCAGGGCGGCGTCTGTGGAGCAGTGACGGGGGCCTTGTTTGGGTGCAGAGGGAATGCCTCACTGTCCGCTCTCTCGAGGGGGTCTGAGTGTGGACAGGATCACCGCAGTGGCCGGGGCAGGGCAGGAGGCCTTGGCAGAGCCCGGAGCAGAGTGCAGGCTGGTGAGAATGGCCCGGAAGGAAGCAGAAGTGTGATGTGCAGGGACAAAAGGGGCGATGCCTTCCCGTGGGCATAGGAGGGAGGGCGATAATCAGGGAGGTTCGTGGGTTTGTCAGTGCAGAGAAGAAGCTCATATCCAGGGCTTCTGTTTTCTCAGTGAAATGGGAGGCAAAGTTCTCAGGTAGAGAAACGAGTAGGGCTGAGCTTGAGGAGTGGTCAGCTAAGAAGCAGACCACCAGCAAGGCTGTACCGGGCTGCCCGCATGTGCCAAGCCTGGGAGGTTTGTGACCCTAATGCCATCGAAGACGTCAGCCCAGTGCTGTGACTTTCCCCAGCGCTGCTCACTGGGCAGGTGAGGGCCACACCCAGTGAGCAGGAGGGTCCGTGGGGCAGAGGTTCGCCGGGAGTGTTCCAGAGAGAAGGTGTTGGGAGTCGGCATATCTGTAAAAGTGTGAGGATCGTGCGTGTCGTCCTGGGTGTCAGTGCGATGGCAGGGAAGGTCGGCCGGGGGGTCCGATGGAGAGGGGGGATGTGCCGGGGCAGGTGGGCTGG
>VBSM01003143.1:45624568-45679948 GCA_008086735.1 Cheirogaleus medius
AGTGGGAGGGGATGGGGGGAAGGGGCTTTGGGAACTACTGGGGAGGGCTCCCTGGGGAAGTGATGTAAGGCTGGGCTCTGGTGGGGGAGGGACAGCAAGCAGGAAAGGGGGGCTGCGGGGTGGCGGGGGAGGGGAGCAGAGTGCAGAATGGAGGCGGGCAGTCACGCGGGCACAGTGTCCATGGAGCTGTGTGGGGGCAGGGTGTGGAGGGAGGGGCCCGGCTCCCTCTGGCTGGCTGGGAAGCCGGGGCTCAGAATTTGGTCTTTATCCTGCTGGGTGATGGGGAGGGTTCATTCGTCCTCTTGCTGGACAGACTTCCTCAAGGGCTCCTCTCCGGCCAGGCCCACGCAGGCACTGACGGAGGATGCAGGTCATGGGCTACCAGGCCTTCGGGAGCTTCCTCCCGACCTGAAGAGACAGGGTCGATCAGACGGGGTCAACACTTGGCCTCCGGAGAAATCCTGGCCTGCCACAGTGGTGACCACCTGCCAGGTGCCTTTGCTGAGCGCCCCCTGCATAAGCTCCGTGTGTGTTCCCCCCTCACACCTGGGGGGTCTTATCCCATTTCACAGGTGGGGAAATCACAGCCTCAACAAGCCACACAGTGTTCCCCAGGTCCCCAGGTGGGACTTGGGACCTCTGAGTTGAACTGGCACCCGTGTTGGGAGAGAGTCTATAGGACTGTTGGGAGCCTGGCCCTGAGGCCAGCCAGGCCTGGGTGTGTGTCCCAGCCCGGTCACCTGTGACCTGGGCACGCTGCGGCAATGTGCTGGGCCGTGCTCCCAGGCACTCCTCTAAGGCTTTGTACCTGCCTCCTCTCAGCCACCCCATGAGGTCTGCTCTGTTGTTTCCCCATTTTACAGAGGAGGAAACTGAGTCACGGGGGTGTAAGTGATTTACCCCAGGTCAGTAGAGAAACTGGATTCATGAAGAGTGACCGAGTGGGGCTGGAGGGTAGTGTGGAACCGGAAGGAGGCGGATGAGTGGCCAGGGAGGGAGGAGGGCGGGAGGGAGGGCAGGCCATGGTGGCTGGCAGGGGAGAGGAGTTGGGAACAGCCTGGTTCCTTCAGGGCCTCAGACGCCTGGGGGCTGCTTGGGTCAGTGCAGACAGTCTTAGGGGCTTGGTTCTTAGGACTCTCGCTCCCTCTGTGACCTAAGCAGAGAAGCAGGCCCAGCCCGTGTGCCCAAGGCCCGTGGGCATGGACTCCCTACAGTGGCTCCAGCCTCCTGGGCCTCTGCCCCCATATTGTCCTAGCATCTGGCAGGGCAGGGCTCCTCACTGTGTCCCTCCCACAAAGCCAGGCCCATTCCCGGCTTGTACGGACATCCTTAGGCTGGCAGTGGCCGCATCTGCCCCGTGGTCTCCAACCTGCCAAGCTCCGTCCCACCCCATCCCATACTCAGGATTGGGGTCTCTAAGGGCCCAACTGGAGTATCTTTCCAGAGCACCTGGCTCTGCTCTTCTCCTCTCCCAGTTGTTCAGCTGATGTTTGTTGAGCACCTGCGATGTGCATCGGGGACACTGAGGCCCCTGGGGACACTGAGGCCCTTGAGCTGGTGACCCAGCCAGCCGGCATCAAGGGGTCCTCCAAGCCAGGTCTCTCACCACCCAGTCTCCTCTCCTGGGCTTGCAAGCTGGGGAGGGGCGTGGGGTGGTGCCCCAGCAGTCAGGAGCCTTTGAAGAGCTGAGAGGGGGTACTCCCGAGCCCCTCCTCTGGGCGCCCCGAGGTGGAGAGGGGCTGGTTTATTTCTCCTGCCCCCGAGCTCTGACCTGCACGGCATCCTTCTCCTGAGAACCCTCCACTTCCCTGCTGCTCCCGCCCCTGCCACATCTGTTTCCTGTCAGGCTCCAGCTGCGCCTCCCCCCTGCCAGCCCTGTCCCCCCCGGAGAAGAAAACACTAATGGGCTTTGCCTTGCTGCAGGAGGTGGGGGCGGCCCCCGGTGGCAATCAGTCCCAGCTGCTGTGTGTTTTCCCTCCGTGACAGCTCCCCAAGCTCCCCACCCAGGGCAGGCTGAGCAGGGCTGAGCAGTGGGGCCAGGACCCACCGGGAAGTCCAAGAGGGTCATGGCCAAAGAGCGGGCACGTGAGGTGGGGGCCTGGTGAGGACGTGGCAAGAGTGTTTCCGCAGGGACTCTGCTGGTTCCGCTGCCCGCAGCCTGCCCCTAACCCTACATAATAATAGTAGTGATTCATGATATTAGTGCTGGCCAACGTCTCTATGTGCCAGGCACTATTCTTAATCACTTGCATATATTAACTTTTCACTCTTTACAGCAACCGTATCAAGTAGGTACTCCTACCAGCCCCATTTTATGGAGGAGAAAATTGAGGCACAGAGAGGTTAAGTGACTCGCTAAGAGTCACACGGCAACTGTTAAATCTTGCAGGGCTCTTTGGGCTATAAAGTGCATTAAGACGGTCATCTCATTTACTTCTATCTTTACCACACATACAGAAACAAACAAACTAGGAAAAAGAGAATACTAGGCCAGGAGAGGTGGCTCACGCCTGTAATCCTAGCACTCTGGGAAGGTCGAGTCGGGGAGATCACTTGAGCACAAGAGTTCGAGACCAGCCTGAGCAAGAGCGAGACCCCGTCTCTACTAAAAATAGAAAAAATTAGCCGGGCATCGTGGTGCACACCTGTAGTCCCAGCTACTCAGGAGGCTGAGGCAGGAGGATTGCTTAAGCTCAGGAGTTTGAGGTTACAGTGAGCTATGATGACTCCACTGCACTCTAGCCCGGGCGACAGAGCAAGACTCTATCACCAAAAAAACCAGATAGCGAATATTAACCCCCCACCCAGGTTGCAGAGGGCAAGTTGAGGTTCTAGAGGAGAAAGATCTTGCCCAACAGACTTCAGCTGAGAGGTGGCAGAGCTGGCGTGCAAAGCTCTGTCTGTCTGTCTGACTGCGGTAAGACCGCGCCCTGTGAAGACATTGCAGAAGACACCAGCAGAAGAGTTTTCCAGAATAGTCTGGAACAGGACACACTACAGATGATCCCCAAAGGCTCCCTGGAAGCTCTGCCCTCAGCCCTGCCCAGAAGGCAGACGCCCCATCAGGGTGGGAATAGCCAAGCAGGCGCTAGTGGACTCCCAGGGCAGAGAGGTGGGCTTGTGAGAGAAGCACCCCGCCCCCAACACGGAAAGCCAGGGACCGGGACAGTCTGGGAGTTACCGAGTGCAATCTGCGGTGGGCACTGGCCCTCTGGGGCCCTGAGCCTCAGTACAGCGCAGCCAGTGGGGCCAGCTGCTAGGCAGCAGGGAGTGTGCCCCACAGCGTGGGGACTGGGGACAGCAGGTGTGGCCAGGACGCCACACGCCAGCCACCTCCTGGCTGTGGGCCCTGGGGCAGGACCCTTAATGTCTGGGAGCCTCAGTTTCCTGTCTGTACGGTGGACAGTGATATGCCACTCACAGGGAGGTCATGAGGTGGGGTGGCAGTGCTTTGCCCTGGGAAGTGAGTGGTGCTTACTCTGGCTTCTCCAGCCCCTCCCGGAAGGCTGGGTCTGGGAGGGGCCTGGCCAGCAGGGGCATGAGGGAGCGGCAGGGGGCTAGAAACCAGGTTGGGTTTGGTCTGGTGGAGGGGAGGGAGACTCCAGGACCACAGTGTTAAGACCGTCCTTTGGGAGCCAAGCAGAGAGTCTGCGTGGCCCCCGTGTGTCTGGGATCTCTCGGATGAGGGACAGGGACCCAGTTCCATCTCTAGGTGGGGAAGCCTTTTTACAGTGCAAACAGTGGACTAAGCTCCCCAGCCCCAGGGGCATGCAAGCCCAGGGTGGAGGGAGGCTGCTGTAGGTCTCCACGGTATGTCTGGGAGAGCAGGGGCTGTGACCTCCCTACGCCCTTTCACCTTGGGATCCTGGCTTCAATTTTGAGTGACCTCTCCCAGCAGGTGTCCCCTCCCATTAGTGAGAATAAACAATATTCTCGGCTTCTATAGGCTGTGCCCTATAGAACAGGCTGTGTCTGTTAAGAACAACCCCACAAGGAAAGTGTTACCGGCATCCCCTTCCGCAGATGGAACAGAGGGGACAGGTGGCTGCCCACGGTCACACAGCTCATGGGTAGCAGAGCCCAGTTCTGGCAGGAAGTCAAACTCTCTCTCTCCTGGCCAGGATAAAGGCCAGATGTGGGGGGCCGGTCATCTGAAAGCCCTCGAAGTGCCTGCCCTTAGTCACCTGTCCACAAAGGAGAAGCCAGGCCTTTGCTTTGTGGCTTGAAGGCTGGATGCACAGGAATGGGTTTTATGACCCTTCGATCAGAACCCTGCCCACCCACAGTTCCCCTTCTTGCCTTCTAGAACTTTCTGACTCTTCCCCAGACTGCTCTGAGTGTCTGCTTGGGGCCAGGACTGCACTCACCCTCAGCAGTCCTGGGTCGGGTTCTGCCTCCACTGTCCCCTCTCCCCACCCCAGCTGTTGTTCCTGCCGCCCTTTCCTCAGCATGTGGCTCCCAGCTGGCCCCAACCACCACCTTCCTTTGAGTCCCCCCCAAGTCTGTGCAGGGGCCCTTCTGCAGGCAGGGGCTGCGGCGGGAGAGAAAGCAAGGTCTCTGTGAGCCAGCCAAGAAGCCGTCTGCACAGGAGGTGTTCCTCATGGCCGCCATAAATTCTGCAGGGAAACAAGTCTCTGCCGGCTTTCGAGAGCCAGGAAAGGAGGGAAACAGGGAGAGGGAAGCCCCTGCCCAGCAGAAATGTGCTTGTCCTGCCCCACACTGTCCCGGTCACAAACATCCGGATGTCTCTCCAGGGCCTCCAGTAGGTTGCGTGCGAGGTGCTGTGAATGGCCCACTTTATAGATGCGGAAACTGAGGCTCCCTGAGGCCACACAGTGAGCGAGTGTGCCATAATAGGCCTGGCGAGTCACCTTCCTTCTCTGGGCCTCAGTTTACCTGTCAGAAAACTGAGGTTCCAGTCATGTAGGCAGGTGCTGGGCCAGCCCTGGGATGTGGGGTCCCTTAAAACCCCGCTGCTGACCTCATGGAGCTGGCAGCCCTCTCACCGCATGCTGTGACTTGCCCGGGTTGAGCTTCCCTGGAATCCTGAGGCCGCATGAGCAGGCAGGGGAGTGACACGTGGCCAGAAGCCCTGGCTGCCGGGAGTCGGGGTCTGCCGTGCTCTGGGCCTCAGTGTCCTCGTCTGGACACCCTGTACCCGTGTCCTGCCTCTGTCCTGGACTTCTGTGAGCTTCGGGTGGTGGCCGCTGCGAGAGTACTGGGCCGAGGGTTCTGGGCACAGGACTCCCGCCCGTAGCTCTGTCCCCAGCCCGGGGCCCCAGCCTGTGCTGCCGGGGCACAGACGTCTGCACACGGGCAAGAGCAGGAGGGCCCTGGGCGCCCCGGCCAAGGCGACCTCTGACCACAAGTGCTCTCCCGCTCTCTCTCTGTCTGCGTCTGTCTCGTGTGGACGTGCGTCTCTGTCGCTCTGTGTGGGCCCCGCTCTTCTGTCTGTGCGTCTCTTTCTCTCCACCCCGCCTTGCGCCCCCTTCCTCTTTCTCTCTGCAGAGACCCCTGGAGAAGCCCGACGGCCTGGACGTGTCTGACCAGAGCAAGGAGCACCCGCAGCACCTGTGTGAGAAGTGCAAGGTCCTGGGCTACTACTGCCGCCGTGTGCAGTGACCGGCCGCCCGCACCCCCGCCCCCTCCTGCCAGCCCGAGGAGACACCGCCTCCCCGTGCTGCTCTGAGGGGCTGCGTGTCCCCCTGTGCGTGGAGTGTCCTCGCAGGCCAGAGGACTGGGCAGGGGGGTTCCTAGGGTCCTTGTCTCACGTGTGTTGACAAACAGTGTTACTGACATTGCTGCCCCACAGGCCAGAGAAGGCAGGTCTCTGGGGCTCTTTGCAGGTGGGCCTGGGGTCTCTGGGAAGGGGACACAGGTGAGCAGAGGCCAGCACCCAGGACCCCACAAAGCCCTTGGTGTCCCCCGCAGGCTCTCCCCTGAGAGTCCCTTTGGGGTGAGCAGCCTTGTATTGGCCACAAGTGCACTAAATTTACTGTGAATCCCGAAGCCTGCAGGGGACCAGCTCCCCGAGACCAGCCAGGCCCCTTCTCCCACGCTGTGCCTTCCGGCCTGCCCTGTGTGCAAAGCCACTCTCAGAAACCCCTGTGTTTCTGTCCTGTTTAAGTTAGCAATCGTGGCAAGTGGCGATCTGTCCTAGCAGCTGCTGAGGAGGGGCCTCTCTGTCCCCTGCCCTTGCCAGGCCCCAAACCCTGACTGCCTCTGATGTCACTGGCGTTGCACCTGGGTGCTGCACCCCCCCCCCCATGGACCCAGACGGGGGGTCAGGGCAGGGGAGGCGCTGAACGTTGGACAGTGCTCCAAGATGTGTCCCAGGAACACTGGCGGCACCTCCCACGACCCCCACCAGACACTCTTCCCACTGGCTCGGGTTTGCCAGGCCTATTCCCCCCCGCCACCTCCCACTCACACTGGGGGTCCACAACCTGATCAAGGTTGTGGGGCCCAGCGTGGAAGCCACTCTGGCAGGAAGGACACGGGCCTGGTGTTCTGGAGACCTTGGCTCAACTCCTGGCCCTGCTGCCGACGCACTGGGTCACCTTGGGCAAGGACTTCTCATCTCCCGGCCTCAGTTTCCCCATTAGTTAAGTGAGAAGATGACACTAGTCCTGATGTTCTGGGACTCACGGTGGCTGGTGCCATCTCTTGGAACAGAGAGCTCTGTTTGGGGAGCTTCCCCCAGGATAGAGGGAGAAACCTCCCAGGTGCCAGGTGTCACACCATGACCCCTCGATCGGTCACTTAGGAAGTCAGGCTGAGGGATGCCACATCCTAACCCCACCGTCTGCAGCCCCAGCTCTGCTTGTCATCCTCCACCCTACAGAAACGGAAAAGGATGCCCCCTCCTCCTCACCTAGGCCCCCAGCCCCTCACATGGGACTCTGGGACAAGCTACAGCACCTCTCATTTGTAAGATGGGGACAATGATTTCCTACCTCCCAAGGGAGCAGAGAGGCCTCTTGGCACATGGCATGGTCAGCGAGCCACTGTCCTGGCTGTCCTTTCTCTCCCGATGAGAAGCCCTTTCTGTTGTCACAGCCTCCTGCCTTGCTCCCAGGGGTGGAGAGAACCCGCTGTCAGGACTGGGTCGCTTGATTTTGCCCCAACATTATGCTTCTGTGGGGAGGGAAAAAAAAAAAAAATCAGACCACAATATAGGCCTGAAATTCAGTGTTTACCGTGGCTCAAGGACACCCACCTGGTGCCCAGTTGCCTTTTGTTTTCAAATGAAGATGCTTTGTACAGCTGAAGAGTTATGTGAAGTGTTAACCAGGGGTCCAGGGAGAGAGTTGAAAAGATGGAGTGAGTGCATTTGCAGCCGGGGGGCTGCAGGGTAGATTTGGGGGTCACATACCCTCTGCGCACTTAAAAAAGGTGTATTTGCTCTAGGCTGGGCAGCAGGCTACCACCCTTGCCACACTGGGGACCGCCCCTGAGGACTCCCCAGGCCCGCTGCTCCTCCCAGGGTGGCCAGGACAGCAGGGCTTCTGCGCCGAACAGAAGCTGTCACTGACAGTCATCTTACCGCGTTTCTAAAGAGAGTGTTCACAGTAGTGAGCAGGGCGCTTGGCCCAACCCTTCCAGGGACCTGGCCCCACTCAGACACCTTGGCCCAAGGCTGTCTGGAGCCTATCCACTGGGCTGCAAAGATGGGGACGCCCACACCCTAAAAAGAACCCAGGCTCCAGACCGTGGGAAGACAGGGCCTTCCACACTCGGGCCAACAGAGGTAGGACATCACTCCCAAGTGACCTTTTCAATGGGCCTGTCCAGCAGGTAGCCATCACCTTTCCATCTATGCATAGGCGGCCACCTCGGGGGCTGTGCCCACTCTCCTGAGACCACCCTCCCACAGTGCTGCCCCCACCCCCACCCCCGGCTCTGTTCTGGCTGAATTTGGGAGCTGTCTGTGGTTAGCAAAGCCCCTGCTGTCCAGGCTGAGTCCTGTGAGATTTAAGTGCTCAGAGGGCCTGTGTGCCCAGGGGACAAGAAAGTGTGTGGTTTTAGTATGTTCAAAAGGGACAATCGCTTGCAGTTAGTAGATCTAGTGATCTAGTTGGGAGATCATGGTGTTTACCCCATATGAAGTATTCGATAGTTCTACATGTGAATTTGTATTTATTTTGAGTTATACTTGACACAGAATTCCTTTTTTAAAAAAAAAATACTATGTGTGTGTATTTTGGAAAAAAAATTCATAGATGTTAAAATTTCTGCATGGTTACCAACTTTTCTCACAACACTGAATTTGGTAGCTTCTCCCGAAAAATCTTCACAGTGATTTTTGTCTGTATATATTTGAGGGCCTTTTTTTAAAAAAAGAAAAAGAAAAGAAAAATATAATTGCTTGATTTTTGAGATTAAAAAAAAAACAAACAAAAAGGAGGCATTTTTAAAACTCCAGAACTTTCAGGAGGGCAACAGATTATCAAACAAAGATTTCTGGAAGTATTTTTGCAAACCTTCTGGCTGAGCTGCGAGAAAATATTTATAGTGAGAACTTTTCTCTTTTTCCTGTTATTGGATTTTGGTTGTTTTTTTGTTTGTTTTTTTACTATGCTTTGGTCTGTAAAAAGTATGCAACTGAACTACATTAAAAAGGAAATATTGTCTACATAGATATTATATGAAGTTGGTACATAATTCTGATGAGGAAAACAAATCTTTGCAATTCTTTAAGCCATATTGTTGTTATTCTGTGTTATTTTCCTTGGATGAAAATATCAGTATTAAGTAGCCAGCCTATTACTCAAGTGTTTAGACTTATTAATTATGTTCTCATCCTGTATTTATACATATGTGTATTTTGGAAAGTATTGCCTTTTGAAAGGGAAGCTATTATTAGATACATAGCGAAAAAGGGAATGGTGCCTCTTCTGCGGAGGATAAGACATAGCAATATAACCCATTCTCTCGCACCTTCTTTTTATTATCTTGTTATTATGGTTTTATTAATTCTGTAGGGGAGCAGGGAGTGGGCAAGGGGGAGAGGACTCATTGGACTCGCCAGCCCCTCTGTGCTCTGCCAGCCCCTTTGCCTGGTCAGGGGCCACAGGAGGGAAGAGGAGGCAGGGGACAGACTTCTCCACGACCACTTTGGAGCTTCGCCATCTCAACCAGTCCTCGGGGCCACGCTCCTTGAACTTGGATATGTCAACCAGAGTCCTCCAGCATCTAATAGACTCTAGTCTACTCTAAACAAATATTTAATCCAACCTCACTACATCGTAGCCCAGTGCAACAACTAACCCTGAAGTGTGGGGTGTTCTGGCCGTCAGCAAGGTGGCCGAGCAGAGTCCCCCCCACCACCATGCCTGGGGACTGGTGGCAGTGGGGCGGCCATCCTCGCTGTCCGTCCTCCGTGTGGTGACCCTGTCCGTGTCTGTATCTGTTAATACGTGTGAGTCCAGCTAAAAAGACAAACAGAACCTGTGGGCCCAGTTCAGAGGGGACGGGAAGAAGCTTCCAGCTCCTCCGAGGGCCGCCCGCGGGATGGCATTCCGTTGTGTGCCTTATTCCTGGAGAATCTGTATACGGCTTGCCTATAGCAATATAGCCTTTTTATGCTGTATTAAAAGGACTTTTAAAAGCAAAAGAGGCTCACGGGTTTCCTTGTTTACGCAGAGTGCAGGGCGTCAGGAGGAGGCTGGATGTTTTTGCAGAGGCTGGGACTGGGTAGGGGGCGTGGGGGTGTGGGGCTGCCCTCCAGCTCCCACAGGTCTGGGCCGTCTTGTCCTTACCCGGCCTCCACGATATGGATTCTCCCCCTCCCAGCCCCTCGGCCCCCAAGTGGATGCTCCCTCCAGGGCAAGGCCCCCCCCACCCCCGAGTCGGGCCCCAGACTGGGTGAGATTGTCGGCAGATTAGGTCACCCGTTAGCTCTACGGTGGGGCTCCCGGGTAACCATATATAGGAGTGAATCTTCCTGGGACGGCAGCCCTGGGCCTCCCCCCTGCTGCTCACGCGTGGCCCACTTGGCCACGTTCAGGATTGAGGTCCCAGACGCAGGCGTCACACAGTGAGCACACTGAAGTGTCCCGGGGAGAGAGAGCAGGGCCAGGACTGGGCTGGGCTGTCACGAGGGGGGGGCTCTTGCTGAGGCCATAGACAGGAGCCACGGCGAAGCTAGGCCATCCTAAGCCACCTGCCTCCAAAGCCCTTCCACCCAGGATCAGTGCTCTTGTTTTTCTCAATCTTTTGGGGGCTTTCAAAACGCCAAAGCCTTGGTCCCCCCCCCAGAGAGGATGAGGAATTGGTCTGCACGTGACCTTGAATGTTTACACCCCCCAGGTCAGTTCATTGCGCATCCAAAGTTGCACAGCGCTGCGCTCAGAGACGGTCCCACATGTTCCCGTGGGGCTGATGGTGATGCAGGGAGGAGGCCGGTGGGCAGTGGGTCCTGGCCCCACCTGAGGGACATCCAGCCACTTGTTGCAAACTAAGAATAATGCTGCATGGCGGCGGGGAGGGGAAACGAAAGCTGGAAATCCCAGTTGTTGCGTGAAATTATTCATGTTTTAAATCTGGCAACTAGTTCACTGAATTTTTAAATAGTGTGTAGGTCAGAGCATGTGTCTGTAGGCCGGCCCATGCCTCCAGACTGCGGCCTCAGAGATGGAGCAGAGAAAACAAGTGCCAGGCCTTGGGGTCAGGAACCACGGATGGGGCAAGGGGGTGACAGGCAGGAATAGAGATCACTGAGTCCAGAAGCAGGACCTGTTGTCCTATTTGGAGTGCAGAGTGAATCCCTGAAACCACCAAGCCTTGTCCTGCTTATTGGCATAAAGATTCCCCTCCGGTACCTGCTCTCGGGTGGAAATGGCAGGCGGGACCTGAGTCAGCCTGAACACAGGTGGGCGCCAGTCCAGCCCAGCAGGCGAGTGGAGAGGGGATCTGCCCCCACCAGAGTGACCCCGTGAGAGCTTCCTTTGTAGCGGGCACTCCGCCAAGCCATCGAGTTCTCCAGCAGCCTGAAAAGGGCTGTCACTCTTCCCAGGCAGATCCGAGGACCAGAGCCCCGCGTCTGTCTCGAGAGCGCTGCTGCGAGGCCAGCCCCTGCCTCCTCCAGCTGTGTGATGTGGAGCAGCTTCCCCTGCCTCTCTGAGCTCCAGCTCCCTCGGGGACATGGTGCTGGTAAAACAGCCCAGTGAACACAAGACCCAGCCCACTGCCTGGCACCCAGCTGGGGCCCAGGGAATGTGCATCTCTTGCTCCTTTTGTCTGTGGCACAAGCAGAAACATTTGGCCAGAGGTCTCACAGGGGAGTCAGAGGGGAGCGGGCCTCGAACTCAGGACCCTGGGCTCATTTGCTCACCCAGTAGGCACTGAGGCATGAACTGAGCACCCTCTGTGTGCCCAGGCTGGGGCTTCAAAGTTGTTCCATCATCTGCCCTAGACTTAGTGTGTGTCAGTGTGCAAGAGCCTGTGTGTTTGTTTTGTTTTGTTTTCCGTGGAAAGAAAACAAACCCAAGGCAAATACCGCCTGCATTTCGACATCTCCGGGAGCCGTGGAAACCAGCAATTCCCCTGGACAGGAAGAATTTCCGGTTGGACTCAGTGCCCATGTCTGCAGGCAGCGACTGCTGAGGACCCAAGAGAGAGCAGAGTCCCCTGGGGAAAGGGGTGTCAGGGGACCCAGAGAGCACAGCCCAGCTCTGGCTTGAAGCTGGGGCCCCCAGAAGGGAAGGTGTTGCCTGAGGCCACCCAGCAGGCAGGTGGCAGAGCCAGGATTTGAACTTGGAGTTCTCACCTCCCAGTGTGGTGCATTAGACAGAGCTGCAAAGGTGGCACACCTGCTCCAGACACGGACAAGGGAGACCAGGCCGGGGGTGCCCCCAGGTGACCCAGACAAGGTGTGACACAAAGCCTCGTGTCCTCACCTGTAAGCTGGGGGCAATCAGGATGCACTGAGTGCTGCAGTGGAGCCCTGGCCAGTGCCTGCCCACAGCGCAGTTACAGCGCCTCTCTCCCCGATGGCCCCCACCGTGGTGGTGGAGTTCCTCACACCAGGGGTGAGGCCCGGTGACAGGCCCAAGTCTCTCCCGGCTTTCCGGCCTCCTAACAGTCCCAGCAGGAGCCAGGCCAGGGAACAACATGCCAACATGGCAGGTGGAGAAGCTGAGGCCCGGTGAGGGTCCTGCATCCCGGACTCACAAGTGGAGTCCTCCCCACACCCTGCAGCCTCCAGTCTGCTGTTTCTGATCCTGCCACCACCCTGTTCAGACCTTCAGAAAGCTGCCACCTATCAGCGCTTCCTCCCGGCCATGCCCGGAGCCCTGAGCTGGCTTCCACCCAGAGGGTTTGGGCCCAGGGAGAAGGGGCAGGAGGGAGCCCAGATGCCGGGGGCAAGGGCTGGGGTGGGCTCACCACCTCGCCAGAGTCAGACGTCCTGGCTGTTCCCCCAGAGCCGTGCCAGAGCCAGAAGCCAGGAACAGACTGTCCTCAGGCCTCCACACGACTCCCGCCATTTGTCCCCAGGCTGGATGCCTGTGGGGATGTCAGAGGCCACCTGCTCCCCTGCCCCGCCCAACACACACTCACACTGGCACATGCTCACATGTACTCACACCTGTTCACACGTTCGCACACACACCCACTCACACACACTCAAGCGTACACATATTCACACTCCCCACACACAACCACACACAGGTACAGCCACAGCGCGGCGGGAGTCCTGGGGGCAGGCCCGGGCTCCCCGCCCATCTGGAAGGCGCACCCCTGCAGCCCTCAAAGCGTCCACCCGCCCGTGCCCCAAGGGCGGCCGCTCCCGCCCAGCAGGGTGAAGGTCGGCATGTGACTCTGCCCATGTCCCACCCCACAGGCCACGAGTCCTTCCCCTGAGCTGAGAACCCCAGGTAGGTAAGAGACCCCTGCCCCCGCCCTCAGCCCAACACCCTGAGCAAGAGTCCGACCTCGTGTTCTGCAAAGTAGAGAGAATTTATATGTTGTTAGGTGCAGTACCGGCATTGGGATCATGTGACAAATATCCTCGTCTATTAGATTCCGGAGTATTTATGGGTGCGATAAGACAACACCTGGGCTTTGTTTTCCAACAATCCAGGACACGGGCGCAGGCGGGCACCTGGGATCTGCTACTCTATGCTCTCCGCTTTTATGTCTGTTTCCACTCTGGGGCAGGAGATGAGATCAAAGGTGAGCAGGCCAAGGAGGTGCCCCAGGGCAGAGTGGGGTGGGTCTCCCAGGTCCCTCCAACGTCCCGGCTGCCTCTGCTACAGGGACTGCTCAGCCTCACTCTGCGTCCCCAGTGTCCGGTGTGGGCTGGCACAGGGTCGGGTTAGTAAAGGCAGAACAGACAAGTACATGAGAGTTACAGCCAACGTCCCTCTAGCCCCCTGGGGTGACAGCCCTTGTGCTAGTGACTGACACACATCGCCATTTTCGATCCTTGCAACAACCCTGCGAGGTGGGTACAACCATGAGTCCCATTTTACAGACTGAGAAGCTGAAGTTCAGAGAGGTAGCAAGGGGCAGAGCCCGTCCCTGCCCCCTCCCGAGACTCCCCACCTCCCACCACCCCCAGGGATATAGCAGGCCCAGGGTCTAATCCCCGCTGTCTGCTACAGCTGTGCGGCCCTCCCAGACAGGCAGCCGCAGGCCTGTCCTCAGCCCGCTCTGCTCTGCCGGGGCCCCTCTCCCCTGCCAGCCTCCCCGCAATAGCCCAGAGCCACCTGGTGCAGCCCCGTGGTTACTGGACGCCTGTGTTGGAGCCAGAGCCCAGGCCTAGGCCCCCAGGGGAGACCACAACCCTCCCTCCACCTCTGTCCTTGGAAAGTTCCCAGGGGCTCCTTGGGGTAGGGGCAGCTCTGTCTCCACTGTGTCCTGTGTGAGTGAGCCAGGCCAGGCACCTGTGCCTTCTCTCCCTGGACACTCCTCCTTCCCTTCCCCACCCACCCTGCAGTCTCCTGGAGCCCTGCACCAAGACTGTCCCTCCCCATCCTCCAGGAATCCTCCCCTCCTCCCCTCCCTTTTGTCCAGGAAGCGAAGGGGACCCTTCCTCCCACCCCCAGCACTCAGGGTGGGGGCTGAGTGGCATCCCCTGAACAACCCTCTCAACCTCCCCCCACCCCCTCTCTGGTCACTAGGTCGATCCCAACCCCACGGCCCCCACACCCAGCTCCTGCAGACAGTGGGGCAATTTGGGGTCCAAGTCCTACCTTGTAAGCCCAGGACCACGGTGCCTGCTGCAAACTCCCTCTCTGCCTCCCCACCCTCATCCTGGGCAAGGACTCTGGGGCCAGCTGGACTGGACACTGAATCACAGCTGCATCTGTGTCTTCTTAAGCAAGTCGCCTCATCTCTCTGTGCCTCAGTTTCCTTCCCTGTAAAATGGGAATGCTAATGTCCATCTACGTACCTGAGGGTCACTGTCGAGACCAATCCAGATAAGGCGGCAAGGTGCATGGCATGTGGGACGACGTGCTCAGGATCTGTGAGCTGGTCACAGAGTCAGTGACGGTCCCCTGGGCCAGTACAGCCTCTGGAATGGGCCCCGTGATTCCCTTGTGCCTTCTCCCATCAGCCCCCGAGCCATGCATGCTGAAACCCCCTGACAGGGTGGCAGCAGTCCCGGGAAGGGACTTGGACCTGCTGCTCTTCTTGGTCATTCCCCTCCCCTCCCCCAGCACCCCTGTCCCGTTAGTCCAGTTCTGACTGGGTTTCTGCCTCAGTTTCCATGTTGCGCTGAGGCAAAGGACCCTTGCCCAGCGTGTAACTGGTCCTCCTCTCCCTGGGAATCTGCCCCCAGCCCCCCAACACGTGGAGACTGCTTCAAATAGCGACACCCTGCCCTCCCCTCCCCCACAAACGCGCCAGCTCAGAAGTCCCCAGCTGTCCAACCTCTTGCGGAATCAGCTGGGCCCCTGCTGCCCCCTGGTGGCTGAGACAAAGAACCACAACCTCCTGCAGGCAGGCAAGCCAGTGCAGGGGACAAAGGGGATTTTGTTTTTCCTCCCAAATCCCAGGTGAGCCCTGACTTCCCCATGACAGGGCCACCCGGGCCTCATGAAGCTGTGCTTGAGTAAAACCGCCAAATGGTGATATTGTTTTTTTCACCCTTGATTAGAAAAGTGGTGCATGCACAACAGGACGTGGAAACCACACAGAGAGATGGGAAGCAGGGCAGCAACACTCTCAGTAGCCCACCTTCCCCACCAGACCACTGTCCAGTTTGGCCACGTCCTTCCACAGGCCTTTTGCCTGTACACGTGTGCACACACACACACGCAATGTTAATGGATTACGCTTGACATGCTGTTCTGGAACTTGCTTCGTCTTGGTCATCTGTCTCTCTGTTAGCACAGAGACCTTTGTCGCTTGTACAATAGCTGGCTGTAGTCCTTGTTGGCTAATGCGTTTATCAACCCCACGTTGAAGGGTTTAAAGCATTATCATTTTTATAAGTCCATGTTTTTTTCTTAATCACTTTTCTGTTTGATGCAGTGAAAAGAGCTGGAATCAGGAGAGCTAGGACTTGACTTGGCAGGTCCAAGCCACTGCTTTTTTTTTTTTTAATTTAACTTTATTTTTAATTGACACATAATAATGATACATATTTATGGGGTACATTGTGATGTTTCAATACATGTATACATTGCATAATGATCAAATGAGGGTAATTAATTTATCCATCACCTCAAACATTTATCATTTCTTTTTGGTACGAACATTCAAAATCCTCTTTTCTGGCTATTATAATATATACAATACAATATAGTTAACTGTGGCCACCCTCCTGGGCAATAGGACACCAGAATGTATCCCTCTTAGCTAATTGTAATGTTGTACCTGTTGACCAATCTCTCCCTACTCCCCCAATCCTCCCCTTCCCCTGCCACTGGTGACTGCTATTATACCCTCTATTTTGATGAGGTCAGCTTTTAAAAATTCTGCAAGTGAGTGAGATCATGCAGTGTTTGTATTTCTGTTCAGGCCCTGTCATTGATCACATCCTTTTTTCTCTTCAGGCCTCAGTTTTTCCCAATCTATCCAACCAGGGCACAGGGCTCCATGCAGTCTGACAACCCCTCTGATCCTTTATGCTGTGTTGGTTTGACAGCGTACAGGGGGTCTGAGGGCCCACATGCCTCCTTGAGGCCTGGGGCCCAGCGAGCATCTGGACAGTTATGGAGAGGAATAGTCTGGGACTCTGGCTGCTTCAACCCGGGAGGGCTGCCGGGGGAGACAGAGTCTGGGGAGAAGGCTGAGGTCAGATCCACCTTCCTCCTAGGTTCCCCTCTCGGGAGGGGAATGTGGGCATCTGTATCTGGCTCTCTCCACTCCATGCTGACATTGTATTAACATATTACCCAGGTAATAAGAGAACGTATTCTCCTGGTAAATAATTCAAACAATAAAGAAGATTTCTGCTTATGGCTGAGATACACTAAGACTGGATTTACTCTCCCACTTTAAATAATTAAATCAACAAAGTCTTCAATGCGATGGTTTTCAGACATTGGATGGAGGCAGCACAGAACAGGGACTTCTGTGAAAAGGCAAGAAAATGAGTGAGCCCTGCCGTTGCCACAAAGCACTGCCTGGACCGAGTTTCCAGGTCCCAGTGCAGGGAAGGGGGACTTAGGCAGAGCCCAGAGAGCTCCCTTAGTTGAAGAGACAGAGTTAAGGATTGGAGGAGGCAGAGGTTAAGGTTGAATTTTCAGATCACAGTCCTGGAAATATGAGAGCTTCGCAGAGAATAGAGCATGGCTTTGAGAGGAGAAAGACTGCAGAGAGGGCTCTAGACGTGTGCAGACAGTTCCCTCCAATTCTTCAGCTCACTGATCTCATAGGGCACAGATCCTATGCTGGGAGAGGCAAGCCGAGGATATCAGAGGCTACCACCACGCCCAGCTCCCAGAGTTGCGGCTCAGAGATTTTGCCCAGAAAGAAAGGCAAAGAGAAGAGAGCTCCAAAGCTATCCACAAAGGGACTTTTATTTTTGAAACAGAGTGTATGGAAGCCTAAGGTGCTTTTGAAAACAAAAACAAATTGGACTTCATCAAAACTAAAAACTTTTGTGCTTCAAAGGACACCATTAAGTAAGTTAAAAGGCAGCCCACACAAATGGGAGAATGCATATGCAAATCATATATATGATAATGGAGTTGTATCTACAATATATAAAGAGCTCTTACAATTCAACATAAAGATACATAACCCAACTTTAAAATGGGAAAGGATCTGAACAGACATTCCTCCAAAGAAGATATACAACTGACCAATAAGCACATGAGTAGATGTTCAACCTCATTGGTCATAAGGGAGTTGGTTGCAAATTAAAACCACAATGAGATACCCACTAGAATATCACACCCACTAGGATGATTAGAATTAAAAAATAGAGATAATAGCAAGTGTTGATGAGGATGCAGAAAATTGGAACCCTCACACACTGCTGGTGGAAATGTAAAATGTCATAGCCATTTGAGAAAACAGTTCGGAAATTCCTAAAAAACTTAAACACAGAGTTATCATTTGATCTAGCAATTCTTACACTATATGTAAAGCAGTATAATAATATTTTCAGCTAGTCTGTGGTCAGTGAAATGATATATAGTAAATGCTAGAGAAACCACTACAAATATAAAATGAAGAATTAAATCTTATAAGTCAATAGTGGAGATAAAAATGGAATCATTTGAGAGAAAAAATAAACTCAATCCAAAAGAAGGCAAAAAGAGAACAAGAGGAAGATGGTACAAACAAAAACAAATAGCAAGATGATTAATTTAAATTTAACCTTATTTATAATTACATTAAACATATATGTCTAAACATTTAATTGAATAGCAGAGATTGTCAGATTGGATAAGAAAGCAATGCTCAATGCACCAGTTACCAGTTCATTGCTTGTTAGCTCTAAATCCTTTCTTCGTGGCCCTACTTGTAATACTGTAATAGTTCTCCCTTGCCCCCTAGAATTATATTAAGCTTTGTAAGTAGAGGGTATTGGAGAGATAATTTAGTCTCCGGCATTCTCTTTTTCCCTTAGTTGGTAAACCCCTGTGATAGTTAATAATTTTCTAAATACTTTCCCTCTCCAAATTACTGTGTTGTTTTTGTCTCCTGTTTGGACCCTGACTGTATAGAATTGCCACCAGGAGTGGTCCCAGGAAATAACTCCACAAAGATGGGATTTGGAGATTTATTTGGCTGTGCCCTTGGACTTGAAGGCAGGGCTGAACTACCTGCCAGTGGGAAATGGTATGCTAGTAATCCCTGGCATGCAGTGACATCACAATTAATCATGCTACCACCTGTGGTTAAGTGACTAAAGATGTGCCTTGGGAGACTAGGTGACTATAGCATTTGACCATTATGGCAGTAATGATGACCATAAAGACTGTGATGTGGGATAAATTCTTTTGAGGATGCTTAATTGCTTACCAAAAGAAAATGAAAAACTTGTGTCCTTTAATTCTCAACTTACAGTCTGAGAACCAGAAAGCTTCCATGACAACTCTTAAAAGATTCTCTTATCTCTTGCAGGCACTGGGCTGATATCACTTAAAATCTTCTATAACCTTACTGATATTATTGTCTACTTGTTCCATCAATTTCTGAAAGAGGAGTGGTAAAATCAACAATTATTGTGGATTTCTCCATTTTTTCTTTCAGTTCTACCTCTTTTGACTTCATAAATTTTGAACCTCTGTTGTTAGATGCCTAACCATCTAGTACTGCTACATCTCCTTGGTGAATCAATCCCATTGTCATAATTTCTCTTTTTATCCATGGAAATTTTTTTGTTCTAAAATCAACTTTGATATTAATATAGTCACCCTTGCCCTCTTTTAACTACTCTTTGCATGATTCATCTTCTTCTGTTTACTTTTAACCTACCAAGTATAGTTGGATCATGTTTTTTTCATCCAATCTGATCATCTCTGCCTTTTAATTACAATATTTAAACTATTTATATGTAGTGTTATTATGATATGTTTGGATTTAAAATTATCATCCAAATTCTATTTATTTGTTTTTTGTTCCTTTCATCTCTCTTTCTACCTATGAATATGTTAACGTACATGGCAAAAGGAACTTTTTAAGATGTGATTAAATCGAGCATCTTGATATGGGGAGATTACTTGGATTATTCGGATGAACCCATTGTAATCACAAGGATCCTTATAAATGAGGGAGGAATACAGGAGAGTGAGAGTCAGACAAGAACATGTGATACAGAAGCAGAGATTAGAGCGGTGCAATGCTGGCTTTGAAAACGGAGGAAAGGGCCATAAGTCAAGGAATGCAAGCAACCTCCAGAAGCTAGAAGAGGCAAGGAAATGGGTTCTGCCCTGGAGCCTCCAGAAAGAATATGCCTACCAGCATCTTGGTTTTAGCCTATGAAACCCACTTCAGACCTCTGATATCTGGAACTGTAAGATAATATATTTGTGTTGTCTTAAGCAACTATGTTTGTGGTAATTTGTTATAGCAGCTATAGGAAACTGATACATTATTCATATCTCTTTTAAGAATAATTTTAGTGGTTGTCCTGATGTTACAACACACATCTCTAACTTAACACAGTCTACATTCAAATAATTTACTTCTTCAACTATAGCCTAAGAATCTCACAAGTTACTTCGAATTTCTCCCTCCCGTTCCTTGTGCAATTTCTAGCATACCATACATATGCTATAAATTTTACAATACATGTTATAACAAATGTAAAAGCAGAATTATTTTAAAGACTATCATGTAAGTCAAATAACATTAAAAATAATATTAATTTTTTTTGGTGGGGGGGACAGAGTCTTGCTCTCTTGCCTGGGCTAGAGTGCTGTGGCGTCAGCCTAGCTCACAGCAACCCCAAATGCCTGGGCTCAAGCAATCCTTCTGCCTCAGACTCCCAAGTAGCTGGGACTACAGGCATGCGCCACCATGCCCAGATAATTTTTTCTATATATTTTTAATTGACCAATTAATTTCTTTCTATTTTTAGTAGAGACGGGGTCTCGCTCTTGCTCAGGCTAGTCTCGAACTCCTGAGCTCAAGCAATCCTCCCGCCTCGGCCTCCCAGAGTGCTAGGATTACAGGCGTGAGCCACCGTGCCCAGCCAATAATATTAATTTTAAAAGGTATTTTTATATACTTCATTTTCACCATTTCCAGAATTCTTCATTTCTTTGTGTAGATCCAAGTTTCTATTTGGCATCATACTTCTGCCTGAAGAACTTCCTCTAATATTTCTTGTATCATGGGTCTGCTAGCAGTGAAATTGCTCAGCATTTGTAAGAAAGACTTTTTTTTTTCTTTGCTTTCATTTTGAGAGATACTTTCACTGTGTATAGAATTCTGGTTTGATGAGTAATTTTTCCCCCACTCACGACTTTAAAGTTGCTGATCCATTGTTTTTGACTTGCATGATTTCTGATGAGAAGTCTGCTATAATTTTTATCTTTGTTCCTCTGTTAGTAATGCGCTGTGTTCCTTCCCCCACCTCCTCCCAGGCTGCCTTTGAGATTTTCTTCTTATCATTGATTTTCACAATTTGATAGTAAGCTACTATGATGTGCATGTGTGTGTATATGTGTGTGGTGTGTGTGTGTGTGTGTGTGTGTGGCATTTTTCCTGATTGGGGGTTGCAGAGTTTCTTATATCTCTGATGTGATATGTCTTATTAATTCTGGAAAGAATTCAGTGCTTATTTAAATATTTATTCTTCTGCACTCCTCTCTCTCTCATTCAGGGGCTACAGTTACACCTATGCTAGACATTCTCATATCATCCCATCGTTTTCTGATGCTCTTTCTGTGTCTTGCACTCTGTTTTCTCTTTGTGTTTCCCACTTGGACTAATTTCTTTTGACCTTTTCAAGTTCACTGATATATTCCCAGCTGTGCTAAGTTTACTGATAAACTCACCAAAGGAATTCTTCATTTTTATATCACACATTTTTTTCACTTCTAGCATCTCTATTAGTCTCTTTCTTATATTTTCTCTGCACTGAAATTATTCACCATCTGTTCATGCATGCATGCCCACTTTCCCCACTAATCCTCTAATATATTAATCATAGTTATTTTAATGTACCTACCTGACAAGGTTATATCCAAGTCTGATTCTGTCGATTGCTTTATTTTTCGACAATGTTTTTCTTCCTTTTTCTTTTGTGTGTCCTTTAATATTTTGCTGAAATTCACTTGTACAATAGAAGAGGCAGTGGTAAATACTATGTGTGATGGTTGATTTTATGTGTCAACTTGGCTAAGCCACATTACCCTAATATTTGGTCAAACACCAGTCTAGATGTTTCAGTGAAGGTTTTTTAAGACGAGATTAACATTTAAATCAGTAGACTTTGAGTAAAGCATAGAGCCCTCCATAATGTTGGTGGGCCTCGTCCAATCAGTTGAAGGTCTTCAGAGAAAAAGACTAAGGTCCCTCAAAGAAGGTGACATTTTGCCTATAGATTGCCTTCACAGCCAAGCTGCAAAATCAACTCTTTCCTGAGTCACCAGCCTATTGGCCTGCCCTGCAGACTCTGGATTTTCCCAGGTCCCCAACTCCATGAGCCAATTCCTTGAAATCCAGCTGCCTTCTCTCTGCATGTATGTGTATATGCATCTATCGGTTCTGTTTCTCTGAAGAACCCTCATTCAGTATGTACACCTGGACATGGGCATGCCATTCATGACTTCAGGCCTTTATTGTGGGGCACTGAGTCAGTCTCGTCAGGAGTTGAGCTGGATTGGGGTTTTATGTCGTTCTTACTGTCAGAGCTCCATAGGCTTCAAATCCCTTAAGTGGTAGGTCACTGTCACCTTGGGATTAGGATGGAGCTGGGGTGCCAAAGGGTTTTTCTCGGTGTTCGTGCTCCATGCTCACCTTTCTGCAACACAGAGAGTATCTCTCTCCATGCCCTTCTCCCTCCCTCAGTGGTCAATTACCTTGTGGTAATTTGTTATAGCAGCTATAGGAAACTGATACATTATTCATATCTCTTTTATGCAAATCATACCTCAATGAAGTCATTTCGAAAAGCTACCACATCTCAGAAAATAAAATTGATATTTCATATATTATCATATATTATTTTTTGAGACAGAGTCTCACTCTGTTGCACTGGCTAGAGTGCCATAGCGTCAGCCTTAGCTCTCACAGCAACCTCAAGCTCCTGGGCTCAAGCGATCCTCCTGCCTCAGCCTCCCAAGTAGCTGGGACTACAGGCATGCGCCGCCATCCCTGGTTAATTTTTTCTATATATTTTTAGTTGGCCAATTAATTTCTTTCTATTTTTAGTAGAGATGGGGTCTCACTCTTGCTCAGGCTGGTTTCGAACTCCCGACCTTGAGCGATCCTCCCGCCTCGGCCTTCCAGAGTGCTAGGATTACAGGTGTGAGCCACCATGCCCGGCTTTCATATTTTTTTAAAAATCAATTTTATATGACATCAGTAACGATGACATCTATGAGAGCACGCATAAGACTCGGTGCTTCATTTATATATTAGGTACTCACTCGCCAGCAACAAGCCAATATTTTATTTGTATACTACTCATGCTCTCGCTTCATACAGGAAATAAGACCAGGCCAGGCCTTCGTGCGGAGTGCTTGGAAGAGAACCGCAGGGAATGGCCCTGCTTGCAAGGAGCTCCGTTTTTAGGACATCCCTGCATGCGTGCTCCACTTCCACTCCAAATACACTCCTCTGGATGGAAGAACACACACATGCACACACTCCCTCCTCAGCGAGGAAACGCATGGTGCCAAAACAAGCTCTACAAGCTCTGCCACCCTGAGACCCCTCAGAAATCACCACGGAGGGACTGCCCCTCACATGGTACACTGGTAGCCAGGAGTGCCCCAGGTCAACAGGAAACTCTAGAGGGGGCAGGGCTGTGGTTTGACCTCAGAAATCTGCATACTCTGAATGTGTGCAGCCTGAGGACCTTTGGCGACATGTCCCCAAAAGGAGGCTGTGCATCCTCAAAGGCCTCCAACAGAAACCCCTCTGGCAGGGGCCCCGGGTTCTAGCCCCTGCTCAGCCAATTGACTCACAGGGTCACCTCATGATGAGCAATCATGACCCCTCTCCGGGCCTCGGTCTACCCATCTGTAAAATGTGGGACTGGATGAGTAATTACCAATTATTGTTTGACTCAAGAATCCATTCGTTCAATGAAACCCCCTGTAGAGCCCCACTGTAAGAAGAAATGGAGAAGGCTGGGCGCAGTGGCTCACGCCTGTAATCCTAGCACTCTGGGAAGCTAAGACAGGAGGATCGCTCAAGGTCATAAGTTCAAAACCAGCCTGAGCAAGAGTGAGACCTCGTCTCTACTAAAAATAGAAAGAAATTAATTGGCCAACTAAAAATATATAGAAAAAATTAGCTGGGCATGGTGGTGCATGCCTGTAGTCCCAGCTACTCGGGAGGCTGAGGCAGGAGGATCACTTGAGCCCAGGAGTTTGAGGTTGCTGTGAGCTAGGCTGACGCCATGGCACTCTAGCCCAGGCAACGGAGTGAGGCTCTGTCTCAAAAAAATAAAAAAGAAGAAATGGAGAGGATCTATGATTGAAAATGGGATTCAGGGGCCCATCCCCCTTATCTCCCCTTGTTCTACTCAGAGGACCCCTAAGGCTCTCGAGAATTGTTTGAAAACTACTAGTTCTGCTGAGCTCTCAATCCATGCAACTGAACTGACTTCATGGAAACTCTCCATGACAATGAATGACACAACCCCAGCCACGATGACCTCAGAGTGACTGTGTTAACCTGTGACCATACATGACCTGACTCAGGGAACCCCAATGTGAAATTAGACACCCCACTGAGAGCCAAAATCCCCTCTGAGAACTGCCTGCCTGACCACCCCATCAACCCACAGCCACACTGCGGCCCAGGCTGTCTAGGGAAGCCCTCAATTCCCCTCCCACCCTACAATTCTGCCCTCCCTGCAAATTCAGAAACACCCAGAAGTTAATTCCCAATTTAACAGGCACATCAAGGACAGTAAATTCCACTCCTAATCTTAGAGAGAGAGGATCCTTTGCTCAGGCATTCCTCCTCCCTGCTAAGACCACGACACGTGGGCAATGTCATCATCCTTGTCATTCCAGAGTGCTTATTAAGACCACGCGCCAGGTACCATGTATGTGCTTCACACGGATCACATCCAATCCCACCACCCCATGACGTGGGCAGCATCATTACCCCAGCATGCAGCTGGGACTTGGGGTCACTAAGGGGCAGAGCTGGGATTCAGGGTGGAGCCAGTGCTCACAGTCTAGGCTGCGGATGCCGAGATCACCTGTCTGAGCCTCCTCGCCTCTAAAGCAGGGATGACGATGACAATTCTCTCATGAGTTGCTGGAGTGACTAAATGGAACAGTCACATAAAAGTCCTTAGCACAGCAGCAGGGCCTGGTATGGACATGGTAATTCAATAAAAGGTTGGCTTCAAATACTTAAGCACAGACACTTGTTCCTAAAACCGCAGACACAAGTCTTTCATAGAAAATAGGATTTATTAACACACTTACGGTGAACAAAAATAGATGTTCCAGAAATGTTTCATATACATCATCAGTAGATCTAATTTATTTAACACACAGAAAAATCAAAGCCTGCCAGGAGATGCTTTCTTCCAGAGCACACGGCGCTTACAGGCCATTTCTGTTTCCAACACGGGAATTCACATTGACTAGGCACAGCTCAAGTTAGGTTTGTTCCCAGGTTCGACTGCTTCTACCCCCACGGACCCCCCTAAAAACCACCGCAGCAAACCAACGGGATTCACAGTAACCTGGAGGGAAGGTCTCGGCCGTGGGAAAATTCACAAAAGCCCCGAGTTGTGTTTCAGAAGCCAAGCTCTGGGGTTCTGGGTGTAGTTACTGTCACAGCTTCATTTCTAGTCAATCTTGTTAATTAACTTACTGCAATTAGGAAGACGACATTAAACAGGTATCACAGCCTGTTTGCAGCAACTGGCTGTCCCCGTTGGTCCAGAAAAAGGCAGTAACCTTCACTGGACGCTGAGTGATCCCCACCACCAACATCCGAGGCACAGACGGACTGGGTGATCACAGGCAATGCTTGAAGGGTGGGGCACACCGCGTCCACGGTGGATGCCAGAGACGGGGTCACGAGGAAGGGTGGACCTGTGAGAAGCAGTCTGGTGGGTCCCTCCCAGCAGAGGCCAATATCCCTGGGCAGCACACGGTGACGGTGAAGGGAGCGCAGGCAACACTTCGGGGCACCTGTGCTGAGAGCCCGAGGTGGCCACCTGGGTGAGTGAACACACGTGCGGCTGCCCCCGTCCCAGCACCCTGGCTGCAGGTTAGCTCAACTGGCCACAGTCGGTGATGACAATCTTCTTGGATGTCTTCCCATTCTTAGAGCCAAAAGATTCTATTTTCTTCACGACATCCATGCCGTCTTTGACGTGGCCGAACACGACATGCTTGCCGTCCAGCCTGTGAGCAGGGGAGCCAGGTAAGCAGGCAGGGTATTGCGACACAACCCAACCCCATGGCCTTTCGGTCATGGAGTTATTTACCAAAAACAGAAATTTGGAAAGGAACCCACACCAAATGGCTGGATCCACCCTCCAAAGCATGATCAAACCTTGCTAAGCTCCCCACATACACCCCAGAGGACGCCTGGCCTCCAGGACGTGTTCTGCCACTTTCTTGCTGTACAACCTTGCCCCAGACCACGGAACCTGAATCCTGGTGACCTCATCTATGAAAAGCGGATTACTCTTATTCTGCATAAGGAGATAATAGGATACTTAACTACTCTGAGGAAATGAAAAGTCTATACAGGCCGTAGTGGCTCACGCCTGTAATCCTAGCTCTCTGGGATCAGGAGCAGGCGGATCGCTCAAGGTCAGGAGTTCGAAACCAGCCTGAGCAAGAGCGAGACCCTGTCTCTACTATAAATAGAAATAAACTAATTGGCCAGCTAAAATATATATAGAAAAAATTAGCCAGGCATGGTGGCGCATGCCTATAGTCCCAGCTACTCGGGAGGCTGAGGCAGAAGGATCGCTCAAGCCCAGGAGTTGGAGGTTGCTGTGAGCGAGGCTGATGCCACGGCACTCTAACGCCGGCAACAGAGTGAGACTGTGTCTCAAAAAAAAAAAAAAAAAAAAGTCTATACAAATGGAACCATTTTAGCAGTCATGAATTACGAGGCGAGAGCCAAGGTAACAAATGTGGTGAAACTACAGGAGTCCTGAGCAGCTCTCAATTGGAGAGGGATCCAAGCACATAAAAGGCAGCTTAGTCCAGCACTGGCAAAGCCAACAGTGCTTACAGCCAAGGGCAGAACTGCAGGATCCATTAACGGTTCCATGGAGGAAGCAAAGAGTTGGGAGAGCCCCGCGCTGACAGCCACGTCTTTCTGGCTGGGCTGCTAGAGACTGCCAGTGTCCATCCTGCCACCTAAGTCTCCCTAAAACCCTCAGAAAGGGCTTTAGCAAGTCAGCTCCCAGCCAGCTATTGTCCCCTCAACCCCAGATGCCCAGGGCTAGGACATGTGGGACTCTGGACAGAGAAACATATCCCTTAGTGGAAAATTTACCAGGGAATGGACATCCCTAAAATCCATGGGCACGTGGAAAGAGGGCCCTTGAAGGCTGGCAGCTGTCTGCAAGCTTGTGCCAATACAGGGGCTTGAAGAAAAACCTGCTGATGTCCAATGTCTACTGCAGCGTGTCCAAGGTGCAGCCCAAGGTCAAGGTAAGCCTGGGACACACCAGGTCAAACCAAACAGATGGGCTTCTACTCAGGTCATGTTGAGGCTTAATATGTTCTGCAGCATTTCCCGAATGTATCTGGTAGAGGCCCCTTTTTGGAGAAAATTCCAGGTGACAGCAATAATGGAAGCCTCATTATGACAGAGTTGTAGGAACAACCCAAATTCTCCTTCAATCCTTTCACTAACTTTCTCTCTCTCTCTCAGACAGACACACAGCCCAGGAGAGGGCCACTGTCCCAAAGCAGGTGGTCCAGCTGCAAACTGCCTGTCCCTGAAAGTGCAGCAACTCCCGTCCAGCAGCAAGGCCACCCCTCATTCCCAGAGGGCCTGGAGCAGGGAACTCACCAGTCTGTCTTCACGGTGCAGATGAAGAACTGGGAGCCGTTGGTGTTGGGGCCCGCGTTAGCCATGGACAGGACACCTGCAGACACAAGCAGGGCTGAGCCACACTGCCCCGGGAGACAGCCCGCCCAGGAAGGCATTCAAAAGCGCAAGCAGCTCAAAGGACATCAAGGACATTTGAGTCTGCAGATCCTGGGGCCCAGAAGGGGAGAACCAGAGTCCGACCTGTCTGCCTTTGCTGCCCACTAGGTCTCACTGGGGTGGCCTAGGGGGGAAGGCCTTGAGGACACTCTCAGTGGTAGGACTGGGGCAGGACCCCAGCCCCAACCTCCAGCTTTTCCCACAATCCACCCTGGGTCTCGTAGGTGACAGAATGCAGTAACTACCCTGGTTTCTGAATGATTTGCCTTTTGTCTAAGCAAGATTTTAAATCCACAAAGGACCTCAGGGCCACTCTTGAGACGATTCTTAGTGACACAGAATTTTCAACCTGAACTCTTGGAGGGCAAACAGGGGGGTAGCCAGGGGCCTCTGTCCTGCTTAAAGGCTCTCCCCCGAAATTCCCAAAGGAAAGTTCGCTTTTTAAACTGAGAGCTCAGAAAACTCTAGGAAAACTCAATAAGCCAGAAATGCTAAGCCACCTGGAGGGAGGGAGGCAAGCAGGGAGGCAGGCAGGCAGGCAGGCAGGTGCATCATCAGATATTGAGCAATCACTGGAGCGGCCTCACAGGGGCTGCCAGGTGTGGCAGAGGCTGGGGCTCTAGCCCAGCCCAGCCCAGCCCAGAGCTGCAGGGCCACTCAGACCAGAGGAGAATGGTGGCCCCCACATACCTGGTCCCACGTGCTTCAGTGTGAAGTTTTCATCAGGAAAGCGGCTTCCATAGATGGACTTGCCCCCAGTGCCGTTGTGGTTGGTGAAGTCACCTGCCTGCGGGCACAGAGCACCTCCTGAGTGGTCACCACACGAACCTGGCAGCCCCCAACGCACCCAAGGCCCACCCAACTGGCAACCCTCAGGCAAAGGGGACAATAAGCATCCAGCGAAATAAAGACTAATAAAATGATATGGAAAATAGCAAAAATAAAGCAAAGCTTAAATATTTTCTCCCATAGTAACTACCCTAGTTTCTGAGTGATTTATTGCAAGTTTTTAAGTTATTCTCAAAGGACCTAAAAGCCATTCTGAAATAATTCTTAGTGACCCAGAATTTTTAACCCACAACAGGGAAAAGGCCGGGGCCCTCGTGCCCGAGTCTGGCTGGGGGGGGGGGCAACAGCAGCCAGTTCGGATAGCAAACCATGCCCAGCCCCTCCACGTGCCAGCGTCTCCCCCCCGCCCCCAGCAGTTCCCTGGGCCTTGCAGATCTGGGACACAGTCCGCCCCAGGTCAGCATCCTTCCTCAGGGCTCACCTGAGGCCCAGGCAGCCCTGATCCAGTCAGTGGCTGCCCCTAGACCCAGTCCTGCCAAGCCCCTGGCCATGGCCCTGCTACTGTCATCCCGAGATGGGATCCTCAAGAGAGAGGTGACCCAACCAGCCCGGCTGAAGCATCCACAAGTACCAATAAGGTGGCCCCAGAGAGAAATAACTCAAGATCCTGCCTTGAGTCACCCCCTCATGCCAGAGAGCCCTCCAGCTTGGGAAGTCCCCAGCCTGGCTCAGGACATCCGCCTCAGCTCCTGCTTCGCCCATCGGCCTCGGGTGGAGCTGGGAGCTTCTGTAGCAGGAAAGCCTCAGGGCCGGGCGGGGCCTGTCCTCCCTGCCCTGGCCACATTCACCGCATATTGGCAGGCCCAGCCCCGAGGCACTGTACTCACTGAGGACGATGACAACCACTGGGGCAGGGTGGAGGGAACGGCAGGGAGAATTCTGGGCTGAGAGGACTTCCAAGAGGCCATGACAACCACGCTCCTGTCTCTAGGCACAGTGGGCCCCAGGACACTAACTGCTGACCTTGAGGGTCTGCCCTAACAGAGGATAACCCTCACCACCACTCAGGTCCTGACCCCTGGGGTAGTTCTTGCTGCTCACACCTGCCCCAAAACCTCTGACACAGCAATACTAATGCTTTTGAAAAGTGGGCAAGACACATGACTAAAGCACGTATTCATTTAACCGACAAAAATGCCTTTCTCAGGGAAGGGATGCGCCAAGTCCAGACGTGTGTGTTCCTGCCCGTGCCCTGTCTCCTCCTCCTCCTCCCTCCCCGCCCCCCTCATCTCCCGTGCCAAGTGCCCAGGGAGCACGCAGAAGGACAAGGTCAGGGACTGTCAGAATCTGCTGGTCCTTCAAAGCCTCAAGGTCCATCTGCCATGCACATCATACCCAACCCAGTTCTCCCTACACAGGCTCGACTTCCCCAGCCATGCTCGGTGGCGCCGACCTGCTACTTGGCCTGGTGCCTAACTTGTGGGGCAGCCTGGCCTCCGGACAGAGACCACAGCTGCCCTCTGCTCAGTACTTTCCGCGTCCCAGGCATCCTTATAACGCTCCCGCAAGGTAGCTCCTGCTATCATCCCCACTCGCAGAACAGGAAACTGAGGCACAAGGAGGGTCCTGTTACCTGGCACATGAAGGAGGGGATCACTCTGTGGAAGGTGGAACCTTTGTAGCCGAACCCCTTCTCCCCGGTGCACAGGGCTCTGAAGTTCTCTGAGGGTAGGAGGGAGAGGTAGGTGAGCAGAGCCAGCTCCAGCTGGGGTCACACTGTCCCAGCCTGGGGCTCCACTAAGCCTCCCGGTAGGTGATCTGGGGGTGGAAAGACCTGGCCCACGTCCTGGGTCTGCTCTGCCCCACTCGCTGTCTGCCTGGGACAAGTCACTTCCTTTCCTGACTTCGGTGCTCAAGCACTGTGACAAGAATACATGCTCCTGGCTGTGCCAGCACCAGGTCAGCGGGGCAGGGAGTCCAGGGCTGTGCCCCTACCCCATCAAGCACCGGGAGGGAGGAAGGTGTCTCGGGGAATTTACGTGTGCCTTCCATTGGTTCTGAGGCTCCGGGGCAGAGCCTGTGCTGAGGCCCAGAGAGGGACAGAAGGCTGCCCCAGGGCACCCAGCAGCAGAGCCACACATTGAGCTCTCATCTGCTCAGGGGTCTCTGAGCCCCGACTCCTCCCACCAGCCCACCAGCCCACCTGCCTCACCCTGCCTGGCTCCCTTCCCTCCAGACCAGACTCAGAAGGCCCCAGGCCCCCTCTTACCAGCTGTCTTTGGGACAACGTCTGCCTTCAGCTGCGAGGAAATAAGGGAGAGGAAAGAAGATGGTCAGTCGAGAGGCCGGCAAAGGAAGGAGCCTCCTCACCACCCAACCCCCACAGCGGCCCAGGAGGCGTGAGGAAGAACCACACGGGCATTCCATTCCGGTCACTGCCAACCATCGGAGGAGACAGCCTAAGCAGCTATCATGTCTGGCAGCTGCTTCCTCAACCCAAGGCTGGAGGAGGTGGCCTCGGTTTCCCAATCTGCTAGAGGAGATGACAGTGCCATCCTGGCCTACTTCTGGGGACAGAACTAGCAGGCCTCCTGGAGCTGGGCTCACACATCAGAGACTCAGGGTCTACAGAGAGAGGGCCCTGGGGAGGAGCCAGTCTAAGATCCTCCACACAGTGATGGCAAACTGAGGCCCAGAGAGAGGTGGGAGAGTGTTGGGTGTTGGGGGAGGGGGGCTAAGGGGAGGCTGGAGTCCCATCCAAGCCGCTTCTTGTTTCTCAGCATAAGTCACCTTTGCACTTAACGGAAGCAAGGGGAGAGTGTGCTCCATTTTCCAGAAGAAACTGAGACTTCAGAAACACCTTCCTGGGAAACTGGCCCACCCACACCAATTGGCCCCTTTGTTCACAGTGGGGCAGCCCTGAAGGCTACACCAGGGCTTCCCCACGGTTACCCTGGCGACTATTTGCTTTAAAAAGGGCCCAAAGAAAGTTAAGGCAGGTGCTAAGTGTGGCTCCCTGGAGGCTGGGGTTGGGGCTCCCAGAACACTGCCCCAACTAGCAGCTGAGACATCCTGGGGTTCACCTGGCAGCGGGAGTCCGCGGCCCGCGGCTGCTCGAAACCACCTGTTTCCCCAAGCGCCCCAAGTGCGAGCCCCACGGCGGGGGCGGGGCGCGCTCCACAGTAAGCAAGGGCCGCCACGTGGGCGCCCGGGCAGCCGGAGCCCCGACCCAGGAGCCCCGACCCAAGAGCCCTCCGCCGTCCACCTCTGCGCTCCGGGTCTAGCCTCGGCCCCAGAAGGCTCCTGGAACCCCTCCCCCATCCCGGGCCGGCCAGTGGGGCGGGCGCCGGGCCCTCACCCTCCACGATCTGACCTTGAGCTTTCTCCTCCACACATGCCCTTCCTCCTGCCTCCACGACTCCAAAGTTCCGAGACGGAGACCAGAAAAGACCAATCTGATGCCCCTTCTCAAAGACGGGGAAACTGAGGCCCAGAGCGCGGGAGGGGGAGGCCCAAGGTCACTTAGCGCGCCAGCCCTGCTCCCGGCCTGGGCCAGGGCTCTCCCGGGACCGTCCCCCACGCCTAGGGCAGCCCTGTCCGGTCGAGCGCTCTCACCTCCAGCACCACGCGGCCGAGAGGCTGCCCGTCGGCGCCCACGTCCAGGTACACGAGCGGGTTTCCGGCGGAGGAAGAGGACGGGTTGCGGGCGCCGCCGCCGCTGCAGGCGCGGGCCGCAGAGAGGCGCAGCGGCGCGGAGCGCGGGCCCGGGAGCAGGCCGAGCAGGCGGGGGCCGCAGCGCAGCGCCAGCATCGCGGGCGCGGGTCGGGAGGGAGGCCGGCGGGGACAGCGGAGATCGACGCAGCGAGAGTCACGCGAGCCCGGAAGGCTAAGTCCTGGGCAGTCGCGCGCCGCCGTCTTTAATAGCCCGTTCGGCTTTGTGGCCACGCCCACGCCACGCCCCCTTCGGGCCTGTCCGCTGGCGACCCCTGCCGGCAGAAGTAGGCAGCGCAGCCCGCTAGTGGGGCCGCGGGGCGTGAAGTCTATTGAACACGACCCACCAGAGACCCGGAGGGACAGACGTGACCCCGTGAAAGGAAGCCAGTTCCATTTTTGTGAATGTATCAATAGAATTTTAAAAAGAGAAAAAATGCTAAAGCATAGTTAACTCCAAAATGTGAGCATCCGTATATTTTCATTTGAATATAACAAAAGTCTCCTTTGAGCCCCTTGTATATGCAAGGCTCAGGCCAAAGAGGCTCCCGCCGCCCCTTCCTCCATGGGCCCTGCAGACAGACAGAGAGACCAAGACAGGTAGCGGCACTGAGAGGTAGAGAAAGGTGAGATCAGAGGTGAGAGACAAGAAGTGGCAACAGGAAAGACGTGATAAGCAGAGACACCTCCCCTGGGGACCACCTGCCTGCTTGTCCTGGCCTGGTCCTGTCTCCATTGCTTCTAGAGAACAGACTGTCTTCCAGCAAGACTGGGAATGCAGCCTGGGCCTGTCATGCTTCTGCCAGGCCCCCGGCCCTCCACCAGGACCCAGTCTGAATCCCCCGGGCCCCACACACTGACAGCCCTGGTCCCCCATCAGCCAGGGCAGATGGCTGCTGACTGCCTCCCACCAACACTCACCCTGGGAGGGGACTCACTGGAGCCACAGCAAGGGGATTTAAACCCCACATGCTGGCCGGACGCGGTGGCTCACGCCTATAATCCTAGCACTCTGGGAGGCTGAGGTGGGCGGATTGCTCAAGGTCAGGAGTTCGAAACCAGAGCGAGACCCCATCTCTACTAAAAATAGAAAGAAATTAATTGGCCAACTAAAAATATATAGAAAAAAAATTAGCCGGGCATGGTGGCACATGCCTGTAGTCCCAGCTACTTGGGAGGCTGAGGCAGAAGGATCACTCAAGCCCAGGAGTTTGAGGTTGCTGTGAGCTAGGCTGACGCCACAGCACTCTAGCCCAGGGAACAGAGTGAGACTCTGTCTCAAAAAAATAAAATAAAATAAAATAAATAATAAACCCCACATGCTGAGAGTGGGCATCACAGCAGCCTGGAAGGCAGCAGGAGGCCCGCAGTAAGTGAACACCGGCAAGGGCCCTGGGGGACCGTCTGGGCCCATACCTGGACTCTCCCCATGGGAAACAGAGGACCACAGAGAGGAAGGCACTGGCTGGGGCTAGAGAACCCTGGCGTCCTGCTGCCCCCTGTGCCAGTTCTCCCAGGCCTCTGGAGGCCTGAGTTTCCCATCTGTAGAGTAAGGGTGTGATGTTAATCCTTATCCTGCTTTTTTTCCAGGTCTCTTCTAAGGATAAAATGAACACGGAAGAGAGGGATTTGTCAACTGGTAAGTACTATGCCCGTGAGCGTCAGTGGTGGACAATCTAGACTGTCTTTTTCGGGTTTCTCTGCTCTCAGAGAGCAGTGGGTCTCAGCTGTAGGTACCCACAGGCCTGATGGGCCAGAAAAGGGGGTGGGGGCCGAGCCTTGGAGGCAGACGGGCTCAATCTGGGGCCAGCTGTAGACTGACCTGCCCTAGATCCTGGGTCAGCTCCTAGGAACAGGTCAGGCAGCAAAATGCTGGCCCAAGCAAATTCGTGTGGTCGGAGCAGAGTGTCCTAGCCACCTGAGAACGCTAGCTTGGCCCCTCTTCTGCAAACTCACAGCCCCTTCTCTGACTCCTGGCCTAGGTGGGGCCTCAGCACTCGGTGAAGCGCCAGTGGGATGCACCCCAGGTCATAGCTCAGGATGGGGCCCACTCGGCCCTGGGAGCAGCCCCTTCTTTCTCGCAATCGTGCCCTGGAGTAAGCAGGCCTGAGTGGGGAGCCCGCTTTTCCCCTGCCCTGCGTGAGCCCTTGGCACGTCTCCCAGATCCCTGCTACATCAGTGCGTACTGTGGATTCGGAATAAGGAGAGGAATCACTCCACGACTTGAACAAAGCTTCATTAAAGCCCAAGACTCCCCGCAGCCAGTGCGAGGCCCTGAGCCCACACAGCCCTCAGCCACACCATGTGGCTCCGTGGTACTCTGTTGTCCCTCGGGCCTGCTCCTGGGGAGCTTCGGTTTATCTTCCACCCTGATGAAGCTTGAGCAGCGCTACCCCAGGGTAGGGCCTTCACTCACCGCTTCAGTTCCCAGAGCCCTTCCCCAGCCCAAGCTTATGCTCCCCGCCAAGAGGCAGGGAAGCAAGGCCCCAGGAGCTGGGGACAGCCTGTCTGACTTCGAGCTCAGGTTGTTGCATGTCAAACCCTCTGTTATCATGGAGCTGGGCACTGGGATGGGTAGGGAGGGCAAGAGAGACCAGCCTGGGACAGACAACACGGCAAGATAGAAACTGAGGAGCTAGCCGGGGCTGTTGAGCTCAGGGGACAAGGGAGATGGTTTCTGCCTGGGGAATCGGCCATGTCTAAGAGACAGAGGCACAAGGATGTGAGGAGGTGATTCCAGAGGGGGAATGAGCCAGTGCCAGCCCAGAACTGGGAGAGGTCAGGGCACCCTCAAGGAAAGGTCGTGATACTGATCATGAGCTGGAAGGCGTGGGGGGGCCCTGAAGGCCAGGCTGAAGTCTGACATTGTTGGACAGCACTGGGGAGCCATCGACGGTGCCGTGCCCAACCCCCAGGAGCCCAGACTGGGAAGCAGCTTCCTTCATTCATGTTACCCTTTCTAACCTCTTTGGAAAATCAAACATCATCACTACCTGTCTGAGCCAGAGAAAAGGACCGCCTTCCCCACAGGCTGTGATGTCATCCTTACGTGTGCCGACCTCAGTGGTGTCAGAAGGGAGACAGTCCCTGGGTGGAGCCACAAGCTGAGCACATGTCCAGCCCTGGAGGGCTCCACGCCCAGGTGAGACTGGCCTGTGTTATTAATAGCACTCACCTGGCTCCGAGGCTATTTATAGACTCGGTGTCATCCCCGGGAACATCAGTGTTTCTCTCTACTCAGCCCACGTAGTTTCTTATCCAGGGTACTGATGGTTTTGTGTCACCTTGGGACCCTGTAACACTGCCCTTAGGCCTCATGTCAGTTTGTGCTGGGCTCAGAATCACATCCAGGGGCTACAAACTCAGGTGCGATGGCTGTGGGAGCCAGGCAGGGGCCCTATGTGAGCGATGCAAGCTAGTAAGGGTCTAGGGAGTGAGGGGAGGTGGGACTGTGCCCACATGGCTAATGTATGCCCCAGTTAAAGGGGCAGCTGTGCCCAGGCCAGCTCATTGTTGTCTGTGGGATGAAGGGTCCAGTGTAGCCAGCCAGGTCTTCCCATCTTTCAATTACAGCTGAAAACTTTAAGTTTTATGGAAATCTAGTTTTCAAATCCTGGGAACTAATTTTAAAATAAAATATGAAACACTGAATGAGTCACAAACAACATATCCACAACCTAGATGAGGCCTCTGGAGCCAGAGTTTGCAAACTCTGCTTTCCATTGTACTGATGAGAGATTGCAGCTCAGAGAGGGACAGGGACTTGCCTGTGGTCACACAGCTGGGCAGTACGAGGACTGTGGTCAAACCCCTCTCTTCACTCTCGCCAGGGCCGTTTCTGCAAGAGTCGCTCAGCAGACATGTCTTCAGAGCACCTACCATGTGCCCGGCCCTGCACTGGGGATGTGGAAGGACAAAGTCAGGGGCAGGCAGTGACCATGCAGTGTGGCAGTGGTCCTGCTGAGTAAGCCTCTCCCAGTGGCCCTATGCACAGCAGGAGTGGATGCTGCAGTTGTTGTGGGGCACAAAGTTACAGTTGTCCTGGAGAGTCCCCCCAGGAGGGACTGGGGGTGAAGGCAGCCCACCGTGGGCATGCGGTGGGGTTGTTAGCATGAAGGCTGAGATGGTCGTCGGTGATGACCTGGGCTGCGGGCCTGGACAGTGGTCCTTAGGTAGGAGGAGGACTTGGATTTCATGTCTCTTGGTTCTGTTTGGGGGTCTAGAGGGCCAGGAGAGCAATTGTCTTGGGCAGCCAACAGGGAACCAAGGAGGGAGGTTCCCAGGGAGAGCTCAGGGAATGAGCCAGACCCTGCTAATGGCCACCGCGCTGCTGGCTGCTCTCTCTGGGGGTGTTCCTAGTAGTAGCCCCAGCCTTCATGGAGTCAGTACTGCCTCCGCCTCTCTCTGCTGGCTTCCAGGAACCACGGGCAGGCTCTGAACCAGACCCTCTGGGGGCAGGGAGAGTGGGGGAGGGGAGGTTTCCACTGAGGCCCAGGGAGGTGATGGGCACAGTGACCAGAGAGAGACCACAAGGGCAAGACCCAGGCGAGCTCTCCTTCCAGAGCCCAGCTGGGCTTTAAAAGTCACCAGTGTGATCTAGGTCACCCTGGGAGAGGGAGCCACGTGGCAGGGCAGAGCTCGGCAGGGTGTGGCTCGCCCCCCAGCTGCCTGGCTCTCACACCGCCTGCCTGGCCGCAGCCTCAGCAACTCCAGGGAGCTCCCCTTCCGGGTGTGTCTGCCTGTCGCTGTGACCTGGGCAGCCCAGGGCCCGAGGAAGGCTTCCTGAGAACCTGCCATCAAAGGGAGGAGTTTAGGGGACCGTGGAGGCACGCCCTGGGGACAGGGTGTCCATCACCGGGTCCTGGAACTGCAGGCTTTGGAGATCTGGCTTCGTATTCCATTCATTCACACTGTCATTCATTCGCTGCCCCCGCTGGGGGCCCAGGGGCTGGAAATAGGTGATCATTGGACCTATATTCTAAAGTGAATATATATTCTCATGGAAAAGAGAGGATAAAACAACAATTTTTAAAAAAAGGAAAGAAGAAGATCTCAGATAGCGGCAGTATGTGTTCTACAGAAGAGCAGGTGACACTCTCTAGAGTGACTGGGGTTAGGGGTGTTCGGCGTGACCTGACCGTGGAGGAAATGTCTGGACCAGGGCACACCTAGCTGTGTCAGCTCAGGGAGGTACTTTTTTGTTTTTGTGTTTGCTTCTCTGAGCCTCAGTTTCTTCATCTTTAAAGAGGGGTTAATAACACCTGCCTCGCAGAATTGTTCATATTAAGGAGTGTGACGTTACGAAGGGCCTGGAACACACCAGGGGCTCAGTGAATAAAGGACTGAGTTCGTGCGTGAATGGATGACATCAGAGTCGGGTGGGAAGGGTGACTTTGAGTGAATGATCTTGTGCCCTGTGGGTGGGATCCTATGGGGTTTTATGGGCTTCGCACTCAAGACTGCCCTTAATACAGCAATGATGCCCTCCTTACACCAGCTGGCTGGCAATGTTTGGAGGCCGCCTCATCTGAAAGTCTTCAGAGCCATGGGGTCCTCTGATGCACTCGACAGCCCGTGAGGCCGCTGGGCGGGGCTCTGCTCTCATCTGGGATTGGTGGCAGGGCTCTGACTAGTGACGTGGCAGCCCCAGCTACACAGAATGCCAGCGCTGCAGCCAGGGTCCCTGGGTTTAGGCTCTTTCCACTCTATAAAAAAAGTTATTGCAATCCCTTTGATCCCACTCCTGCCCCCACGGAGGCAGCCAGTCTCTAAGACGGTCCCCGTGATCCCTAAGTCACGGCCTGGCGTTTTCCCCTTCCCTTGAGTGTGGACTCCATCTAAAGAACGGGATGCAGCAAACGTCGTGGGTGCCACTTCCAAGATTACAGTACAAAGGACTGTGATTTCTGTCTTAGGTTTGCACGCGTGCACACATTCTCTCTCTCTCTCTCTCTCTCTCTCTCTCTCTCTCTCTCTCTCTCTCACATACACAATAACAGACATGAGACACACATCACCATCATCATCATCATAAGCTACCATGTCATGAGGACCCCTGGCAACCCATGGGGAGGCCCCTGTGGTGCACAGTCAAAGCCCGCCAGCACCGTGTGAGTGATCTTGGACGTGGCTCTTCTGCAACCTGCCAGCAGCCCTGCAAGGGAGTTGGAAGTGGATCCTCCAGCCCAGCTAGGCCTTGGGATGCCTGCTGCTCCATCCCACAGCTCGACTACCTCCTGAGAGACCTAGAGCCAGAGGCACCCAGCTAACCCACGCCTGGATACCTGATCTGCAGACACCGTGAGAGAATCCACGTTTGTTGTTTTGTGCCACCAAGGGTTATCTGCTATGCAGCAGGAGATAACTATTACCCATCCCGCCCCTGGCCAGGGCCTTGGAAGATCCTATTGCTCCATACACAGCCAGTCCCTGATCTGCCATCTCAGCAGGCTTGTGTCACTGGCTGCTCTTGGCAAAGGCCTTCTGGGCATGATCGGGGAAAACTGGCCCGAGAGACAAGGCTCCCTTGTCTTTGTAAAGATGCGGAAGTGGGCTGGCTATTTTTGTCTCGTTCCCCTGAAGGAGGATGACTGGGCCAGAGAGGAAGGAGCAGCTGGGAGGATGTTCTCGGCCATAGAGCCTGAGCTGGGGTCTGTGATGGGGACGGTGCCTCACTTTACAACTCTGCACTAAGCACTTCGCAGAGGTTGCTCCTGAGGGTGACCCTGCCAAGTGGAGATTGTGATCCCTGTCTTACAAATGAAGAACAGAGGCCAGGAGAGGGTGCGTGACTCCACCCAGGTCACACTAGGGTGGAGAGTGGAATGCTTCCCCACTTGCCTTGGCTGTGTGTCTCTCTGCAGGAGTTGGTGGGCTCCAAGTGGCACCTCTTGGATAGATTGTGCCAGACATTGTCCCCCCTGTGCAGCCTTTTTGTTTCAGCTAGCCTGCCACCGTGCTGAGTGATGTAGATTTGTGATCCTGTTGAGTCCTTGGAATAACTCTGCAAGGGAGGTGTCTGAGGTCCCTATGGGATGGATAGCAGGTGGCTGAGCGGATTTGAGCCCAGGCCTGGCTGACTCCAAAGCCTGCGCTCTCCCCCACTGACTGGGCCTTCTTGCCCTAGGGTGTCCACCACTGGCCCTAGCCCTGCAGGATGGCATCCAATAGTACAGCTGGGTGACATACCATAGAAACAGTACTGAATTCATTTACACAGTTCCCGCCCAGTGCCAGCAGGGAAAGGAGCTGGTCGGCAGCTCCAGCCCAGCCCAGACTCGCCCTTTGTCCATGCTGCATTCCCTCCTTTATTTGCTGTTTACTGATTTGCAGTGGCTTTTCTCAATATGTCATCATCCTAAGGGGTGGGTCCCACTGCCAGGTTGCCTAGCAATGGGGTCCGCGCCTTTGCCAAGCCTAAAATACTGCTCGGTCAGACTTCTCCGGAGTTCTGGGCTCTTCTGCCATGTGGGTATGAGGAGGCAAGTAGCCTGCGCCTACCTCTTCCGTCTCCTTTCCTCGTTTTGGTCTGTTGCCGTGTGCAGTTTTCTTGAATCTACTGACGTGACCCTGTTAATCTATACTGACTAATATTGATACCTCTCCTTCCTCCGTTAGAATAGATCCTCTCCTAGCCAAGAGTGCTTACCTTGTCATCAATATTGTCTACCTTCTAATCAATACTGCCCACCTTTGATGGCAAGTGTTTGTCTTTTCTTCCAATGAGAATGACCACTACCGTCTTAGATGCCTGATAGCAGTAAGGAGAACAGCTACCCTTTACTGCACTTAATAAACTGCACGTGGGAAGGATTAGCTATTTCCTAATCCCTGCATGGCCCTTGAGAACAGGAACAAGTAGTAACTGCTCTTTGTAAATGAGGCCTCCAAAGTGGACAGGAGTCACATAGGCCATCCAAGGTTACAGGGCCTTCCCCCATGCTACGAGAGTGGCTGAGCAGCCTGTATTCGGCCCAGCTCTGCCTGGTCCCAGAACTTGGCACCGGCCTCTAGTGCTATCTCTGCTCTTATTGAATTTTAGTACAAAAGGTCAGCAGGTTGGGCTAAGGGAGGCTTCAATTTATGTGACAAAGATCTCAGATTTTAGATGAGCAGTGGCTTAAACAGTTGATCGAGTCGCAGTATTCCTAAGACGAGGGTCTGTATCACAGGCCCTGGGGCTGGGATAGTCCAGGCACATCAGGAGATCACAGCAGAGGCCTCCGCTGCGCCAGGACAGGCCCAGCCCATCCAGTGGAAGACCTGGGGGAAGGGGAGCAGGGGACCCTGCCAGTCACGTGTGCGCAGAGCAGCTCTAGCCAAGGCTGGTCACTAGAGGAGAGAGGGGCAGTGGGGAGGATGCGATGCCATCTCCAGAGCAAGAGTGCTGCCCTGGGGCAGAGACCACAGTGGGACCCCATAGGCCTGACCAGGACCAGCCAGAGCCAGATTTGGGCTTATTTAGGGGAACAATGTCTGTCAATCAACACTAGTGCAGAATGACACTTTGAAGCAATAAACTCCCCGTGGCTGGAGGTGTGCAGGAGATACCAAGTGGAGAGGCCCAGAGGATGCCTGTTTAAGGTGGGTGGTGGGGCCAGGTGACCTGTCAGTTTCCTCCTGGTTCTGAAACTCTGTGATTTAGTCTCTCCAAGTCAAGGCTGCTTGGGGGAGCAGAAAGCACAGAGTGCAACCTCAAAGTCATTTATGAGCATATTGGTGAGTAAAATGCAACACAAAATCATAAAAGCCAGAAGAGAATACTGGTATCTGGTTATTGGTTTCAAAATGGTCCAAGTTTTGTAAGCACAGAAGCAAATGGAAGGAAGTGTAGGGGGAAATAGGCAACGATTTGGTGGCAGACCTAGTTTAAACATCTGCCCGTCACCGTTGGTAGGCCAGGCCTATTAGTTCACTGAACCTCCTGCTGGGGACCCAATTCCTAGCTTTAGTGTCACATGTGTAGACCAAGGTATAGTACGTGTATAGATACCTGCTTTCAACTTTAGAAGCTGGAATGAGATGGTGCCTGTGGGGCTCTCTGACTGTCACACTGAGCTCTCAGTGAATAGCAGCTACTGCGATCCTCATTTCTGTCACTCCTCCCTCCCTCCCTCGTGCTGCTGCTGTGGTTGAGGTTGTGTCCTGTGGTCCTCCGGGAGGCACAGGTTGAGCCAGGCTGAGAGTCCACGAGGCAGACAGGGGAGCGGTGCCTGTGGCAGACAGAGCGGGAGGCAGAGCTGGGCGGGGACAGCCTCGGATCTGCCCAACCTGAGAGCACAGGGGCTCAGACGGCCAGGCCCACTTTGCGCAGTTGTAGCTGGGGGCGCCCAGGAGAGCATGGCCTCTCATTGCCAGCTCAGGTGGCTCCTGAAGGCGCTGCACTCCTTGCAGCTGAGCAGCAAATTCTCTCCTGATGGGAGAGCCCAAGGGCGCCCCCGTGGCTGCTGTCTGGACAATCAAGACAGCCTTCCCTCTGGTCCCACTCCCTCTGAGCACAGCCCTCTGCCCAGACTCTGCGTCTGGAGCAATGGCTCTATGACACCCACCCTGGGACATCCACTGGGGTTCCCCATTCCTGCAGGGTGAGGAGCAGATTCCTCCTCCCTCCTCGACCTCCCCGCTGTAGCACTGACCATCTGGGGACACGGGCTGTGGGCTTACACCTGGGCTCCTTCACACCTGGGCTCCCCACTGATTTCCTGGGTGACCTGGGGAAGCCACTGTACATCACTATTATCAGTACATCCTCCGAAGGTTGCTTTGGGGGTCTAATGAGATACTACAGGTAAAGCACTTAGTGAGGTGCCTATAACAGATGAAGGACAGAAAGGGTCCTCTTTTAGGCACAGACCTGCCGCTCTGTCAGCTCAGCCCCTGGGCCCATGAGGGGCTGACTTCAGGTCGGGGGTCTTTGTCTCCCCTGAGCTCTGGGAGAAGAGTGAGCAGAGGGGCCCCCCTCAGGCTCTCTGCCGGGTGAGGGACCAGAAAGGAGGGTCCAGTCGCGTTGGCATGGGTGGATGTGCACCCCGCCCCCACCCTCCGAAGCCAGAGCTGGCAGGGTCACCGTGTGAGGGGTGGGGCTCAGGGGGGGAGCTGGGGAGGGAGAGAGGGAGGGACCTACGTGTCTCAGGCACGAGGATCCTGCTCACTGGCCCCACTCCTGGCCCTGGCTCCAGCCCCTTCAGGCGCTGCAGTGGGGCTGTTGCTCCCTGCCCCGTCCTGCCCCCACCCAGTGGGGGTGGCCTTGTTTGCTGTGGAGGAGGCCTTGTTTGCTGAGGTTCTCTGTCCCGCCTGGCGCCAGCCTGGCCCGCTCGGCTCAGCCCCTCCTCGGGGATGTCCCCACAAGCCATCTCCTCCGACAAAGGGCCAGTGTCCTTGGGAGGGCAGGTGCTGCCCGGGCAGGACAGCAGCCAGGCCTGCCAGGGAGTTCTGGGCAGTCGGATCTCAGAGCGGTGCCTAGAGCCTGGCCTGCTGGGGACAGGGCTGTGGGATCTTTGTTGTTTTTGCTGGTTTTGAGCCACTGACCCTAGGAAGAGGTCAAGGTGAGGGAGGTAGTTGGAGGCTAGGGCTGGGGAGCTGGGAACATTTGCCAGATTGGTGGCTAGAGTCCAGACGGGGCCTCTCAAGAGGGGTACAGGCCCTCTGCCCTCCCCACGGCCAGCCCCAGGCCCCACTTTAAGCCCCCAGGCCTCAGCCTGACCCAAGACCCAGCAGCGAAGAGCCTGAGTCCACCCCATTTTCAAGCCAGAAAGGAGACCTCCCTTTTGCATGGTGGCTCATGCTGACCCCCTCCCTCATTTCCCTCTCTCCCTGCCCTGTTGAACCTTCTGTTCAGGCCCATGGCCCACCTCTCTGCTGCCAGACTGGCCCGTCTGCCAGTCCCTCAGGGCCAGCCTCCAAATACTCAGAGCTGGCCAGTCAGGCCTGGGGGAGGTGCCCCTCCCTACTGGGGGTACACTTCTCTGAATACAGGCTGGTCACAGCAAGATTTAAGCCATTGATGGGCCAGGGCTGCCAACCATCTCAGGTTTTGTCAATAAAGGCCAAGAATCTAAAACAAGGGAGGTGAGAATCATCTTTTCTATTTGCAGCTCAGACCAGCGGGTGGGAATCGGTCAGATCTACAATAACTACAAATATTGGAAGGCATGTCACAGAACAAGGACAAATGGATGGAAGTGTGAGAGAGTAATGAATGAGAGCTATAGACTTCAGGACACCATGAGGATAGATAGAAACCTGTCAAGGATTTTGCGTATGTTGTACTTTCCCCATCCAGATCACAAGCTCCTCGGAGGTCTTGTTCATCTCACTCACTCTTCCGCATCTCGGCCTCTTACTGCCGTCATCACTCAGCTCATGATGACAGCGATAAATACTAGCTAGATCAGTGAGTGGATGGATGGGTGACCGTGTGGATGGGGAGTGAGTGTGTAGGTGGATGGACAGGTGGGCGGGTAAACTGATGGCCAGGTGGCTGCATGCTCCGGGCTGGGTGAGTAAACAACTTACTAACTCCTGCACCAGAGAGGGGAAGGAACGGAAGCTGGCATGACCCTTGCCAGCACAAAACGTGAGCTTCTCGAAGATTTCTTACAGAGGGTGCGAAAACATTCAACACAAGAGAAAAGATGGATAGTGTAGACTTCATTAGCATGAGTAACTCTGTCCATCAAAAGCCATCATTAAGTAAATGAAATTAAGAAATGAAACCACATAGCAGGAGAAGATATTCACAATACATACATCAGATAAAAGTTCAGATCCAATACACGTGAAGAGCTCCTATAAATCAACAAGAAAACGTAAACAGCCCCATAGTGGATGAAAGACTTGAACAGGCATTTCACACACACACAAAAGGCATCCAGTGACCCATAAGCACATGAGAAGGTACAGAACATCATTAGTCACCAGGGAAAAGTAAATTAGAGCCCCAGTGAGGGATGCTTACATACCCACTAGAATGGCTAACATGAAAAAGGGTTGGTGCGGATGTGGCATAACTGGAACTTTCAGACATCGCTAGTGGGAGTGTCAAGTGGTACAATCACTTTGGAAAACTGTTGGGCAGTTATCTACTAAAGCTAAAAAAATGCTTACCCATGACCTAGAAATTCCACTCCTAGGCATATAACCCAGAGAAATGAATATGTACGTCTGCACAAATACTTCATATGAATATTCACAAGACCCACAAACTGGAAACAACCCAAATGCCCATGAACAGTAAAATGGGTGCATGCCTCACGGTACACCCCACAATGGAATACGACTCCGCAATAACAAAGAACACACTGCTGATACATGTGGCAACGTGGATTAATCTCACAGACATTATATCAAAAAGAAACATATCCTGAGTGTATACTGTATGATTCCACCTACAGGAAGTACAAGAGTAGGTAAATGGTGAGAGAAGTCAGTCTAGGGGTTACTTTGGGGGGAGGGGTTGGCTAGAAGGGAGTTCAAGGGCACCGGCCTCTGGAGTCCTGGACATGCTCTGTATCTTGATCTGGGGGGTGAATATGTGTGTAGACTCGTCAAACTCTATGTCGATGACCTGTACACTTGCTATATTCTTATGTTATGCCTCAATAAAACATTTTTAAGAACTTGGACACGTTTCCCTTATTCTGGAAGAATGCAGTGTACCACAGGGCATCGTTATCTCAGCCCCACAAAGACACATGGTTCTCAGGACTCATATAAGACATCTCAGAGAAGTTTTGGGGAAGAGGCTGAATCCTTGTCTGAGGCACAGGGGCTGGACCAGATGACGAGGAGAGGATGCTCTTACGGGGAAGTCCACGGGTTGGGTAGATGACAACAGGGTGACACAAGCCTGGGACTGTTTCACCAGCTCTGCCCCAGGCCACCACACACTTGACCTGCTGAGACACACAGAGGGTGCCGGCTGTGGGCGTCTGTGCCTACCTGCCTCGCCCCTGCAGATCTCCGGGAGGGAAGGGTCTGTGTCGGCTGCTGTACCAGCTGCTGAGCTGAAATCAGAGGCGTGTGGGAGGAGGTGGGAGAAAGGAGGGCCTGGGCCTGGCTGCTTGCCTCTGTTACGTGGGGAGATCAGGCTGCACCTCCAAGGCGGTTCTCAATGCAGGTCGGGAAGGTTCCCAGGGCACCCAAACCACCCACGCACCCAGGTGGCTTGCCAGCTCCATTCTCTCCTCCCCTGCAGCGCAGCAAGCACATCTGGAGAGCCCAAGTGTTCTGTCTGCTGACCGCATAAAACCCAAGTCACCTGTGCTTCTCCTCCCATGAGTCAGGGAGCATCACAAGACACTGACACAGGTGACAGTCCGTGAGGCCTCCTGGGCAGGGCAGGGCAGTCCTCACACCCAGAGGTGAGCAGTGGGGGCCCCTTCCCGCTCCGGCAGGATGGAGCTAGACCAGGCTGAGGACTAACCCGTCACAGGTGCCAAGAGAGGAACCCATGAGTCACCCTCATCCTGCCCTCTCCCCACTTCCCCCACTCCTGCCAGTCAGGTACCCACCCTGCCTCTGCCCCTCCTTGGCACCCCTCTTGTCACCCATGCTCCCCATCCTGCGGTCCCCGCCCTATGTCCATCCTGCCTTAGAGACTGCGGGAGGCCCCTCCCTGCCCTCCAGCCCCAGCCCCGCAGTCCAGTCTCCTCGGTCTTCCAGGAAGAGCATTTCCCCTCTTTAACCAGCTGTGATTGACATTCAATAAAATGCCCAGATGTTAAGGGTAGAGTTTAAAGCGTTTTGACAAATCCCTACCCCTGTGCAACCAACACTTGATCAAAGTATAGAACATTGCCATTACCTTGAAAGTTCCCTGGACCCCCTTCCAATCGCTCAGCCTGTACCCAAAGCAACCTGTGTGTTGACTTCCATCCTGACAAATGAGTTTTGTGGGCCCTTAGGTTTCACATAAATTGGAATTTTACAGTAATTATACAGTACATGCTCCTTTATGTCTGGATTCCTTCACCCAGCATAATGTTTTTGGTCCCCATCCATCTTTTGTGACTTTTATTGTTGGGTAAGCTTCCATTGTATGACATAACTCAACTTATTTATCCGTTCGCCTGTTGATGGACAACTAGGCTGTTTCCAGTTTTTGACTATTGTGGATAATGCTATCATGACCATTCATGTACAAGTTTTTGTGTGGACATATATCTTCATTTCTCCTGGGTAAATACCTATAAATTGAATTGCTAGGATGTATAGTAAATATATGTTCACCTTTACAAGAGACAGCCAAACTTTTCCAGAATGGCTGTACCATTATAAACTCCCGCCAGTAACATATGAGCGTTCCAGTTGCTCCACATTCATATCAACATTTGATATTATCAGTCTTGTAATTTTAGCAGTAAATCCCTACAGTGGAATATTCTTTGGCAATAAAAAGAAATAAGGTACCGATACATGCTACAACAGGGATGAACCATGAAAACATTATGCTAAGTGAAAGAAGCCAGTCCCAAAAGGCCACATAGTGTATGATTCCATTTATATGAAATGTCCAGAATAGGCAGATTGATAAAAACAGAAAATATTTAATAGATCAGTGCTTGCCTAGGGCTGCGGGGATGGGAGGGGTGAAGGTTGATAGCTAATTGATGTGAGGTTTCTTTTGGGGGTAATAAAAATGTTCTAAAATTGATTGTTGGGATTCACAAATCTGTGAATACACTAAATGCCATTGAATTAGACACTTGAAATGAGTGAATTGTATGGTGTGTGAATTGTATCTCAATAGAGCTGTTAACAAAACAAAACAAAAAAACCCACCACATCTAATTAGGTAACTACCTCTTGTATCTCCCTAGTATCCTCAGGGTAAAGATCCAGATTCCCAAACCCAGGTTTATCAACGTCACCTTTCTCTCCTACAGGCGAGTGGAAATTCTGCCATTTCCAGATCCGCCGTACAGTGTCACGCCTCTGAGTGCACACAGATGAGTACGTCCCGCCTCATCCCGGACTCGCCCTTTCTGGTTCAGCTCACCTGACAGCTTTCCCTCCCCCCTCTTCTGCTCATGCATCCATTCATTCATGCAACAAGTAATTACGAAGCACCTGCTGGGTGCCAGGCTCTATTCTAGGTACTGGGAATATAGCAGCTAGCAGAGCAGACTACATCCCTCGTGCGGCGTATGTGTTGTCTGCAGGAACAAATACTAATTGAGCACTCAGTGACCGTGAAGCTCATGCCCCAGCCGCTGTCCTGCCGGCTTCGTCTACGTCCCTGTAGCGCTTTGTGTGCTCTTCCGTTTCAGCACTAACCCTCTGGACATTCACAAGTCAACAGTGAGTGGCCCCCACGAGGTTGGGGACTCCGTGAGGGCAGGGACCAGGCCTAGCTCTCCTGGGCATCAGAGCAAGGATGCTGCCTCCTCCATGCACCATCCTCCACAGTTTACAGGGCCTGTCACAGCCCTGTCTCGTGTGCTTGCTCAGCTCCCCCCTTTGGCAGGAAGGAGCTGTGGAAAGAGGAGAAGGCAGGACGCCCACTGCCCAGATGAGGCAATGAGGCCCTGAGAAGAGAACTGCATGAGGTCAGACAGCCACAGCACTGTGACGCTGGTTCTCTCACTCCCTGTCCTGGGCAGGCTCCTTGTGACTGGTGTCCCCATACCAGGAAGTGAGTCCAGGCCCAGCTGGGATCATGGCCCTGTGGGTCACTATCTCGGGGCAGTGTGTGGCAGGATTGCCAAAGAGCAGCAGTGTGTTTTCTGAGCCTCCTTCCCTGTCCCAGCCTAACTCAGGTGAGTCACTGACACCTGAGTATGGAGTTGTGCAGTTTACAAGGGAAGCCCCAGGAGAGGGCCTGCAAGAAGGCCCCCTTAATGGTGTGATTAATGCTCACATGGTGACGGTGGCTCAACGCACCCCTTGAGGTGACACTTTCCTCTGAGGCCTTGACACATACCTGGCTCCTCTTTGTCCTTGCTCTTTGACGGCAGCAGAGTCGGGCTGCGTCTTCAGTGGGCAGTGTGGGGTATCTGGGCCTCTCTGGAACCTGCGTCCTTGGGTCTTTCCAGCTCCTTTCTCTCCGGTTGCTGGGGTTGGGCCCCTGAGGGCTGGTGTGGTCACTGCCTGGGGTTCCTGTTAATGTCCATTCTCTGCCATGGGGGGGGGTCCCATTACACAAAGGGACCCGGTGGCTGCTGGTGCTCTTCCGGAACCTCCAGCCGTACCAGGAGCCTGGCTGGATTTGGACCCCAGACTTGTAGTTTGCTGCCCCCTGGTATAAATCAAACGGGTCCCTGAGGCATCTTCCACCAGACCTTTCTTCTCACTACCAGAAACAAAGTCTTTGAGGTATGGGGCAATTTGCCTGTGACCTTGGCTTGACCAATCAGATGCTCTCTAGCAGGATGTGACACCAGGACAGGGGAGGAAAAGCTGGAATTCATTCATTCTTTCCTACATCAGTGCTTGATAAGGCCACCAGTTCCTGTCCCCAAGCCTCTCTGGGGCAGGCTCCTGTCTGCTCTGAGCTTCTCTCCCATTCTTCCCTCTGCCTCTCAGCTCACCCACATCCTACCAATAAATGCCTTTTGTCCCTTCCTTAGGTAACCAGAGCTGGTTTCTGTTGCTGGCACTCGAAGTTCCCTGGCAGACACATACAGAGTAGTCTCATGTTGTCCAGCCACAGTGCGCCTTCTGAGGATGCAGAATCTCTATGACCCTCAGTCTTGGCTGGTTGCTGTGGTCCCATGCCCTGAGACCCTACTCAATTTGACCTTGGAGTCTCCAAGTCCTCAGGTGGACACTGGGCAACATACTTCTCTTCTTGGGGTGGGATGGCACAGCTGGGAGAGGAATGGCTAGCACCAGCCTGCCCGAGTCCATCTCTCTCTCATGCCCTGTTATTAATTCATCCTGTGCCCACCAGTGCAGCAATTGTCAGCTTGGGCCGACCAAACAGTAAGGGGCAGCGTTTGTCAGATGTTTTTCCAGTGGCTAAAGCAGTGCCTGGCAGATACCCAAGTCAAATTCACTTAGAGAAAAGGGCATGCACTGGCTCATGTAACTGAAGACACAGGTGGGAATGAGAAATGCTAGAACCAAGGTCTCTGTGTTTCTCAACTTTTTTTTTTACCGCCCTTCTCTGCTACTCTTTGCACGACAGCCTCATGCTCTCCTACTGTGGGCCTCCTTCCCCACACGGCCTGAGACACGACAGCTGGCTACTTCTAAGCTCACATCCTTACAACTTCATTTCCAGAAAGAGTTCCTCCAGCCTAGCACCAGGATGGAAAAATCCCAGGGAAGGATTCTGATTGGTCCAGCTGGGTTCTGTCGTTGCGTTCTGGAAGGCAGGGCTGTACTGGCTACCATGGGATTGTGTGGCAGAAACTGGCTGTGGTAGGTTGCAGTTGTCTACTCTACAGTTTCCCTCTCTCTAGCTACACCTCTTTGCAATGTGACCTTGCAGCCCTCCCTATCAAGGGGGAGGGTCTATTTCCCCATGCCTTGAGTCTGGGCTGGTCTTGGGACTTGTTTTGATCCACAGAATAAGGTAGAAGTGATGATGTACCACTTCCTAGCTTTAAAAAGCCTTGTACACCTCTTCATCTCTCAGAAGCTGCCACCACGATTTGAACAAGCCTAGGCTAGCCTGACGGGCCACGAGGGACAGATGGCCTGGTTACCACATCACCCCAGTTGACGGCAAGCCAACCACCAAACACGTGAGTGGGGCCACTCTAAACCAACCTGCCTGCCGACGGCAGACACATGAGATTAGACAAGCCTGGCCCAGATCAGCAGAGCTGCCCGCTCGACCCACAGACTCATGGGCAAAAATAAATAGATAAATAAAATAAATAAATAAATAACTTTTAGGCTGTTAATAATAAATAGTTGTTTGTCACGCAGCAAAAGCTAACTGACACACTGGCTCAGTGCTCACCACATCCATGGAGGCTGACACAACCCTGCCTTCCAGTTCACAATGACAGGTCCAGAGAGCAGACACAGAACCCACCTGGACCAAACAGAACCTTCCCTAGGGTTCTCTCTCCTTTCTAAGCACATGGCTCAGCCACATTTCCCTGGACCTTTGCCTTCCTCTGAACTCCTTCCTTGCCACCTTTGCAGCTAGGTGTAGCCGTGTGATTGAGCTCTAGGCAATAAAATGTGGGCCCGGCCCGTAAACTCGCTCTCTATGGGCTACGCCTTTTTTTTTTTTCCCAGCTGAGTGCAAGAATTTCAGGGCCTGGAAGGGGGCACAGCTACAAGATGAGAAGAATCCGAGTTTGTGAATGACCACACGGGTGGCGCCCAAGCAGGGACAGCCACATCGAGCTGTGACGTGAGCACTGTCGTGACAGTTCAGCGTTTATCTACACCAGCAGCTTAGCCCAGCTTGCATGTCAGGCAGGGGCAGAGAGAGAAGCAGAGGGATTCTCAGAAGGAAGCCAGTGCTGTTCCCAGAAGAAGGGAGTGGTGCTAAGCAGGCAGGACATTAAATGTCCTCTCTGGAAACCGGGAGCCACCTCGAGTGTCAGGCTACGGAACCGGACAGACAGGGCGGGGCCTGCACCTCTGTGTGACTCCACCAGCAGTGCTCTGGCCGGGCCAGTCTTCTTCCAAACACCTGGAGAACCAGATGCCCCTTGGTCAGAGCCAGTGCTCTCTAGTTGTCTGTACTCTCTACCCTCCCAACGACCTGCCCAATACTGATGCTCGTGCACCATTTCCCATCAGCAGCAGCTCTTGGTTTTGTTGTATCAGGTTATTAAGTATGAAATGTCCAATTTCCTTAAGTACTAAGTTCGACAGCTGACATCTCTGACATTTCACTTGGACATTCTTGTTTTATTTTTATTGTGAAGGTACGTCCTCATTCTTTCAAACGCCTGGTTTGGCTTGTGATTACCTTTCAAATTTTTTTTAGAGCAATTTTTGTGAAACCATGGATAAGTCAAAAATTCATGTTATTTTTGAATATGAGTTCCGTTGTGGAACCAGTGCAGCTCAGACAGCTCGAAATATCAACAAAGTGTTTGGGAAGGATGTGGCTAATGAGCACACAGTATGTTGATGGTTTGAGACGTTCTGTTGTGGTGATTTTAATCTTGAAAATGAGCCACATGGGTGACTTGAGAGCAAGGTGGATAATGATGAGCTGAAAGCTGCAGTGGAAGCGAATCCATCTCAACCTACGTGTGAATTAGCAACAAGTTTTGGTGTTACTATTCCAACAATATTGGATCATTTGAAACAAATCAGCAAGGTAAAGAAGCTGGGTAGATGGGTTCTGCATGAATTAAATGAGCATTAGCAGAGAAATTGTCTTGAAGCTTGCCTTTCTTTGCTGTCACAACATAAAGGCGAAACATTTCTACACCGTACTGTTACGTGTGATGAAAAATGGATTATTTCTGACAATTGCAAGCATTCGACACAATGGTTGGATAAAGATGACGTGTTGAAACACAGTCCAAAACTGAATATCCATTAAAAAAAAGCTAATGGTGTCTCTTTAGTGGTCCAGCGCTGGTATTATCCACTACAGCTTCATGAAACCTGGTCAATCGATTACAGCGGATGTCTACTGCAACCAACTGGATGAAATGAGGATGCTTGTGATTAAGCAGCTGAGATTGGTCAATAGAGACAGGCCAGTCTTCTTGCAAGACAATGCTCAGCCACATGTTGCACAAACAACGCTGCTCAAACTACAGGGGATGGACTTAGAAACTCTCTGTCATCCACCATATTCACCAGACCTTGCACCAGCTGACTACCACTTCTTCCAGACTTTAGACCACTTCTTGCAAGGAAAGGTATTCAATTCTCAACAAGCTGTGGGAAATGCCATTGGCGATTTCATCGCCACTTGCTCTCCAGGCTTCTTCGATGCTGGCATAAACAAGCTACCGTGAAGATGGCAAAACTGTGTCCACAGTTTGGGCTCATACTTTGATTAATTGTACTCCTTCTTGTTTGAGAGATAACAAACTACACTTTTGATCCGAAATCGGACATTTCATACTAATGACCTAATATTAAAGCAGAGAAATGACTTTTCGGTGTCCAGAATGTGAAGCTGGTTTATTGAGGGACTGCTACTCAGAAACAGCCTGCAAGAGTGACAGCAGCAGGGTGAGGAGGGGGAGACATGAACGTGACAGGGTCTTGAGGGGGGCTGCCCTTGGCTTGGTCGCAGAGCCAGGGCCTGGGAGCATAAACCCGACCACAGAGTAGACCTCCCTTAAGGCAAGAGGGCCAGCGCTTTCTACTCTGAATTAGTCACTGTGGGCCACCCCAAGAGGTGGGAGCTTCTCAGGAGAGGCACCTCTTGTCACCTCAGGGAAGTTCTCTGGAGAAAGGGGCCGTGAGCTGTGAAGAGCCAACCTCACAGCAGCTGGAGGGTGCTGGGCCGGCAGAGGGGACCTGGGCAGGGCACCACAGTGTCTGCTACCATCCACCCCTCGCGCTGCTCGGATCACTTGCTTCTCACATTAAGAGTATTCCAACCGCCTAGCGATAGACAGAGCACGGTCATGGACCTAGGGTGTATCGTGCAACCTGAAGGACGGCATCCCGTATTCTGCACCCTCACTGGGTGTCTTCTCTAAGTCAGTATCTCAGCGGCATCTGTGAGGCCATTCTACCCTCTATAGGTTGGCAGCTTCTGGATGGGCTGATATGTGGTAGGACCGGTGGATCCTACAATCACGCACCCTCTGCCACACCACCCTTGCCATGACCTGGATCCCTTGGTCTGCAGTGATACTGAACGAGAGCCCACGTCAGTCAATCAGACACTCTGTGAGCCCCCAGACAGTGGTGATGGCCTAAGTCTCCACCAGAGGGAGAGGCCAACCTGTACCTGGTCAGTGCAAATCACTGCCCTTCCTGTGATGGAAGGGGTCCTACATAATAAACTTGCCACCAAGTGGCTGGTTGGTGTCCTCATGGAATGTTAGTGCATCAGGGGCTCAGCTTGGGTCTCCAGTGATGACAGGGTGGACACTCAACAGTGGCCATAGACAGAGCAGCCTTGGGGAGAGGGAGCCAGGGCCGTTGGGGTTATATGTACCCTTGTCACTGCCACGATGGCACTCTGTTCATGAGCCCATATTGTGCAAGCCCTGGGTGGAGGGAAGGGGCAAGGACAGAGGCTGGCTGAGGTCCAGTGGCTGGGGCATCCTGCCCACTTGGCTGTGTAGTGACTCTTCTGCAATGGATGCTTTCTGGAGTGTGTCACGATGTGATACATGATCTTCACACTCTGCCCACACCCATAGGTCCATGTGCCTCTTTCTCAGTCCTCCTTGTCTCTGATAGTCCAAATCTTGCTCTTTCCTGGACAATAAATAACTGAGCTATTCGCCACTGCCCATGAGTACATGTATATCTCATCCCAGGTCACTTCTTGCTGTGGAAGTGACCAGGTGCACTGCCCAAATCTCTGCCTATTGGAGGGATTTCCTCTCACCACAGTTGTTCAGGGTCACCCTTGAGTGGGGCTGCAGTGCAGGCTCCGTCCACACACCAGGTCCACCCACCTGTGACAAGATGGGGATTTTCCTTCTCTGTCGACTGGCTTAAAAATCACTCTGTGTGGCCATATATGTGTGCCAAGTGAGAGACCTTGGTGTGACAGTCCCCATCCCAAGTCTTGAGGTCTTCTTACCTACTAGGGGCATGATTTGGGTCTAGGAGACCTGCCTTGATGGAGAATTCAGCCTTTTCTCGAGTCCTGCTGCTCTTACAATGAAGTCCTCTGTCTGATTGTCACTCCATCTGCCTCTGGCTACAGAAGTGAAGTGTTTTGCAGTGCTTCCTGCCAAGAATTTTCCTCTCTCACACTTTAAATTGCCGATTAAGAGATCTGCGGCTGTAATTTCCTTTCTTCAGTGAATCAGTAACACTTAGCAACAGCCACACAATTCCACAGTCTTAATAGTTATTCTTTGCTCACACCTTTCTGATGCCAGAGATGTTGTGCCAGCCGGTGCAGCCCCACCTGTGTCCCATCCCAGGTCACTGCAGGTGCCCCATGCCCAGGGCTATTAAACTCTACCTGCCACCAGTGATGGGTCCCCATTGCCATCTGCTCAATGGTCCCCCTCCAGCATCCTATCCTCAAAGCCTGCCTCCCAGGCCCACTCCCAGCACCTGCTGTCTTAGGTCTGGACAGGAGCAGAGCCTGTAACAGGCATGCAGATTCCCGGGATTTACTGAGGGAGTGATCTCGGGAGAAACCTGTGAGGGAGGGAGTGAGGCAGAACAAGGAAAGGGAGAGGGTGGAGCCAGCATATGGCCTCACATAAAGTCTAGCCCTGACCTGACCCACAGGGAGGACTCTGGAGTGCTAACCACACCCCAGCAAAGAGCTGGCCTTTTATTCCTTTTAGCAGTCAGGTTTTGGCTGTGGGATGCCTGGCAGGGGTGCATGTGTGGGTGTGGGGTCAGGTAGCTGCACAGGCGAGGAGGTTCCTGTCTTCTGGGGACCATTCTCTGGTGAAGGGGGATGTTGCAGACTCTTGGCAGCCAACACTCATCGCAAGGAAGCATGGGTGAGCCCTTCAGTAAAGGAGAATTTGATGGAGCAGGACAGGTACCTAGTTACTACAGCAACCTGTGAAGAAGACAAAGGAGGCCCAGTCGCAGGGACTCAGGGAGAACCAAAGAACTAAAAGAGGGTGTTGCCATGACAACAGACAAGCGTCTTGTCTGTTTCCTGTTGCTCTAACAGAATAACTCAGACTGAGTAATTTAGAAAGACAAGAGGCTTATTTAGCTCATGGTTCTGGAGGCTGGGAAATTCAAGGTCAGGCAGCTGCGTCTGGTGAGGGCTTCAGGCTGCATCGTAACAGGCAGAAGGCAGCACGTGGTGAGGAGGGCAAGAGCACACCAAATGGCTTTCATAACAGACCCCTCTTGTGGTAACTAACCCACTCCCATGATAGCCCATTAATCCATTAATCTATTAACCCATTCATGACCCAATTACCTCGCAAAGGCACCACCTCTTAATACTGTTACATTGGGAATTAAGTTTCACTCTGAGTTTGGGAGGGGCAAACATTCAAACCATAGCACCAAGAGAAGAGAGTTTCCAGGAAGAAACAGCAACAGTCAAGCGCAGCTGTGAGGTCCAGTGTCTGAAGCAGCCTGAGTTAGCCACCAAGAGGCCATCGGCGAGCTTGCAGGACAAATTTCAGAGGACAGCTCGGGCAGGAGCCAGGCATATGAGTGGTGACTGAGGAAAGAAAGGAGGACAGGCTGCTTTGTTGGCTGAGAAGCCTGCAGAGACTGTACAGCAAGAGCTGGAGGTGAGCCTGGGCTGGACTTCACAATTCCAGGGCTCCGAGGTGCCAGACCTGGGGAGGGGGAGGCAGGAGGGACAGGAAAGGGGCTGGCTGGTGCAGTGAGGTCCAGAAGATAAGGGGGCAGTGGTGTCAGGGGATGAAGGAGGGGTAGACTCAACTTGGGAAGGGACACCACGCCTTCTAGGCCTGGGCAGGAGGTATGCTCGGGGGGATCTGGGGGTGGAAGTAGGTCTGCAGGTGGGAGGGGGACAGGTCGTGGGGATCTGTGTGAGGGCTGGGTAGCCTGCTGACAGCAGGTGGGCGTGGGTGAGTAGGAGGCTGCAGCAGAGGATGAGAGAAATAGGGGTGGGTGGGGGGG
>VBSM01003143.1:45680048-45702348 GCA_008086735.1 Cheirogaleus medius
CAGAAGCCTACGGGGAAGTGCAGTCCCCCAAGCTTCCCTTAGCAGGGAGGGGGGTGGGATGGATGTGCCCAAGGCCCAGACTGAGACAGGTGAGAGGCCCACAGGGACAGTGGCTGTTAGTGATCACCCACTTTCTGTGAGCCTGGCCGTGCTTCCCTTCCTTCATTCCCGAGTGCTCTGGACGGCACCCCCGTGACTTGACGTGAACAGTTTCCTGTTCCTTAAACCCAGAACAATCCCCAACGGACTGTCAGAGACCAGCCACTACTGGACGCTGAGTCACATGCCACTGGGGTCCCCCCAGCACCCCCTCCTCTGTCTGGCCACACACTCTATGTGCTCCAAACTGTCCCTGCAGTTTCCTCTTGCAGGGACACAGCGGCAGAGGCTCTTCCAACTCAGCACCCAAACCTCTTTCTTGACGGCTTCGTGTGTGCAGAGTTGCCAAGGTAGGGGTGGTGGTTCCAAAACAAAGGCAGAAACACCCAACTACTCCTTAACAGCCACAAAATAGCTAGTTCGCCAAACCTTCAGTTTTTGTCAATTTATTTAGAAAAAAATTAACATGGGCAAATGAGATTACCTCAGTGTTACAACAGAGTATAGAAATGTCTAGCAATAGTCAAATAATTTGATCTTTAAATACAAAATAACCACATGAACACCTAATATACAGGTTTCATCTGAATACATATTTATTAGATAAATATTAGAGGTTGTCACATCATCTAACTACATACAGCTTTGCAAGACTAGAAATCACAATTAGTTTTCTGACCAGTTTAAAGTATGAAATGATTGCATTGTACATACGATGTACAGAGACGATGATGGCTGCCGTGGGAGTCACTTCAGGCTGCACGTGTGGGTGTGTTTATGTGTGTACGTGTGAATCACCTGTGATCATGATATCAAAAATTATACAAAGTATGAATTTGGTTACAATTTTCTTCTGAAATCGCCGTTTCTTTTCATTATTTCCATAGCACCCTAAAAATACACAGGTGGCAGGACTAGCACACTGAAGCTAAATAGTACATGTAGGTAAAATAAAAACAAAACAGAACAAAAATTCCTTTCCACACGGGGTCAGAGTATATTACATGAGTGAGACAAACGTGGAGAACTCACAAACGCTAACGAACAGGATCTAGTTTTTCCACGTAAGATGGAATTCCAAGCCTTTTTTTGTTTGTTTGTTTTGTTTCGTAAAATAAAAACAATACACATTCCGAGAGAAATGAATGCATCTGTTGACATGTCTCTATTTCTCATTTACATATGTACACACGTCCCTTGAGTCACTGCTGCTGACACGGCCCTGTCTGGACGGGTCAGGCCCGAGGCCCGTTGGGAGCAGACCTATAGCTCTCTGGGGGGGGGGTTAGGGCTCCATTAGGGAGAAAGTATTAGCAGTTTCTTAAAAAATAAAATGGCTACAGGGAACATGATACATGGATAAAGCTTCAAACCAAGAAGATGGGGCGATTGCCTGGACTCGGCCCCTCCCGCCTGCCCGCCGGCTCCCTATCCCATCTCGAGGAGTGGCAGCAGACACACACCTATGGGCTGGGTTGATGCTTGCCGTGGAAAAGTGGCTTGCTCAGGCCTTGTTTTTGCTGAGGTTACTATGGCTCCAAGGAGTCGTCCGCAAGGACCAGGGAAGCATCTTTCCAGAGGCTCAGGAACACCTCTGTTTACGGATGTCGTCTTCACCTGCGTCTGTCACGACGAGGGCTTGCTCCTGCCTCAGATGCCTTTGTACCTCCCTCACACCCTGGCCTGGCCCCAAAATCTCTCTGGAAGAGGATGTCCCCAGAGCATAGGCTTCAGGCACCGCGGTTCAGAGCTCGCCGGAAGGAATGCTACGTGCTGGTGGAGGCTCGCTGGGGAGGGAGCCCAGGAACCCAGCCTCGGGTGCCAAGCCCAGAGGTGGGTGGAGAGGGGCCCGGGCTGCAGGGAGCTTCTAGACCCTCTGCGTGAAAAGCTGTGGATAGGTCTGTGAGCAGAGTCTGGGCACACCCTGCTAAGAACCACTATGGATTCCAGGCTTTTCTGGGGCAAAGTATCAAGGCAGGAAGTAGGAACTCCTAAGGCAGGCATCTGTAAGTCTGTCCAGAGCTGCAATTCCAGATGGTCTGACACAGACCAGGCCACCTGCCAGGCCACAGGCACTGGGCAAGCAAGGGTGACCAACACTATCTGGTGCTGTCCTGTCCCCACCAGCCGACTACAGGATGACCCTCAACAGTGGGCTGCCTGGTCTCCCAACTCCCAGCACAGCCACCCATTCCATTCGTCCCTTCATCTGTACAAATAGCCCTGGTTCCTTTTTTTTGTTTAAAAAAAGAAAAAAAAAAAAAAAAGACTCCATGTTTGTTACTGAGTCAAGATATTTTAAAAACACCAGCAAAGGCTATAACCAGGTCATGAAAATGTTGAATATTATCAAAGACAATACTAAAATATTCACAAAAATATTTACAAAAGCGATTCTTAAAATAATTGATTTGCATACCGAACAACACGCTGTTTGGAAAAACCTCAACGACAACGGGACAAAGGAAAAAAAGGGGCGGGGGTGGCAATGGCAGCTTTCCTGCAGAGAACCTTGTGCCATCATCGTCTGGTACAGCGACTGGAAGTCAACAGCCGGGGCCACCTTTCCGGGAAAGCCCGAGGAGGAGGAGGAGTGCTGGGACCACCCACCACAGAGAGGGAGCCGGGGACAGCGGGATCGAGAGCACCCACAGGAGACAGGAAAGCAGGAAAGGGCCCAGGCGGTGGCAGGGAAGAGCGCAAAGGCTTTACAGACAGGACCCAAGTGCTGGGACGAGCCAGCATCACCCCAGGCCACGAGCCTTAGGGGGACACAGACGAACTTGAAACAAAGTGGACGCAGGACAAGCTCCCTGGTAGACCTCAGAGAACCAGATGGAGTGACGTGTGGCGGGAAGGCCAGAGGCTGCCTTGCTCAAGCGGAGTGTGGGGTGAGCTTTTGGCGGTGGAGGGGCGGGGCGGGCAGGGGAGGCTGGCAGCCAGGGGCAGCACAGGGACACAGAGGCTGGACAGACCGATGCCCTGTGCCCCCGCCTTTCCACGTACGCCCCCTGCCGCCTGGGTGGACAGAGAACTAGGACACAGAGGGAAGTGTCCCATGGAACAGTCTTGGAGAGCTGGGGGAGGTGCAGGAGGGGGGACAGGACACACGGAGAGAAATGGTTTGCTTGCTGTCCAAGTGCCACGTTCCTTTGCTCCAGATGACTTCATAGTTTGTTGCTGTTTAAAAACAGGGAGTGGCTTGGAGCTAAGTTACGAGCTGCTGCCCCTCCTGGACTCCGGCTGGCGGCACCCACCCCTACCCCCCAACGGAGGGCATGATAATTTTGGTTGGGCACACATCTGTGCTCTCTCTCTCTCTGCCCCACTCGGCTGGTCTGGCCTGAAGGCGGCGGAGCCATCGGGGGCGTCGTCCTGGCTCTGGGAAGCCCTGGCCCCTTTCCCACCAGGCCCCCAGCAGGAATGGCATACCCTCTCTCAAACACAGAACCTTGTCCATCTTCTCTGCTTTTTGAGAGCGTGTTTACAGGGTATCTTGGCTTAGAGGTCAGGGGTCAAGCCAATGACCCTTGGCCCCTGAGAGATGTTCTCCTTCCCAGAGGTTTGTGCTTTTCTGTGGTGGGCGGTGGTGGGCAGGCCGGTCTCACTACTGTCAACTGTCACTACTCCTCCAAGGTTTGGGGCCCACCCTGGGTCTGGGGGGACTTCTCTCAGGTCCCACAGTCACTTGAAGGAGGCTCTGGGCCAGGAAGCAGGGAGGCAGGGTTACAGTCTAGAAAATGGAAGAATCTTGGGGGCACCGGAAGGCCGCCTGAAATCCACACGCATGTGCGGCCTGGGAAGCCGCTGTCAGGGCGCACGCTCTTCCTGGGCCAGTCCCTGTCAGGAGCGCCGTCTTCGGGGCCTGCGCTGGGTGTGGGCCCAAGTCCAGGGCGTGCGGGTGGGCGCAGGCTCCAGGCCCGCCAGCCTTCCCGTGCCCTCCCGGCCCTGTGCCCAGAGGTGCAGCGGGAAGGCCCCGCCCCAACCTATGGCTCCGGGCGAGGGGCGGTCGGGGGCACAGGCTCCCGGTGGGGAAGAGTGTGGGGAGACGGGGCAGGAGGCAGAGTGGAGGGATGGCCCTGACGGAGGGGTGGCCTTCAGTTGTTCTCAAAGAGAGACAGGAGGTCATCGTTACTATTGCTCGGCAGGTCGGGGGGGTCCAGGTAGGAGAGGAGCTCGTCGGGATTTGTGAGTTCTGGAAGGAGCTGGAAAAGAAGAAGCACGAAGTCCAGATGAGGTGTTGGCTGAGGCCGGCCCAGGATGAACAGTGCGGGCACCCCGGCCCGGTGGCTTCCCTCCACCTGCCTGTTGGGTCCCAGCCAGGGGGGAAGATAATGGTATGGAACACAGGCCTGTGGCCGTCCCCAAACATGTCCAGGCCACTGCACCTTGTCTGGGCACACCCATGCTCATTCCAGGGGAGGGGGCCTGCAGCCCACCTGCTGAGTCCTGGGCTGGGCTGACCCTTCCCCAGGCACAGACTTGAGCCCTACAAGCTGGGAAGGCCACATGGCAGGTGGAGGGGCTTCCTCTTGATCGGAGTGTCCCTTTGCCCCCTCTGGGCCTGCTGTGGGGAGCTGCAGGACATGTGGGCCTCCCGGCAGAAATAATGCGGCCTCACATGTGAGCACAAAGAGGTGGGCTGGCGGGCTGGGTGGTCCTCGCAGCCCCCCACCCCCACCCCCGGCCCTCTGCAGGGAGGGCTCGCGGCTCCTTGGTGAGCCTGTGGCTGGCCAGCAGCCGTCCTTCCCGGTGGCCCCTGGCAGAGGCTGTAGACCGTCTCTAGCCTCTACAGAGATGTCCTTGGAGTTTTTCTGTCACATGGGGGAGCCCCAGGAATTTAAAAGATCTCCAATGGCCCGGTCTGGGGAGGAGAGCTGGAGCAAGGACCTGAGATGGCTGTACAGTGAGTGACTCCTAACTATCACAAAAACTGTCTGATGCCGTCGGGGCAGCTGGTGAAGGACAAGAGTGGCCTGTTCCTCTGGGAGTCCAGTGCCAGGGGTGTGGGCTGAGCACAGCCCCAGCTCCCATGCGGAGGGCAGGAGGGCCGGAGCTCAGTCCCACCTGACCAGGCCTGTCCAGCTGTTCTGTGCCTCCGCACCTTCCGGACCAGCCAGGCTGCAAGGTGGGAGACCCTGAACCTCAGCCACTCACGCTGGCTTGCTGCCCCCAGCTGTGACCCGAGGCTGAACCTCCTGCCCCTTATCCTGTCACCCACACGGGGGCCCCTCGAAGTGAGCGATGGAGCAAGCGGAAGCAGGGCATGGACGACACATGGACAAGAAAACCGGAGACAGACAAACACCAGCAAGCTCCAGCCCCTCCCCTGCCTAGGGCCAGAGAACGTGGCAGACACAGAAACAGCGAGCTCAACATGGGGGGCGGGGGGAGAAGGGCAGGGACCCTCTCATGCTGCCCCGAGGACCCTACAGGGGCCTGGGTGGGAGGTGGGGCACAACTAGGGTGTAGGGCTGTGGCCACAGGGGCTGAAGTGGCAAGGGCTGGAGGGGCAGAGGAAGGGGCTGGCGGGGCGGGGGTCCTCAGTGACACTTCCCCACTGTGGGGCTTCCTGGTCTGGAGCCGGGAGACTGGCTGGGGCCCACCCATCACCCACCCACCCCCCTTGAGCCCTCAACGCCCACCCCTTCTCTTGGGCAGGTCCCAGCACCAGGCCGAGCCCCAGGCCAAGGCAAGTGGTGACCCCAACTTACATCCAGCGAAGGCTCCGGCATGTCGGACGCTCCCTGCGCTCCGGCCTGACCCTCTAAGGCTGAGGAGGGGTTAAAGGTCAGGTCGCTGTGTGGATGGTTGCTGGGAGCGGCCTGTGGCGGCTGCCGGGGAGGCTGGGAAGGAGGAGGAGGAGGAGGAGCCCCACTGTGATGTAATGGAGGCCCTGACTGGCTGCTGGGGTGTGGTACGTGCAAACCTTGTATGGAGGGATGGGGCTGGTCAGAACTGCCAGCGTGTGGCATCTGTGGAGGAGGAGAGAGCGGGAGAAAAGAAAGGTGAGGTGACCAGGTACAGCGACGAGATGCCTGAAGAAAATGAAACCAACAAACCAGGGAAGTAACGACCCCCAAAACAAAGCCACCCCTGTACAAAGCTGGATGCTTTTGTTGGGCAGAGAAACAAACGAAAAAATGTGCCCCCCCAAAACCGCCCATCAGGGAGGCTGTGGGGGGAAGGGGGGCCTCTCAGGCCGGAGGGAAGTGGGGAGGGCTTTGAGGCAGGCGGAAAGCCGGGCCCAGGCCCCCCGGGGCCCTCGCCTCCCTGCCCGGACACCGTCACCACAACGAACAACAGCAAGGGCAGGATGGAGAAGCAAATGGGCATGTTTCTGGGAGCGGGCGCGCGGAAGGTGCTGCCACAGCATGGTGAGGCCCCCGCGGCCGGGCAGTGGAGAGCAGACGCGGACAGACAGCATCGCGCAGGCGTGCGGCTCAGGACGGGTCTGCACCCCCACGCGGGCCCTGGGGAGGGGCAACGCTGGGCACGAAGGGGCCTTCCGACAGCCCAGGTGTGCGGCGGCCCTGCCTGCCTCCCTGTGGGACTCAGCTGCCGCCGGACGAGTGGAGCGGAGTGGGGCAGGGCACCTGGGTGACCACGGGCATCCCTGCCCACTGCCAGGCCCTTCCACCTGGCCACCTCACTAGCCCTCGAACAGGGGTGCTGAGGGAGGCAGGCACCTCCAGGCCCCCAAGGACAAGGGGAAGCCTGTGCGACAGGTCACCAAGTGGGGAGGCCTTCCCGAGGTGGGGCTGGTGGTGCTAACAGATACCCAGAGGGTCAGCACCCTTCCACGTGCATGTGCATTGGCGACCGGGCTGTCCGTAGGTGGTGGGGTGAGGGAGACTCCAACACTGCTCTGCTAGTCCGTTCGCTGCCCCAAGCAGGCCCTTCCTCCAGAATGAAACGCCAAGCCCAAGCCCTGTCCCCCTCCGAGCATCCCAGCAGACCCCAGCCCCACTCACGCTCTGCAGTGAGGGGGCTCACGGAAGCTCCACGTGCTCAGCTGGAACAGGCAGGCTGGTCGCCAATGTTCCCTGGTCTTTCACTGATAATCCCCCGCACCCCTGCCCCGACTCCGGGGCCACACAAAACAGTGACACGTACTTCCTTCGTGAGTTTGGAATCGGCAGCCATACCACCCGCTGGTCTTCCCCAGACCCCAGCTCCTCTTCCCGTTCCTCCTAAAACTGCTCCCTGGGCCTTGCTGCAGGCTGGCCTCTGCTCATGACGCAGGCGCCCCCTCTTCTCAGGGTGCGGCCCCCCATGTGGTCCAGTGTCCTTCAAGCCCAGGCCCTAAGACCAGGGGATAACTGCACGACCATGGGCTCTGGCTCCCTGGGAACCCCAGTGTGGGATATACAGGAGGAAGAGGCTGTCAGTGAGAGGCTAGCTGTGGTCCCCACCACCCCTGTGGACGTCCTGCAGTGCCCATCCCCAGGGAGCCTGTGAGCAGCCCAGCTCAGGACAGACGGTCCCTGGGTCTTCTGACCAGGCTGTCTCCCTCGGTCCTGCTGAGGGCACGGGAGAGTTCCGGGTGCACTGGCAGCTGGTTGGGACACTCCGGCCAGTCCCTGTGTGTGTGTGTCTCTCCCAGCCGTGTCCTCAGCCAGGGGTGTGGCTGCCTCCGGCTGGGCAGGTGTGGCAGGAGTTTACCTGGGACTGTCCCCTCCTACCTCACACAGCTGTACTTCCAGGTCCGGCTGCCCTCTAGTAAGAGCCTGGAAACGGGAAGGACAGGGCCATCTAGGGAGCACCTTGGGGGGCTCTGAGGTCAACTCACAGGCTCAGGCTCCTCTGCACAGAGCCCAGGTGGCAGGGCTCATGGGAGGCAGGAGCCAGCCTGCTTGGTAAGGGGAAGTCTACGGAATTCCTGCCGCCACTTTCCAGCATCAGGAACTGTGAAGGCTCTGGATGTGTGCAGTGTGTGTGTGTGTGTGGGGGTGTGTGTGACTGGGGTGTCTCCTGGGCGTGGAATGCCCTCAAGGCTGAGGAAGGGGGACCAAGACAGAAGTCCCAAAAGCCAGAACCCCACAGGGCGGACAGTAACTTTTGAAAACGTGGCTAAAGCTCCACAAAGCAGCTATTTCCAACTTGGAGTCCGGGGAAGAGCGGTGCACTGTTTCCTCCTTCCCCCAGAATTCTCTTCGTTAATTTCACTCCTACTAAGAATTAAGGGTGGCTCCGGCCACGCCCAGCGGCCAGTGGCAAAGCCGGTTCCGTGCGAGGCACGTGGAACACAGTGCAGTGCAGAGCTCCCTTCCTTCCAGGCCTGGAGCAGTGCCTTCCGGCATGGGCCCGCCCACCTCTGCTGCCAGGCACTGGCGAGGCCCCTGGGCCACCAGGTCCTCAGCAACTGCCCCTTTTCCTGCTAAGGTGAGAGACAGGATGATCGAGGCCTCAGACAAGCCCCTTCAGCCCTTGGGCCTCAGTTTACCCCAAACCCCAGCTGTTTTTCCTCCGCCCAGGCACTGCCAGAAGTTTTGCTCCATTAGCACTTGGCCCCTGTCTGTCTTGCTCACACCTTGTCGCCAGGCCTGGCCCAGGGCACGACTCAGAAAACGGTTGTTACATTGAGTGGGCTCATCCAGCACTCACTAGATGAGGACCCCAGGGGACAGGAGGCCTCCCAACCCCTGCGCCGGGGCCACCGGAAGGGAGGGCCTGCGGACAGCACAGAAGGAGCTGTCTCAGTAACACGGGTATTGCGGGTCAATAAATGCGAAACAGGACAAGAACTGAATACTCTGAGGATAATTAGAGTTCCTGGCGTTTCTTTTTGCAGGAGGTGGTAACACCTTGAACATTCAGATTCTCGGGACACAGGTGCTTGAGTTTGGGACAAAAGTAGAACCATGTTGTGTCCATGTGAGAGTGTGCTAAGTGGGGCGGGTGGGGAGAGAGAGGGTGGTCTGTGCACGTGTCTGTAGGGTGAGAGTGTGTGTTCCGGAAGGAGCCTGAAGCTTCCCCATGTCCAGAGAATCCGAAGTCCTGGGAGAAACAGCCAAGTCCAAGGACACCAGTGGGCCATAACTCAGCTTCAGTCAGGCCTCTTAGCCCCCTCTAAGCCTCTGACCCAATCTTTAGTCCTCCCCTTTGCCTGGGAGGGAACCGGGGAATCTACATCCCACTGGGAGCCTTCTGCCCCTGTCAGCCCCCCAGGGTGGGGAGTGGGCGGGTGAGGCGGAGGTACTCACAGTTTCCTGCATGGGGTGACTGAGGGGCTTCTCGAGGGCGGCCATGTTGTTGGGCATGTCCGGGGGGTGGGAGAGCTGGGGGGGCCCGTGCATGAAGTCGTTCATGGATGTCCCACCGGGGTTCCCGTGGGGGAAGTCAAAGTTGCCATGGCCTTGGTAGTTGTTGCCTGGGAAGGGAATGAGATGGGGAAGGGGGTCACCCAGAGGGAAGGCGGCCACCCCGTGGGAACGAGGAGTGTGTAAAACTACCAGCCAAGTCCTTTTCCTCCCAAGAGGCTGCAGTCAGCTCCCACACCTTACACTTCCGGGCTGTACCAGGGAGCAGCCACGCCACCTTGCTCCGTGGGCCCTGGCACCCCAGGGCGTGTGCTGCTCTCACTGCTATGGAGGAGGGACAGAGTGGGAGGAAGGGGTGGGCCAGGCTCCTGTGGGGCCGGGGAGGACATGGAAGGAGGCCCACGACTGAACCTGACACAGGATCTGCTGAATGGGTCCCCCTATGGCCACAGCGGGTGGTCAGGTTCTGCCAAGCCCACAAGAAAGCTGCACCAGACTCAAGGTGACACCATCAGAAGCCAGCTGTCTGGCCTCGCTGGGCACTGTGCCCTCCACCACGAGGCAGTGGTGAGGGTCAGAGGATCGGAACGCCGGGGGGCTGAGCCCCTCAGCACGCTGTAGGGTCTGGCTAGGTGGGCTAACCTCTCTGGGCCTGTCTTCACCCAGGAGCGACGGGGACCTGAGATCAGGGGACCTGAGATCAGGGATCCTGGTGTGAGAGCTGCCACCCTCCGTATTTGAGGGTAAGGTATTTTCCAGGAACCAAGTATCAGAGGGGTGAGGCTTGGTCTGGGTAGCAGGGAACCTAAGAGCCAGTGACGGTGACCTTGGTGGCCAAAAGCTAGGGCTCCAGGAGTCTGGACTCTGTCCCTGGGAGGGTGGGAAGGTTGCAGAGATAGGGCTGAGTTTTGTCCTTTCTGGAAAGTTATGGATACGGATGGTACAGAAAAATACAGGAGGCCGGGGTGGGTGGGGGGTGCAGGAACTCCAGGTGGGGTGTTCTATCAGCAGCCCCAACGCAAGCTGCCTGGGGAGGCGGTGGCAGCTGTACAACCAGCAAAGCGGGCTCGGAAGTCCCTGGGTGAGGGCCGACGTATCCGTAAGTCCAGTTATCTGGGAATTTTTTGGGGGGTGTGTTACTTCTGCCTCTTCAACCACACCCTCTGCCATGCCTGCCACCATCAGCACAGAAATCCTGTGCCCCTGCTGAGACTCGGGGCTGCCCTCCTTCTCCCTCTCCCTGTCCGGCATCACCCACCTTGGCTGCTGTAGTCGTTGGAGTTGGTGCCCCCGGGTGGAGGCGGGAGCGGGTAGGGGGACGGGCCGGGGCCCAGGGCCGCAATCATCTCCATGACGTTGGGCATGATCATCTGGCTGGGACTCATGGTCTTGAAGCGCTTGGAGGGGATGCCGTCAGGGTCATCCTTGATGTGCAGGTCTGACTTGATGGGCACCGGCCGCCAGCTGCACGTGGGGTCAATGGTGACCTCTTCAAACTCGGAGCTGCGGGGAGCAACGGGGGCAGAGCTGAGGCTCCGGAGTGCCGGGCTTTGGACACAAAAAGACACGGAGGCGTCCTTGCCAGGGCCCCTCGCTGCCACTCTCCCCACACTGTGCACAAGACAGAGCCTGGTGGGGATGCTCCCATCTCTGTTTGGAAGGTGGGCGGGGGAAAAGCAAGTGGCTGGCACAGGGCAGCTGGCCTCAAGGCCTTCCAAGCGGGGAATAGCTGTAGGGGCACTGTCGGCTTCTTGCTCCGGCTGAGTTTTGTCCCTTCTAGAAAGTTCATCTGCCCCAGGTCCAGAGGGCTCTGAGGCCAAGCGACAGAGAGGTGAGGGATGGGGGTCAGTGGTCTGCTGGTGGGGTGAGGGGCTGTGTCAGGGCTGTCCACATACTCATCTTTCTCCAGTCCCAATCTTGCACCCTGCCCCGCCTGCCCCGGCCACCCTGGCCAGGGCCGCACTTACTGTTGGATGGCATTCAGGATGCCCCACATGTACTGATCCACCTCCAGGCCCTCGAGCAGAGCAGTTTTACTGGAAAAGGAGAGCGACGGCTTGACCTTTGCCCTGAACCCCCAGGAAGACGGGGGGGGGGGGGGGGGGGGGGGGGCCGCGCACAGCCCACCCTCCAGCTGGGTCCAGATCCCGCCCCTGTGACAGCTTGTAATTTGAGCCCCTCTGCCATGTTTGGATTCTGTTTTGCTTTTAGGGCAGGTGGAGGTGGCAGGAGACCCAAGAACAGGGCCAGAGGGAGGGCAGAGGAGCTCTGTCCCTTTGCAGTGGGGTGGGTAGGGGGCGTCACTCACTTGCACACAGGACACCTCCAGGTCCCTCTCTCGCAATTCAGCTGCAGGTACGACTCCAGGTCAAAGCACTGCAGAGGCCACAGACAGACAGGAGAGACCAGAACGGTCAGAAACCATGGAGCCATGCCTCGGGGTTCCCTGGGAAGATGTCCCCACCAGGGAGGGTGACAGGTGGTGGGAGACACCCAGGGCTGGGGCTTAGGTGCAGTGAAAGGCATGCCACCTTTCTGCCCCGCCAAGTCCCCAGTGCCTTTGCCCCAGCATCCCTCACACCGCCTCCCATCCCGAGTGACCCCGCGCTTACGCCCTCTGAGCCTTCCTGTACCCCCACTGCTTTTGCCACGTGACAGCCCTTCCCACTGAGGCCAGGGAAGCGTGGACTCTGGCCACCCCTTCAGCCCAGGCAATGAGAGCAAATCTGGGCAAGTTCATCCATCTACCTCGGATAAATAAAGTGACCAGACCACCCATTGCACTTGCCACTTTCTTCTGGAGGGAGGAGGCTCCTGTCCTACCACAAAGCCCTCAGGACCAGCTGAGGGTGACGGCCGTGGGCCCCCTCTGCAGCCCACACCCAGGTCTTGCAGGGAGAGCTCCTCACTCCTCCCCCAGCCTGGGCTGCCAGAGGCTGCTCAGACTGTGACAATCGCTCACGCTACAGACACTTACTGAGTGTCTGCTCGGGCCAAGGCCCTGAACACAGCTGTGACCCAAGCAGAGGCCTCCCTGACCTCGGGCCTCATAACAGCCATAGCTGTATGTACAAGACTTCCAGCTGTCACCTGCCACTCTGCCCGCGCAGGGACTGTCCACACCCACTTCCGCAGCCCCCGCGACCCAGCCTGAGCACACACAGAAGATGCACCGAGGATAAATGATGGCTGAAATGAGTGAGTGAAGTCAGCTGCTGACTGCCACGATGCCCTATGGGGACAATGTTTCTGTAGGCCCTATTGTCCCCTCTGCCTACCCCTGGCCACCCAGCCAGAGTCCAGGTGGCTCGCCCTGGAGCTGTGCTCCCTGGGGCCACTCACCTGGACGTGCTTGCAATCGTGGCCTCGAGCAGGCAGCTGGATGCGCCGGAATGTGATGGGGCACTTAAGAGACACCTTGATGGCCGTCTGCTCCACGCCGTCCTCCCCGTTGAGGGTTGTGTTGCCTGACGAGGCAGCCACACTGCTGAAATTCCGCTTGACTGTGGGGCGGGAGGCGCAGGCGGGTGAGGAGGGCCGGGCAGTACTTCGAGGGGGCAGGTCTGCACCGCTCCCCACTCACTCGCGGCTGAAGCCCACCCTGCTTCTCCCCAGCCCCACCAAAGAGAAGGCCCAAAGTGGAGCAGTCAGACCCCTGGGTGCCCCGGGCCACCCCGCACTCTGGAAGGACAGCCTCCAAGTGCTACACACGTGGCGTGCATGCGCCCAAGGAGGTGGCTGTGGCAGGTCCCCCATCTCTGCAGAACAGGCCCTGTCTTTATTAGGAATGGGGGACTTTCTGCAAAGCTTGAGGACACACAGCCTGGCGCTTCTCTGCTTTACTGGGTCGGTCACAAGCCCCCCCAGGCGCTTTTGTGCTGAATTCTACAAGTGTGGAAACAGACACGGACAACTGCCAGGTGGAATTCTAGGGCTTGAGGAGCCGCTGAGAAGAAGCAGATGCTAAGAGACGGGCAGTCGCACGCCTCCCCGCACAGCGCCCCCGCGTCGGCACCCTGGGCGTCCCCTCCAAAGAAGTGGACTCTAAGCCAGGTCCCTCCTGAGTTCAAGGATAAGCTGAGGTGGGGAGGCCAACCCGGCATCCACCCCCTGCCCTATGCCTCCCGCCTGCTGCAGATCCTTCTCCAAATCCTCCCATCCCTGAAGGCCTGGCCCCGGCCACCGCCTTCTCCAGGAAGCCTGCCTGGACTGTCCTAACCATGGCCTTTTGCTTCAACCCTCCTCACGCACGTCCTGTCTCCCAGGCCAGGCAGCCAGCTGTACTGTACAGGCCGGGTCCCAGAATTTCTGCTGGGCCTTGCAACCTCTGGCTCATCCAATCCGCACCGCAGCCCCAGCAGGAGGGCATGGGTCTGAGCCGGGGGACTGGCGCTCAGGAACACCCAGAACCCAGTGGTGACATGCATGGAGCCAGAAAAGTGACTCTTTTTCAGCCCCAAACTCGGGTGGGGCTGGGGTCTGGCTCTCACTCCCTGTCCCCAGCCCGACTCACTTTTCGTGATACAGTGCTCCGCGGGCAGCAGGCGCTTCTTGAGGAGGCCTTGCAGCACGGAGCGGACGGAGGGCCGGTGCACCAGCTGCAGCACGAAGAGGTGGGACTGCGGAGAGGGAGCAAACACTCAGTCCCCACCTGCTGTCCCCACGCCCCACCCCGCCTGCGGCCTCTGCAGCCCTAGGCCTCCCCCATACCTGAAGATCCCCACAATCCCACGGTGATGCCACCCAGGACCCGGACAGAGATAGACTTAGGGTCCCAGGATGTGTCCTGGGACCTGCGAGCCCAGGCACCCAGGCTGGGGTCACCACTCTGGGAAAGCTGCCTCCGCTCCAGCCAACAAGGCGCACTGACGCTGACATAGCCCCTGGACACATGGCATCAGGACTGGCACCTGCCTTCCTTCCTAGCCTCCCCCACCACTGCTTCCCAGCACGCGACCTTGGCCCTTTCCGCCGGAGCTCATCTCCCTGTCTTCACTCCTCCAGGAAGCCTTCCAGGATCACACACCCCAGCCACCCCGCACCAGCTCCCTGACGGCTGTGCAACCTCACACAGCACCGCCGTTCCTGTGACTCCTAACTCTGTGTGGCCTCAGCGCCCCTATGCTCGAAAGAATAGGAACAGAGAGGTTTCTTCTCCATGTCCCCCAGGGAGGTCAGCAGAGCGGGCTGGCAGTTTACTTCCACGCAAGTGTCTTGAGCAAGGCCTGAGTGCTGGGCCCTGATCTCTGGGGGACACGAGGGTGGCAGAGAGGTAGTCCCAGATCAGCATGCCATGGGTTGGAGGGACACACGCACACGACTCTGGCACAACAGGTTTGGGGAAGGAGGGGGGGAACTAACTCCGGGTTTGGTGGAGTTGGGTCTGAGGGAAAAAGGTGAGAATATGACAATTTCTGGTGAACGGAGTTAGAACAGAACATAGCTTGGAGGGACACACAGAACTTCACCGACAGGGTGCAGGGGAGAAGGTGGCCCCCCTGCAGGGCTAAGGTGGAGGTGTGTGCAGAGAACAGGTGGGGGCTGAGTGTGCAAGGGAAAAAGGCCACGTCTGAAGCCAGGGCATGGTGGCTCTGAAGGCGCACCGAGTGTGACGCTTATTCCGAGGGCCTGGGTGGTGGGAGGGCACTGCAGGCCTGCGGGGTTGTGTTTCTGGAAGATCACTTGGCGGCTGTGGGCAGGGGGATGACCCCCAAGGACAAGGCTGAGGACCAGAGGGGTCAAGTGTCCGTGCTGCCTGTCCCCCGCGCCCCCGGCCCGCCCGCCCCCCACACTCACACAGCAGCAGGCTGTGACGGTGATCTGGATGGTGTTGCGGCCCGGCTGGCACACGTGCTTGAGGTGCAGGGGCTTGTGGGATGTCTTGTTGTCGCCGCGCTCGATGGTGAGGGGCGTGGCGTTGACGCTGACCTGCACGGAGGCGGGCCAGTTGGTGTTCATCTGCCGGTCCTCGTGGTGGTAGCACTTGAACTGCAGCTCCAGGTCCGACCTGGGGGAGGCGGGGCGGGCGGCTCAGCAGGGGGCTGTCCGTGGCGTCTGTGACCCCGAGCCAGGCTGCACACCTCTGCACGCACCACAGCCTGAGACCCCCAGGACCCCATCCCGGCACGACGGCTCCCCCAGCCTCACCGAGTTCTCGTTCTGACCCTGCCAATTCCTTCCCCCACATCTCTAGTCAGAACCACCCAGCACCCAACCTGCCCCCGGGACCCCCAATCCTTCACTCCTGCCACACCCCACGCTCTGGCGACAATCTCCCCAGTTTCCCCAGGACAGAAGGACGGAGGAACAGATACTAATTTGACCAGACCGGCTGCGAGGCTGATGATGCCCATCTCTAGAACTGTTGTAAGCAGCCTTCCCAGGCCAGGGCCATTTCTGGTTTAGCCCACCCCCAAGGTGGTCCCCGAGGACACAGCACTGAAGGAGTGGCAGGAACCAGTAGCGACCACATAGGCCTGACAACCAAGCAGGGAGCAGAGGACTCCCAGGCAAGGACACTCCCAGGTAGGGGGTGTGGGTGAGCAGGGCCACAGCCCAGGCAGGCTGCAGAGCGGGCTGTCCTGTGCTGGGAGACTCCCTCCTCTGGCCTGAGTGGCCCCAGCTCTGTGTCCTAAGTGCCCATGCCAGCTCGCTCTCTGGATGCCTCACTGCAGTCCCCTCAGCGTGGATGAGGCGATGGCAAGGGGTGTGTGTATACATGCCCAGTGCAGAGAAGCATCTCTTGCCCTCCAGGTGCTCACTGGGCAGCCGAGGGGGCCCCAGTCTCAGGCACAGTGACACAGTGTGAGTCTTGCCTAAGGACAAAGGACCCAGGGGTGGAGAAACCCACAGGTTGGTTCTGACATCTAGGAGACCTGGGCCTAAGTCTCAGATCTGCCCCTTGCTAGTTGTGAGAACTCACATAGACTAATCCACTTCTCTGGCCTCAGCTTCCTCATCTGTCAAAAGTGATGGCATTGCCCACTCCCAAGGTGCAAGCAGGTCACACGTGGAGACCCTGAGCACAGGCCTGGCCCAGCAGGGCAGCACCAGACCCTGCGCCCCTGCATGTCCCCACGTGCCCAGCAGCAGCCAGCCCGGTGTCCAGCCCTGTGAGCCTGGCGCAGGCCTGTCTTCCTCACCGGACTCTCTGCTTTATCGTCCTGGCTCCTGCCATGAGAGCCACACTCAAATGCTTGCCTGCTGTTCCCTCCTGCCAACTCGGGGCCGCAGCTGGGACACCCTCCTTCTCACCTTTAGGTCTGAGCTGGCCACTTTTCCTTCTGGGGTCAGTGACAGCTGACCCCCTGCCCATGGGCCAGGATGCCTGGGCTGTCCACCCACATGCCTACAGGCTCCCCGTGCCTCCCCCAGGGCCTCGCACGGGGAGGGCCGGGTCAATGATGTGGAACAGGTGAAGGTGGCAGAAAGAAGCTCATCACCCCAGGGGCCCCCATCCTGACACGCACCTCCACATCAGTGTCTGGTGGACCGTGGGCCGCAGGTGGAACACGTGGTTGCTGACAGCCAGGTTGTGCTCCAGGCGGAAGGGCTCCAGCACCACGCCGTCCCGCACGGGGAACGTGAGCCGCAGCTCGTCGTTGTGGTTGGCTGGGGTGGGAGAGGAGCCAGGTGAGCCACGTGCCCCTGGCACACAGGACTCCAGGGCCGCGAGTGGGACTGGTTCACCCTGGGCTGGACACCCAGAGGACGCGGTGTGTGTAAATGGGGGTAGAGAGGCTGGACTGTGCCCAGCACATACAGGGAGCCATGTCATTATCCCGGCCACCTGGCCCAGCCCGGCCGAGAATCCCCTCTGCTCCCACCGGCCTCCCTGCTCCTCCCATTGCAGAGGGCGGCCCAGCCCTCACACCTGAAACATCCCTCTGGGTGGCGCCTACCTGCTCTCGAGCCCCCTGCCCTTTCTGCAAGACCCCCCAGCCGCGGGGGGCCCCAGGTGGAGCTGCCTGACAAGGTAGGGGCGGAAGTGGGGCCCTCACCTGGGGGCGGTGGCAGAGCGCTCATATTTGGCTTGATGTCAGGTGGGAAGGGTGGTTTGACGTCTTGGCTGGGGGACAGGTAGGGAGGGATGCTGCTCCCGGGGGTCATGGGGGGCGTGGGGTTCCCTGGAACAGGTGAGTGGGGGTAATTTGCCACAGGAACCGGCCTGGGAGGCTGGAGGGAAAGAGAAACCACACAAAGGTTACGGGGTCATGGGGACAGAAGGGGCCACGGCTGTGGACACACACCTCATTCACCCCGGGGTCGCAGGGCTACGCCCCTCCTGTCGAGGGAGAAGAGCCTCCCCCAGGGAAACCCTCCCTACCCATCTGTCTCGCACCTACTGAGCTGCTCCAGGGGCAGGTGGACACAGACCCGCCACCCATACACGTGGCCAAGGAGGACACTGAGGCTCAGGTGGGGGACTTGTCTGATAGAACCCTGGGAGGAGAGGATGTCTCCTGCTGTCACCCAGGCACGCACCCCATGTCAGGACTCTAGGCCACACCCTGCACACCCGCCCACCCCTCCAGGGCCCCCAGATGGAGTCGGGGCCTGCAGTCCCAGGTGTAGATTCCCCAGGGGCCGTCTCCCTCGGTCCTCGCCTTGCTTTCTTTCAGGACCGGCACGACCCACACTTATCCCTGCTTCACCCACCCAGAGCTGTGGAGTCTCAGTCCCAGGCATCTCTGTGCCCCAGAACAGATGACCGGGAAGTGTACCCCAACCCGTGGACCCCTCCTAACATCCAGAGAGGTCAGGGCAGGAATAGCACAAACCCTTAGACACAACAATTGCCTGTGGGTTAGAATTTAAAAAAATTAAAATGGAACATACCCTATTGACGTTCCCTTGGCTGTAGTTGCTGTAGCTGCTTCCCGAGAAGGTGTTGTTTTGTCCATTAAATTGTTCTGGCTGTGAAAACAAGACAGACGATGCTATAGCGGAAGGCAGGAGAGTTATCAGGGGCCCGATCTCCCTCCTGGTGTTACGCCTGCCAGGAGCCAGGGCCTGCTTCGGACACCATGCAGGGCAGGGGAATGAGAGGGGCAGGCCAGGCCTCCCCTCGGGGACAGCATTTTGCCTCTCTCTGTCCATAGCCATGAATTTAGCAACACAGTTTACAAAAATAACAACACCTAGTGTGCTGAAGTTGGAGCGAAAATGGCAAACCCATACGGTGACTGGTCATATAAGTTAGCATGGTTCTTTGGCAAATGAATGTAAAATAGTGAAGTGTCTTTTTCACTCCCAATAATGTATTTTATAATAATTATGAAGAAGTACAAGGCTATATTCTTGAAGATATTCATCACAATATTACTAAAGAAGTGAAAAATTAGAAGCAACCCAAATGTCTAACAGAGAAAGAATAATGGTTATTTTGGTGGAACATTAGGCAGCCATTAAAAGTAAAAACTACAGACTCTGTAGCAATAAGTAACATTATTATGATTTCACGTTAAGTAAGAGATGCAAAATCACAGCTGTAGTAACAACCTTACAACATGCTGGCGCCCATCTGCATGTAGGGAGACAAAGTTTCGAGTGAAATGTTAATGTATCCAAGGTGTGTGCTTTTTGTTTAAAAAATGAATTTCCTTTATCACCTTGTGAATGTCATAAATAAGATATGGAGAAAGCAAGCCATCATCCGAGCCCCATGAGAATAGGAACCGAGAAAAGCCAGTCTGACTTCCTGGCCACCGATCTCAGCTCTGAACACACGGGGGCACCCAGAAACCTCCACCTACCCTAAGGTCTTAGGGTGGGGTTAGCGATGTGAGGTGCAGGGAGGGAAGGGGTGAGGCTTGGGGTGGTGCGGGTGCCCCGGCGGTGGGACTCACCTTGTAATACTGCCCCATGTTGACCGTGGGGGGCGGGTACTGCCCGGTGCTGGGCTGGCTTGGCATCCTTTGCCCCGGGTAGTTGGGAGAGGTGAGCGGCCTCGGGGGGTTGGGGGTGGGGTACTGGCCTGGCTGGGTGGGGAACTGGCTGTTTGGTCCATATTGCTGGTTTCCGTAGTTGGGCTGCGGTGGCAGAGAAAGGACAGGGGAAAGGTCACCAATGTCTCATAGCCAAGACCTGAACACCAGGACTGTGCCCACCTCCTCTGCTTGGCCTGGGCTACTGTCCACTCACAAGCCACCCTCCCCCCATCTGTAAGGGGGAACAGCCAAAGCAAATGATGCCTGAGGTCCCTTCCTGCCCTGATATCCAGGGACAGTGCACACTGCCTGTCCAGCTCATGGGCCACCTCCCCAGAAAGCTGTTCTTCCTGGAGCACATGCCCTCTGAACTCCAGCCACACTTTCATAGCCTCTCATTCAGGCCATTATGAGAGGGGCGTCACCAAGTGTGTACCTAACGTGACGGGAACACAGCCAACAGGCCATGCTTCCAGAAAAGTGACCCCTGTGCCCCTGCATTCTGAGGCTGAACATGGGTGGCGTTCTTCCCTCGCCCCACACAGAGCAGAACACACACCTAGTGTTCAGTTCCGGACTATCAACAACCTGCCATCCGTGCAGAGACTGCGAGCACCAGGTTGGTGCAGGGACAAGACAACTTCTCCCAGGAGGAGCAATTTAGAGAGAAGAGACGGTGCCACCCTCCGACCACCTCCTGTCTGAAAAATCAGGCTACCCTCAGGGCCATGACATCCTGTGCATCCGTGGTTTCTTCTTCCCTGTCTGTGGAAACTCCCTGAGTGCCTCTCTTGCCCTCTAGGCCCAGAGGTCCCGTTGGTGGCTATGTCCCCATGCCTGGCAAAGGGCCCTCAATCAATACTTGCTCAACAAATGAAGGCCCTGGGGTAAACACCAAAGTGTGTCAGCATGGAAGAACTCTCTACAGCTCATGCTGTTGCGACACGCTGGCGGCTCTATGTGACAGTGAGGCTCCCATCACGGGAGGTGTGTAAATGGCTGGTGCCTGCCCACCCGCCAGGCTGAGAACTGAATCCTCTGTGGGGCCAGGTGACCCAACTCCAGCTCCCGCCCTAAGGTTCCAACAGTTCCAACACTGTTTGAGGGCCCTGGCGAGTGGAAGGCCAGCCTTCCCTTTCAGGGTCAGGCCTTGCAGGCTGTGACTACCCCGTGGCACGGCCCGGTGCCAGTTATTTTGCAGCTGGGCAGCAGCAGTACTTTACGAAGAGGATGATTAACGCAGTGGAGATACCGAGAGCCTCTGGCCACGCTCTCTCGTGGCAGGCAAGAGCCGGGTGACGCTAATGACCAGGGATTCCGCCGTAGCCTCCCTGCACGTCGCCTCCCCTGGTCTGGAGCCCTGGAGCTGGGCTCACAGACGATCCTCCAGCCCAGCCAGTGGGGACTCTGGGAGCTTGAGCACAGAGGAGGCTGAGAAGAGGCCCAGAAACTGGCGGCTGTGCCCTGGGGGTGAGGCTAGGAGCTCGAGGTCCCCTGAGGACAGGCAGGGCCCTGGGAGCCAATGGCCCTTCTCTGACCCCTCCCTGAACTGTTGCTGACCAGGCAGAGGGTCAGGGCTGGACCCGACCTCCTGGATCCCTGACCTCTCTCTCCGTTCTTGGACTTGGGACACCTCTCCCCATTGCCAAACCGCCCAGCCTGTGATAGGGGGGACACTAAGCAGAATTGAACAGATCTTCTAGGAACTTAGAGTCTTTGAACCCCCCTGTAAGCCCATGCTGAGCACCACGGTCCTGAGACCAGACGGGAGGAGGAAACCTTCCCAGGAGCGGGCGTGCGAGCGGAGACCTGGGCGCCGTGCTCAGGGGGTGCCGGGCAGTCAGGGCAGGCTCCGCAAGGGGTGTCTGCCGGCCCAGGATTCCAGGGCCCTGTGTCTTCTGTAGGTGAACTAAATTCTCACCTGGGTACCCAGGAGGCCGGTTGTGCCACCTTGTTTCCAAGTGGTCCCTGGAGGCCCTGTGACATGCCCTCTGGGTCTTCTTTGAACCACACTGAGTCCCTTATAGCCTGCGCGCATCATTCCTATGTGGGTTTCTGCACAAACCTCTTCTTTCCTGCTAAGGTCTCGGTTCCCGGAGGGCAGGAGGTGTGGGTTTTACTTCCCTAAATCTTCCCCAACACCTTGGCTGAGCCAGAGGCAGTGCTGCTCCCAAAAGAGCAACGGACCTTGCATGGAGACCGGCCCCCAGAAGCACACTGCCTGCCTGCCGATCATCCCCGCCTTTGTGCTCCACAAGGGTTGGTCTCAGCTCTCACTCTTGGAGGGAGGGTGGGGAAGTCCTCACGTGGGTGGGAGGAACTAAACCCAAAGTCATCCCGGGATTGTCCGAGCCAGGGCAGGGGGGCAGCTGCTGCTTGCAGAACGGCTGCACGGGCCGGTCCAGGGTGGAGCACGTCACAGACATCCCCTCACTCAGGTCCCCAAGCAGCCTAAGGAGGTGGGCTGGCGTGTCACTGCCATTTATAAATGAAACAATTAAGATTAGGGGAGGTGGCATGACTTGCTCAAGGTCTTCCAGTTGGAAAGTGGTATAACCAGGTCTCAAACCCAGGGGCACCTGACTCCTAAGGTCCTGCCTCTTGGTCCAGGTGTTCTGAGGTCAAGCCCGCCCCTTCCAAGGCACTGCCCACGGCCCCGTGTGTCTGAGCCCAGGCCTCCCGCCCACCCGCCCGCTGCCCCACTCACCTCTCCCGGGTATGGCCTCTTTATGCTCTGAATGGGGAGGGACTGGGGCCGGGGGCCGGGGTACGTCTGCTGGGGCATCCGCTGCCCGTGCGTGCCAAAGGGGCTGATGCCGGGCGGCCGGGGCTGGTTCATGCCCATGGGAGGGCCGCTCATCCCCGAGGGCGTCATCCCAGCCGCCATGCTTGCGGGGTTCATGCTGCCCCCCATGGAAGCAGGCCCCCGCGGCCCGGGCTGGTTCATGAATTGGCTGTTATACGCCTGGGTGGGACCCATCTGGAAAGAGGAACAGACCTTCAACGGGA
>VBSM01003143.1:45702448-45824089 GCA_008086735.1 Cheirogaleus medius
GGCCACACAGGAAAGATGCAGCTGGGGGTGTCACGGGCTGGGTGGGGGGTGGGGTCACTCCAGTGCACAAGCAGCATTTCCGGGGAGGCAGGCAGGGCACAGGGAAGAGGGTGCAGGGGCGGGGAGGGGCATGGGAGGGTGCAGGTGGATGAGGATGGAGGCAGGAGCCCGAGTAAGGCTGAAGCTCCTTTCCTGGAAGCCCCGGCCCCGCCCTTGGTCCTGGCCAGTGGAGACACACCCTCCATCCACAAAGTCAGACCCAGCCCAGCTTCCGCTTCTGCCCACTGCCCTGCAGTCCCCAGCCCCACGCCGCTGTCCTGCAGCCCTATGGGGGCTTCCCTCTCCTCACCCCCACCCAATCCTTCTGGAGGTCAGGGGAGCAGCACGGGGGCCCGGGCAGAACCCACAGATTGGGTAATGAGGAGGACACTGGCCTCAGAGGCCACCCAGGAGACAGACTGGCCACGAGGCAATTCTGAGACACCAATCCCACTCTTGGGTGAGTAGGGGACCAGAGAGCAATGTGGGACCCCCTTCCCCATACGCAGTCACACACGAGCCACCAACCCATGTAGAACAAACAAGAGTGCTCAGATACTCCCTGCCACAGCCAACCACACTGACACGGCCACACTGTGACACACCCCTCCACGTGTTCCCAAGAAAACCCAAATGCACCCTGACAGCACCAGCTCCCCCAGCACACACGGCCCCACAAGCACTTGCACCCCAGCTCTGATTCCCTGGGGCTGCCTGCCTGGCTGGGCTACGCTGGACCAGGACTAGCGGGGACCCTTACCGGTCCATACTGGTTTATATCCTTGTTCTGCGTCTCCTGCAAGGCTGCCACGGTGGCCGTGGCGGTGGCTGTGGCCGTGGCTGCTGCTGCCGCCACTGCCGCTGCTGCGGCGGCGGCCGCTGGCTGAGTGAAGTCAGCGGGCGGCCTGGTGTGCGGAGGGATACCCATGCCCGCCGGGGCGTTAGGACCCCCAGGGTAACTGCAGGGAGAGAAGGACGAAGAGTTAGATGCTGCCTGTATCTGCAGAGGAACCCATGACGAGCCTTGGGCTGGGAGGAGGGAGAAGACGGGGCTGTGCCCAGAGGGGGCAGGGCCTGCTGGAGGTGGCAGCCATTCGGGCCACTTGGTGACTGCCAAAACGCTGTGCTCCCAGGGCCCTCACTGCGTGCTCTTGGGCCCCGGTGAGCCTATCCTCCGGAGGACACCGAGCCTCAGCCGCCTGCCCAAGGCCCTCCAGCAGTGACAGTGGAGCTGCGGGTGCAGCCCCAGGTGTGTTTGACACCTGTGTTTAACCACCAGGCCGTACTGCTCTGCCAAGCCCAGGCCAGAAACCTGCTGTGGTCAGTCCCAGGAGCTGGCAAGGGGCAAGGCCGAAGTGGGGGTTTAGGACAAGGCTGGTGGCAAGAGGAGGGTGGGCGCCGTCAGTCCGCCTCACGTCCCCCCCAAAGCTCCTCCCTGGGATTCCCCGCCCCTCCCTCCTTCCTCCTGAGCCTAAGGACTCCCGTCTCTGCACAGTCCTGCCCTGGCGGGTCAGCAAGGCAGAGCGATTTCCCCAGACTGCTTAACTGTCTCTGCACAACTCGACCACCTACAGCTGCTCTTCACCTCTCCCGATCCAGCTTTCTCAACATCTTCCAATTTATTAAAGACACGAGGCAGAGAAGGGCCATTTGGGGGATGAGAACATTACCCTTCTACGCTTATGAGCCCGACAGCTGTCAGAACAGGCCCAGCTACTGCGGCACCTGCAGGCCAGCCCCAAGAGCTGGGGATGACTGTGCCCCTTCGATGCATGGGACAACTGAGGGCAAGACAAGTGACACGGCTCGCCCACCATTCTCAGGCCAAGAAGCACAGAGATGAGATTTAAGTGGGACCCACTCCTGGATGGAGGGAGAAGGGCAGGGCTGAAGGCTGCTTCCCGGGCCAGCCCCACTCACCTGGCCCCGAAGCCCCCACTGCCGGGGTAGTTGGGCCGGCCGTACATGCTCTGCTGGATATAGGGCTGGGCGGGGCCGGCCTTGGCCGAGAACTGCTGCTGCTGCCCAGCGAACTGCGGGGAGTTGAGGCCGGGGTTGCTGGTGGTCATGCCTGACGCCATGGGGTTGCCGCCTGGATTCATGGGGTTGTTGGCATTGGCCATAGGGTTCCCGAGAACCTGTGGGCAGAGAGAGTAGCTGTCACCCGAGCCAGCAGCCCAGGGGCACGGAGGAGAGAATGAGGGTGGCATTAGCAGGTCCAAAGTGCAGGTGATCGGAAGGGGCAGGCCTGGGAGGCAGGCAGGGATGGCACAAGAACCTTCTTGTGACGGAGGGAGGTGAGGGCACAGGACCCAGGTTCCCAAAGCCAGCTCAAGTGCCCCGGGGCCTGGGCAGCTGTGGCGAAGGGAGGTGAGGCTGCTCCTGTGTGCGGTGGCAGGTGGGAAAGCACCGGGCCACTCAGCCTCCCAGCCCGCGAAGGGGCCACAGTGCCAGAGGGTCAGGCCGCCCGGAGGCCCTGGGCTGCTGCTCTGTGAGGGCCAAGAGAAGCCCGGCTTGCCGCTCTGGAGGACAGCAGTGTCCTGGCCAAGGAGCCCTGGGGCCTGAGATCTCAGGTGAGCCCAGCAGTTCCCTGCAGGGCAACAACCAGCCCTGAGCCCACGTGTGGCCACCGCTGAGGCCGGCAGAGGCTGGGCTGGTGGGAGACCCTCGGTTAGGGCGGATGAAGACTGCAGGAATGGGAGGGAGGCAGGATGGGGGTCTGTCACAGGATTAAGGGACATTTTGCTGAAATCTAACCCAGGCCATGCAGGGGCAGAGACTCAGACTTTGGAGCCCTGAGGCCAAAAACACACAGGAAATTTTCCTGTTTTTCCAACCAGAGTCCTCATGGGCTGGGGAAGAACCCCTTGCCGACTGTCCAATGAATGCCATTCCACAAGAAAGGCCCTGGGATGGGGAAAGTGGACAGAGGCTCAGTGCTGCCCTCCCAGGGTGGGTGTGGACCCTTTCTGGGGTGGAGACATGTCTGCAGCCGAGTGTGCCCTGGAAGCTGGTCTTCCCAGCCGGGTGACCCGAGGGCCTCGGGGGTCAAGGGACGCTCCTGCCTGGAAGGAGCTGTGGCTGGGGCAGGACAGGCTCTTACCTGGCTCTGGGATGTGTTGGTCACTCCCCAAACCGTGGTGACCACGGAGAGGGAGCCGGGAGGCTGGTTGGTGTTCTGCTGCCAAGGGACAGAGTCATAGGGGAACGACCCATCACTGCAGAGGGAGACAGAGGGGAGAGGCTCAGGGGCCGTGTCCATCACCCCACCAAGCTATGCAGCTCCCAGCCAGGCCTGGACCCCCTGGCCTGCTGCGGTGCCCGATGCAGAACACGTGTGCCTGGCATGGTGACAGGCTGTGCAGAAGTGACCACCTTTCCCCCAACACTGCAGAAAGCCACCTCCACAGCTGTCTGTGTCACCTCAGCCCAAAGTCCACAGGCCAGGCAACAGAGGAGGTATGACCCGAGGCTCAGTCTAACCTCCTCTTTCACCCGGACTCTGACTCCGCGTGGAGGGGATCCCCATACCACCTTCCTCTTGGAACTGCCCGGTGAAGGTCTTGGCTCTTCGCCACCACCTCCTGACCCCCATGGCGGTGGGCCGCCGAGCCCTGCCGATGTGCCTTTGGAATAGTCTATCCAGCATCAACCTTCCTTCCTTGCCAACAGGACCCGCCCCCACCTGGCTCTCTTGGGCACATCCCGAAGCTAATCTCCCTCCAACCCCTAAGACACTCGGCACAAAGACCTTCAGTGGCTCCCAGGGCTCACAAGGCAAAGCCCAAACTCCCACTTAAGAATGGTTTAGCCGCTGTCCCCCAGTTCCCTGCCTTCCACTCCGGCTCTGTCCTCTCTTGGAGCAGCCCCCTGAACACTGCCTCCCTCTGCCAACCAGTGCCACACCTCCCCCATCCCTTCACTGGGCCAGGCAGTTCCTACTTTTCTTGGGGACGTCTCCCTGAGGAGTCCCCACACACATCAGAAGCACGGACTTAACCTTTGGCCCAACACACTGCTCTTGGCCCGCAGTGGGTGTCCAGGGACGCCTTGCTGCTAACTGCCGCGGTGTGGGAGACCGGGCACTAGCGGTCCTGGCGAGAGGAGAAGGGCACGCGCTTGCGAGGGGCAGGCGGGCTCACGGTGCGAAGCCCTGCGGGATGCCAGCCCCTGGAGAGGGCGGGGCTGAGGCTGCTTCTCCCCCAGAGCCCGCCCTGGCTCTCCAGCACTACCCCTTCGCAGAGGGTCACCAAATCCCGGACGCAGACCCCAGGGAGAGCAGAAAGGCAAAGCGCCCGCATCTGTGGCACTGCCTCCTTCTACCCAGGGCACCCCACCGGGGGCGAGGCCTGCAACGCGCACTGCCGGGTGCCAGGGGCTATGCGTGCTGGGTGCAGGGGATCTGGAGGGAGGCGCCTCGTGTCTCTGGCCGGCTGGTGCCTCAGTCACAGCAGACAGCAGAAGACAAAGGCTCTCGTCTCACTCACACCTGGAGAACTTGTGCCCGGCCAATGGGCTCTCCAGCACTAAGAACACGAGTGGGTGCAAAGAGCCCAGCCCACAGGCGAGGGTGTCCAGGAAGGAGACGCAGTCCCATGTGACCAGCAGGCAGAGGGCAGCCAGGGCGGTGGAGTCTGCGTCCTGCGCCTTGCGCGGCTGAGCCCTTGGCAATGGTGGTCATGTCGGACGGGCTCCCGCAGAGGTGACCAGCCTGGAGGGCAGGAGCCTGTCACTGTCCACTCACACTTGCTCCTCCCCTGCCTGGATGTCGTCTCTCTGAGATGTCTCTGCCCCTGGCTTCCTTCCTGTCCCTGTGCAGGTTGTCAGAGGAGCCACCGCCACTCCACATTTCCTTTTCCCCACGCCCTGGCTTTGTATTTTTTTCACAGCTCTCCGTCGCTGTCATAATTATGTTTTTATCTGATTGTTGTCCGTCGGCACTAGCACAGACGCTCCGTGACAGCAGAGGCTTTGTGCTCGCGGGCCTGGTGCAAGTTTCTGCACTCCAGCCTCCTCATCCGTGATATGGGCGTAAGAATGATTTCCCCACTCTGCGCTCAGTGTTTTCCAACTGCAGGTCACAGAACCTGAGTGGGCGATGACATTGAACCAGTGGGAGGGGAAAAAAGAGGCTTTCTCAACTGAGACGTGACACAGACTTGAGATGACTCATGACTTCTGGGGGAAACAGCGGGACTAGAATTACAGGAGGAGCTAGTCAGGGCACTTAGCTGGCGGACAAGATGAGGGCCAGTGGCCTGAGGAAAGGGGTGAGACCCAGATGCATGGGCCAAAGGTGACAGACAGTGGCAGATTCTGTTCCTGAGGTGGCAGACTAGTGACCAGGAGCCCAGAGAGAGTGGGCAGTGCAGAAAAGCAGGGGAAAGTAGGCAGTGAGCTGCTCCTCGGGGAGGCTGGGCTGCAGCCCCCTCTGCTCTCCCAGGAGGTCGCTGGGGCCCCAGAGCACCACCTGGCCCTGCGGCTGGCACACCAGAGTCTTGCAGGGAGGCCTGGCAGGCTACCACTTTAAAAAACAAAGAGGAGACCCCTGGACACCTGCTGTCCTGCGCGGCCCACGTCCTAGGTGTGCTGGACAAACACAGGATCATCTACAACCTAACACAAAACACAAGCCCGAGTCTCTTCTCTCCCCAGGACTTCTGCCCCCAAAGTTCCCCCCAACTCTCCAGGCCAATGTCAAATTAGACAGGGGTCCCTGTCCTTTCAGAACCCAGCTGGCCAGGCTCAGGAAGTAAGCCCTCGTCCCCCAGGAAACCCCTGGGAGCCGGCAGCTGCTGCCTCACCACCTCCGCCGGGGAGGCCCTGGCTCACCGGGGACACTGCACAGGCCACAAACAAGCTCCCAACTGCCCTGCAGCTCCGTGGGTGGCCTTGTGGGCGGAAACCGGCTCCTTCCTGTTTTGCCCCTCCACCCCAAACTCGGTGAGAAGCAAACTTAACCCATGTTCCCAAACTGGGCAGCCCACCGTCAGACTGGGAGGTTCCCTGGCCCGGAGCGAAGATGGACACGGGCGTGTGGGAGACGTGTACGTGCACACGCACACAGGGCCCTGCTGGCGTCCTGCTGCACGCACCGGGGAGAGAGACAGGCGCCCGCGTGCAGGCGGTCTCTGGACGTGCTTGCCTGCACACGCACCTGCTGCAGAAGCAGAAGTGGCAGCCGCACCGACGCGGTGTGACTCATCTCGCTCTGGGGGAGACAGCTCCCGCCGTCACAGAGAAGACTCTCGCCCCCGCGGGCCCCCACGGCTGCTCTGCCGACACCACACCTCTGCCTGGACTCAGACACCACCGGATGTCAAGGACAAGCCAGCCTCCCGGGCTGCTACCAGGGGCGCAGGGCCCGGCTGAGGCGGGAGGAGGGCCTGGCGGGTGCCCCGAGACCCCTTCTTCTCCCCCGACAAGCACAGTTTCACCTGCAGACACCCTCGGCCAGTCAGAGGTGCCTGGCACGTCTTAGTAATTCTGCCCCACTCTGTACGCCTCTAACCCGGCGTGGCCACGGTCCCGTCCAGCCCAAACTGCCCCAACAATCCTGTTCCACCCACAGAGGCACCAAGGCCAGAAGCCACTTGGATTCCAGCAGCCGACGTTCAGCCTGCCAAGCGCTTCCCAAGACAGGGGCTGCTGCGCGCCCATCTCTGCACCTCTTCTCAGTCTGGGAAGCCCTGTCCCACCGGAAAAAGGCCAATCATCCTGTCCAGCCTCAGCCCATGGCCATCTCCTCTGGGAAGACCCTGCATGTGGGATTGCACCCCACTGCGATCCTCATGTTCCTAGGCACAAGTGACAGCCTGCTGCCTTTCTTCTTCTGCACCAGGAGCCATCACCTTGAATTCCTGGGCTCCCCGTGGCTGGCATGTCTTCACACACCGACACGGCTTAGGAAACCTTTGCTAAACAAAAGCAAGTGCTCACCTGGGGGGGGGGCGGCACCATTTCTCTGCATTCACCCTCAGAGGGATGTTGGGAATGAATGAGCAGGTGACCGACAGTTGCCTGTAACCACAGACACAGGGCCCAGCTAGGGAGACAGGGACAAGAGGGAAGCGATGAACCCACTGTCACTCTGCCTCATCTGTAAATTGGGGATGATTAAAGCTCCTCCCTGGGAACACTGTCGTGAGGGTTAAGTATAAGTGCCTAACACGTGTAAGGCACAAAGAACAGCGTCCAGCACACCTGGGACACCCTGAAACTGCTGGCTGCTGTTGTTATTGTTAGGATTTATCAAGTGGCTTCCAGAAACAAGGAATTAGTGAACTAAGACCTCATCAATGCCCTGCTAGGCGGCCTCGACAGATGCCTTTCTCAGGAGCCGGGGCTCACAGCAGTAACAGCTCGTCCAGGGCGAGGCCGCCAGGTCACCGGGCCACATCAGGTGTGAGTCTCAGGAACTTAGGATCCAGCAGGACAGCGCTCCCTGTGGAAATGGCGACCACGCCGGGGAGCGGGCGCTACGAAGGCCATCTAGAATTCCATGAGAGTTCTGAGAGGGGAAGTCACTGGCACGAACAGGTAGAGATATAAAGCTGGGCCTCAAAGGCTGGCTGCAGAGAACATCCAAACAGCATCCCAGGAAAAACACTTCGTACCCTGAATTGTCTGCTTTAGCCTAGACTTGGTATGTTGGCCAAGATCCAGGGACTTCTTTTTGAGGCTAATACTCAAAGGACAGAGGGAAGCCTTGCAGGAGAGAGGTTACCTATGGGGGTGGGCTCTAAAGTCAGACTCTCTGGGGCCAAACCCTGGCTCTGCCACTGACAATTTCTGTGACCTTGGACATGTTACTTGAAATCAGCCTCAGCTTCCTCATCTGTAAAGTGGGACTAACACTCTTTTAGGATAAAACATGAGAATACAGGTACAGTTTAGCACAGTGCCTGGTACAGGGACCCTGCTCAACTGTGCTTGTACCTTTCTCTCCAGTGCTGCAGCCCACCCATGGTGTAGGTACCTGCATACACTTGAAGACACGATGAAGGTGCCCAGGGGTTTTGCAACTACGCTAGTGATGGGAGGGCCATTGCCATTCCTGCCTGTCAGCTAGAAGAGCGTGTTTCCCAAACTTCCGAGGCTTTCCTCAGTTTTCTTCTGCCTTCCCTTCTCTAGTGAACTCTTACCTATGCTTCAAAGCCCTGCCTGCATGCTCCCTTTTATGAGTCTCCTAAGCAGACTCAAGGGCATGTTCCTCTATTCCCTCAGCACTTTCTCCGTATATTTTGCAGAGAGCTCTTCACAGTGCTGTCGCAGAGCACGGTTTACACGTCCCTGTACCAGCTCCGCGGGCACTGATCGAGGTTTGCTGAATTCGAGAAAAGGAGCAAGGCCAGGATGAGGGAGGGATCACTTATCTCTTGGGCACCCCCCGTGGCAGCGTCTACACAGACATTCATGGCAGGAAGAGTGGGGGGAGGGCTGGATTATTTCTTCCCTTGCACTTCTAACAGCCACTTTATTTGGGAGAAATACCAATTCCTATTAAGGCTATCATCAGACAGATCCTAATTCATTTCCCTGATCTGGCGGCATCGGTTCTGTCTCTGCACGTGGCTATGGCTCTACCGCTAATGAAACGCCAAGCCCATGAGGAGCTCCCACCCTCTTTAATTTAGGGGAGCCATTAACAGCATTCTCCATCATCACAATTGCTGGGGCCTACTTCCTCTCCTCCCTGCGGTGAAACTTAGAGAGAACTTGTGCAGCGAACTGCGTATTGGAGGGTGTTAAAATTTTTCCATAGGAAGGAGGGAAGGAAAAGACCCTTGCGTCTTGGCCATCTGGAACTGATGGAGCAGGGATTTACGGGTCTTTCGATTCTCCCTTTCATTGCTTGTTTATTTTAAAAATGTTCTGGGGGCAAGAAGGGCCTACCACAAGCCAAGCTCTGGTACAGCTATGCAAAAAAGAGCTGAAGTGACAGCTGTGAAGATGGTGTGATGTGACGTGACCGAGGAAAAGAGGAGACTGGGGGTGGGCTGTGATCGGTTCCCTGTCCGTCGACCACAAATGAGCACACCAGAGTCTGACGGCACCCAGCTGAGGGCCGGGTTATAATGACCGGTTCGAGGGACTTCCAGTGTGCCAGGCTCGGTGACAAGCATGGACATCCTGCCACGCTGCCAATCCCCTTCTGCAGATGAGGAGACTAAGGCACAAACAAGGCAAGTAACTGCCCAAAGTTGCCCAGGGAGAGGATGGCAGAGCTGACACTCGGGGCCGACACCCTGGCTCCAGGGCCTATGGCCCACCTGCTACCCCCAGGGGACAGGGGGGGTCTCTCCCACCCAGGAGCCTCTCCTCTGGGGGCTGCAAATCCCATACCTGGAAGAGGAAGGATGGCACCTCTGATCTTGGAGACTTCCCCAGCTCTAGCTGGCTTTGATTGTAATCAAATTAACAGCATAAACAAGATTTATTAGGCCCTTAATTACCTTTGCAACACTGATTTGCTTATGGACAATGTGCTAATCACAAATGGCTTTTTTAACCACTCATTAAAAATCTGGGAAAGAAGGCAGAGATACTTCACCGGCATCAACTCTAGGTCACTGCAGGGACTTGGAAGGTGTCCTACTGCTGAGCCACTGGCCTGGGGCCTCGCTCAGCCTTCCCTCCCTTACGTAGCACTCTGGACACCTGTGAGTACAGAGGCCAGCACCACTTGTGGCCAGTGGTGAGGACAAAACAGGGAGACTCAGAGCCTAAAGACCTTCACAGACTGGATAATTAACATTCCTCCTCACACCCTTGCCCTCACAAACGGCCATGGGGTCTACAGCATCCCCCATTGGCAGGGAACCACGAGGCTCAGAGAGGTCAAGGCCTTGCTTGTCGGCACAGCTCTGGCTGGAAGAACTCAGGCCCTGACTCACAGCCTGGTGCTGCGGCACCAAACCTCTGCAGCCTGCAGTGGATGTGACCATGACACCTGAGCTACAGAAACACTACAGTCGCCAGGGGTCCTCAGGCACCTGCTGGGCTCCCCGCTCCTTCCTCCTCTCCCCTTCTCTGGTCCTCAGGGCCTTCGACAAGGACCCTGAGTCTTCAAACAGCCGGACACCTCTGAGCACCAGATCCTGAGTACCCCGGTGTACCCAAGCTTGCCGCTGGCCCACGCCTCCTCAGTGAAAAGGCAACCGGAGCTTCCTTCCTCCAAGTCATTCACTGAGATTGTCGAGGATGATGGATCGAAAGCTAACTGTGAAAGTTCTTGACTTTTTTTCCATTTTCTTTCTTTCTCGTTTGGGAAATTACATTAGGAACTTACAAGGTGATAGACCTCTTTGGAGTTTCCCTAGAAATAAGGGATTTCTTCCTTGGGAAATTCATAAAAGTTACAAGCAGACACCAGCCAACTTTTAATCACCCGACTACAATGTGTTCTCAGAACAGCCCTGGGCTTGGTGATGGGACTTGAGCTCTGGCCTTGTTCAACTGGTGACACTACTTTCACTTCCAACTGCCCCACTAGAAACAGGAAACAGGGTGAGTGGATCAGACAGTAGATGACCCTCTTCCAGAAAAATCCTCCAAATCAGGTTAACAACCAGATACCACCATGTCAACCGTGAAGGACCAGTTGACCGGCAGTAGAGCCTGGCGCATGGTTTAACCTGTTCTGCCCCTACAGGCTGTGTGTTCTTGGGCAAGTTACATTCCCACTCTGGGCCCAGTTTCTCTTCCAGTTCTGCCATTCGGAGCCGAGGGTCCTGTCCAGAAGGCCCGTCACCCCACTGCTCTCTCACGGAGGCCCAGTTCCACTGAACAAGGTCAGCTAGCAACACTCAGCACGTCTTCCGGCCCACACGGCCTCCTTTCTCTGACAGGCCACCTAAGGCCCCAAAAGAAAATGCCAGACTGGTCCTCAAGCTGTCAGACCACCTGCTTTGCATTCTCTGTCACACTGCTGCACTTACAAGGAGCTGAAGCCACGGTGGTGCTGGCCAGTGGCTCTTTAGCCCACCCCATTTCTTGGAAAGCCGGTTTGAATTCATAGAATGCACCTGCTCACTCTCAGCCCACGTACTTCAAGGTCAAGGCCCCTTATCCTCTGGGCAGCCCCCAACAGTCAGCCCTGCCCATCTTCCTCCTTTGGAACCCCAAGGCCCAGCCTGCCTGTCCACTAACCCCAACCCTGCCCTGATCTGCTGGCTCCCGAGCAGACACTCCTCATCTCTGCTTAACCCCAGGACCGAACAATCTCATGGCTTAGCTCAACTCTGCGAAGACCTGGCAGAAGGCTGGCCATGGACCATATCTGTGGTGCTCTGTGGCTTGAATGATCACTGTCAAGCAGGTCTGAGGCAGGTCTCTAGTGGGGAGTCGCAGGGCTCTGTCCCATTATCAGCAACAACTTTACTGAAATACTACTAGGAGAAGACAAAGCTGGGAAGCTCAGACGTGGGATGATGAGAGGCAGGATGATTCTGGAGGGACAGACGGCTGGGCCAGAATTAATCTGTTAATGCTTCGCAAGGGCAGCTGCAAAGTATGCTGCTGAGGTCAAATTCAACCACGCCCTGTGCTCAGCGGCTGGGTTCAGATGAGATGACCTGTGGCTTTTAGCCAAACCAGGAACAGGCGTGGAAGGTAGAAGAAGGTAGGTTTTGTCTCTCTAGAGCAGTGGTTTTTTTTTTGTTTGTTTGTTTTTTTCCTGAGATAGAGTCTCACTCTGTTGCCCAGGCTAGAGTGCCGTGGCATCAGCCTAGCTCACAGCAACCTCAGATTCCTGGGCTCAAGCAATCCTCCTGCCTCAGCCTCCCGAGTAGCTGGGACTACAGGCACGAGCCACCATACCCGGCTCGTTTTTTCTATATATATATATATATATATATATATATATATATTTTAGTTGTCCAGCTAATTTCTTTCTATTTTTAGTAGAGACAGGGTCTCGCTCTTGCTCAGGCTGGTCTTGAACTCCTGAGCTCAAACGATCTGCCCACCTCCGCCTCCCAAAGTGCTAGGATTATAGGCGTGAGCCACCACGCCCAGCCAAGAGCAGTGGTTCTTAACCAAGAGTGATGCTCCCCCAAATGTGTGAGGGACTTTTGCTGTTGCAATGCTCACGAGGAAGCGGGCAGTCATCAGAGGAGTCCAGCAGGCAGGGACCGAGACACTAAATGCCCTACAAAGTCCTGCACCATGAAAAATTACCCTGTGCAAAAGCCAGCCACACGGAGAAACACAGCCACAGCACAGAGGTTCGGAGCTGTCAGCAGCCAGACCCAGGGTGCAGAGAGGCAACGCCCTGGGTGTCGGTGGGCTTGCTATGGAACAAAGCCCCTCCGACCGAGGCGGGCAACCACATGTCAGGGGCGATCCTGCACAGGTAGGGCACTGGATGTGGTGAGTGCTAAGGTCCTTTCTGGCTCTGAGAGTCAACAAGCCTCTAATTCGATTTATAAAGTGTGGCTGACACCCGAGTTCTCGGCAGCGCCTCGATGGTGTGACCCAGGTCTGCCTGCAGCGTGCTCTGGGCTGCGGGTCCCTCGGTCGGGCTGGATAATGAGAGCTGAGCTCTGACTGCAAATGCCCCTCCTGGTCATTAGCGGGGACACACACAGCGAGAGCAGACAGCGTGACAGGCCCTGTTGTTCCAGGGTCAGCCTGCAGAGAGCTCGGAGAGAGCATCTCCAGCTCTGCAAGGGACGTGCGAGATAATTAACTGGGGGAATTGCCAGTCCTGACCACGTGCTCCTCCTGAGGCTGGTGGGGGGCGGACTGGACAATTCCTTGGTGCCTGGCAGCCTCCAGCATGCCCATTCTGCCACCCCCACCAGGGACTCCAGGCTTCTCATGGGGCTCCAGTGTGGTCAGCCTGGGCTGGCTCTGTCCCCATCTCAGGGTGGGACCACCAGCCCCACCCTGGTGGCTTTCCTGAAACCCTCTCAGCCCCTGGTTTTTCTGGGTTTGCCCAAGACCCTGCTCAGGAAAGAGAGAAAGCCCTGAGTTCAGGATTTCTAACTTTCCGCGGAAGCCTAGAACCTGAAGAAGAAATAGCTGAAGCAACAAAGCAGGCAGGGCGGGTAAACCCAGCGCTTTCAACCTCTGTGTGGTGACGGAGAAACGCTACATCTTAGAAACCGTAATATCCTCACCGCTGTGCAGACGCTCCCACCCTCAGCCCCGCCCACCCCCGCGGCACCCCCGCGCTCACCTGTGCGACAGAGGGGGTTTCATGGAGCTCATGGAGTTGAGGGGCGGCTGCATGGGGAGTTTCCCGGGGGGGTCGCTCTGGCGGCTCTTCTGATGTCGAAGCAGCAACAGGCGGCCGAGCTCCTCGCACCAGGAGGACAGCAGGGCTGCAAGGAGGGACAGGATGGTCAGCGGGCACCTCGGCTGCCACACGCGGGCCCCCGGCCCACCCTCCCTGGACTTGGCGCTGTTGACACTGGCTTTGCTCCCAGATTCGTGTGATACCAGGAGACTCACTAAGCCTTCTCGGGAGGCCTCAGTGTTCTCAACCATAAAATGGGACTGACAGCCCTGAAGGAGTGAAAGCTTCCGTTGTCGCTAGGAGCAGATCAGGAGCGGGCTCGTTTTGATGGCTGCCACGCTGAGCAGTGCGGGTCGGAGGCAGCACAGAAGAGAGACTCCAGATGGCGAAACGGGTGGCAGAGACAGCGCCAAGGGGAAACTGGAGGGGCGAGGGGGCCTGACACAGACCTTGAGTCAGGTGCAGCTAGGAGCTACCTGCCACCTGAGACTCCTGAGTGAAGCCCACCCTCTCAACCTGTGAACAGTGAGCACTGTGGGGTGTCTCCCCACGGGTGGGCTCAAAATTTGCAAGGTTTGAATGAGATCCACAGACAATCCCAGGGCTGTCTGCAGGGCTTGCCCTGAAACTCCAACCTGGATACCGCCCCACTGAACACACACGCATGGCGCACGCCTTCCCGTCACACCCATGGATAGTCCCTGCACTGCTTCTCGAGAACGCTTGGAGGACAAAGGACGTCCAGAGCTGAGGGCTGTGGGGGTGGGGGGCTAGGAGGGAGACCTCCAGGGGCACCAAATGCGGGGATGTGGAAGAGCCATCCACAGTTGGGCTTAGAAAGCTGAATGAACTGGGTACTGGGGAAAGTGCTGCCATTTCTTTTATCTTTCACTGTCCCCATGTGGCCACCGGGGCCCAAAAGCACCCTCAAGGTCAGCGTGTCTCGGCCTGGGCTCTGGGCTCTCCAGTCCTTCCAAAGTGGGTGATGCAACTGAGGTTTGAGGGGCAGGAGGGAAGGCTGGGCTCAGTCACCATGTTGCTGTGTGACTCAAGAGGCCCGACACTCTCTCTGGGCCTCAGTTTGCTTGGGGATAAAAAGGAGTAATGCCTCTTGCCCTGCCGTCCTCCTGGGCTATGGGACGGGCAGAAGCACAAAGTGTGGTCATGCCTTAGCCAATCCCTAATTCCTGCTGCGAGGACTTCAGCCACACTGACCTGAGGGTTCTGGAAGTAGCTGACCTGGTCAGAGTGGACCGGGGTCTTTTGAACCAGAATGGCTCAGCCACTTGGCTGCAAGGGTCCTCCCATCTGGACATGGCACAATAGGCTTCATGAGATCCAGGACATCGGCTGCGGTCATCCCCATTATGCAGAAGAGCAGACTGAGGCCCAGGCAGGTGAAGTCACTCGCTCACAGAACTTGCAACCAGAGGTGACAGAGACAGAGGTAGTGCTCTTGTCCCCAGCCCCATACCCCAGTGGTGGAGCCCTAGGCTGGACAGAAGGTGGGGCAGGAGGTGAAACCCTTCAGAAGGCAGAGCCCCAGGTGGCCGTGGCCTCCTAGCCCTCCAACTCAATAGGGAACCCCTCAACCCCCTTTACTGTGTTCAGCCGGTACCATGGGAAGACACCCAAACACATGATCGGGAGGGGCCGGCGAGCTGCCACTTCAAACCGCCCAGATCCTGGACAGGGTTCCCTGTCAGCCCTAAGCCCTGGGAGGTCATGCCAAGGCCATTGGCTACGCTTGCTCGGCTTGTGTGGTGCACAAAGATGCCCAGCCAAGGAGGCAAGCGGGGGCTGTGATCCTAACAGAGCACCTGTTTCTCCCTCCAGGAGGGGCCAGTGGGAGGGTTAAGTCTTAAAAGACGCATCCTGCCCCTCGGTGGGGTCCTCTTGCCACCACCCTCAAAGGGAGGAGGGTACAAGAGAGGAGAGACCCTCCCCTGGCGTGTGTCTGCCCAGAAACTGGCAACGCCCCTACAGCGGGCGTCCAGCACACATCTGCCGAGGCTGGAGCAGGAGGGCAGCCTATTCAGGGAGGCTGGAATGAACAGAAATGGGCTTCCAGATCGCTCCATTCTTCTCCCAGGCCCCTAGTTACCGCTTCTTGCACGGGGGCACTGGGCATCTGGAAACTCATTTGCATGCCAAACACGAGGCCCGCCGATGGCTGCAGCGACGGAGGGATTGCTCGGCTGCCAGCACAAAGGACGGGCGCAGATGGTGCCGCCTGCTGCTCGCCCCACCCCTTCCAGCCCTCGCGCCTCCTGGGGGCCAGCCATGCCATGCAGGGGGCAGGGGGGAGCGGGTGCCACAGGGGAGTCAGGGCTTTCCTCCAATGTCACAGGCCACCCCCTTCTCAGCCAAGGACAGCTCTCACTCTCCTACCCCTCGTGCAGTGGCTTCTGCAAAGGGAATAAAGTCAGGCTGGCTGTGTGGCCCGGCCTGGCCGTGGGGGCTGGCACGCCGCGAGCAGGTGCGATATGCGGACCAGGCAGCCACGAAGGCCACAGTCCCACGACCAGGAAGGCAAGTGGGGGGAGGCGGGAAGGCTCCACCCCTGACCCCCGGAGGACAGTGAGCACAAAGGCCGTGCTGGTAGTCCCCAGCTTGGCGCCACGCGTGGCAGCGGAATGCATGTTCTCCGTATGGTGCGAACCAACACGAGCTGTTCGGAGGCAAACGCCGGTTAATGACAACACATGGGGATTTGCAGCCAAAAAGGGAGTCTGGGCACTGCCAGAGAACCAGGAGGGCAGGAGACAGACAGGGGCAGGCGGGGTATTATGCAAGGACAGAGCGACACCAGCTGGGCGGGCGTCTGGGTGTGTGCCGGGACCTTGGCCGTCACGCACACGTCTGCGCCGGGGTCCGGCCTGCACGCCTCTTTGACCTGCGTGCCTTTGGTCTGCGCACTCGCCGGGATGGGGCACAGCAGTCCCGGGCGGGGTGGGAGGGACAGGTGCACCTGGCGTGCCGTGCGCAGAGCATACCCCCCGCGGGAGGGCCGTTTCAGTCCTAATCTGAGCCCCTCTCTGCCGCAGCCAAGGTCAAGGCGGTGGCCACCCTCCACCGCCCGGGTCACCAGTGTGGCCAGCCCTTCTCTCGTCCTGTGAGCCCCACTCGCTGCTGGTGACAGGGCTGGCCCCGAAGGCCCCCTTTTCACACAGAGAGCCCCAATCTCCACATTAAAATAGCAGCCAGCATCCCGAGGCCCTTTACCCCTTTACCAAGTGCAGCTCACCTGGCCCCAGGACAGCCCTCGGCAGTGCACGCGGCTGCCTCTCCTCGCCCACCCGGTGCTCCTGTGGCCGGAGCCCCACGTACGCATCACCTGCACGGCTGTCAACAAACGCCACTCAGACCCATGCCTGTCCACGGTGAAATACACCAAAGCCTGCAGATGGGTGTGGAGAGGAACCTTGGTGCCGCCGTATGTCCTCTTTAGAGTCCTCTCAATCTAAGATGTCAGCACAGGGAGGCCTTCTGCCCACCAGAAACCAGGAAGCAGGGGGGCTTTTGGGAGCAGAGGCTCAGCCACAGAAAGCAGGGTAGGGGGCAGGCCGGGCCTGCCGGGTTTGCCCACAGGAGGTCAGATGGAACCACCCCTCCTGAGGCTGACAGCATGGCTATGGCCACCCCCACTGCCCCTCTGCCCCAGAAAGCCCCCTGATGGGTCCTGGACTTCCTGGAGGAGAAAGAGCGGCAGACTCATCTCTCAGTGCAGGGCCCGGGGGTGGCCCCTAAAGCAATCCCCTCTGCTTCCTCACAGAGAACTGGGCTCTCAGGCCAGCAGGGAGGCCAGGGGCTGTGCCGGCGGTGGAGGGGTCGCCTCAGACCCCAGCTGCCACCTCTGAGCCTTAACTCACATTTGTACACACTCCTCCAACTTCTCAGCATAGTGTACGTGCACGCGCAACCCAACTCGTCTAAAACGAACTCACCGGGCCCTCGCCCACACCCACCTAACCGGCATACCTGTGACCAGGCTCCCGCCACTTAGGTACCAAAGTGTTTGATCAGCCATTCAATAGTCATTCAACAAACAGCTGCAGAGCACCTACTGTGTGCTAGAGTTCCCACGGTGATGTGGGTAGATTTAGCGGCTCCGCTGAAACCCTGCACGGCTCCCTGCTGAGTCCGAACCACTCAGGACCGACCAGCTGCCCGGTAGCCTGGGCTCACCTGTCCTGACCTGAGGGGGCAGCTGCCACCCTGTGGTTCAGGACAAGGGACCTTGAAAGTCTGGGCTTGATACCTGGTTCCACCCTTCATAGCTACGTCACCTTGGGCAAATTAACCTCCCCGGGCCTCAGTTTCTTTATCTGTCAAACAGGCATAATATTAACACTTACTCCTTAGGATTATGTTTAAATGACACTAACGCCTACAAGGTGTGTGCAAGTGCCCGGCGTGTAGTTAGCGTGAAGTCCGTGTGAGCAACCTGTGTGTCTCAGGAGCGCAGGCAGGACACCTGCAGCGGCAGGCGCTCTGCTCGGGGCAGGCAGGACAGCGCCTCACACACGGGAGGTGGTCTCTCATTCGTGAGCCTCAGGCCACCTCTCCACACGCAGCCGCACAGGGCACCACACAATGTCACGCCTCTTTCCTCATAGAACTTGCGCTTCTTCAAGGCTCCATGGGGCTTCCTCCAGGTTCCCATCTGTAAAATGGGTTTCCCAGGAGCTGCCTGCGTCGCAGAGAGGGTGCGAGGTGTAAATTAGTGTTGTCAGTCAACCCCAGGGTTTTCCGAGTAGGAGCCGAAAAGTGGGGTGGGGGGCTTGTGGGGGGAGGGCAGAGGGCTCAGGACCCTGTAACCCACACCAGTCCCAGAAAAGCAGCCCCTACAATCCTGCACCCACCACTGCGTCACATAACACGGGGAGGGCTGGGGAGGCACAGACTGGGACCAACCTGTGCAAGGCCTGAACCCAGCTCTGTCTCTGCTACCGCGGGGACACCCTGACCCAGTGACTTAACCTTCCTGGCCTCAGTGGCCTCACCTCCTAGGGTAGTTGCAAGGATGAACTGAGTTACCACCATGAAGCACAGGACAGCGCCAGGCACAGCCAATACTGTACGTGTGCTCGCTACGTGACGATTAGTAGCATGGACCTTGGTTGGTACAGAGGTGACCAACAGGATGGTTGTGGGGCCTTGTTGTCACTGCAGAGACAAACGTCCCAGGTAGACAGGAAGCTCTGGAAGCTCAAGGGGGAGGGGTGGAGTGCAGGTGTCAGTAAGCAGCCAGCAGGTGACCAGGCCCTCGGCTCATCGCCACGGACTTTGCAGAGGCCCCTCCTCCCACCTCCCTTCTGAACCGCCAAAGGGCAGAGGGAGGACGTTGAGTGTCCCACTCTGAGACTCGGAGCACAAATCAATTCCCCACGCTGAGGCAGCCGTGCCTCTGCTCCAGCCATTGGAAAGGCGCCGGCGGCCCTGGAAGGAAGGCATTGTTTCTGCTTCCCTGAGTCCCCTGTGGGACACCCAACAGCGGCCACCTTGAGTGGGGAGAGGACAGGTTCCTAAGGATCTGAACAGCCTAAGACCTAGGCCCAGCAACTCACATGGCCCTGTTTAGGGCCTGGCCTTAGCAGCCAAGATCCGGTCACAGCCACATCCACAGGAGGAGCAGTAAGTAGCACAAGGGGCTGGCACGAGGGACAGCTGACCTCTCATGCTCCTGTTGCCTGCACTTGTCTTTGAAGCTTGTCCAGGAAGCCACAGGGACACCAGGGCTCCTGCTCCGCACCAGCCCTGGACTTAACCAAGATCACTGACGAGCAGCCTGAGTCTTACAGCGATGCTGTGTCAAAGGAGAGACTGGCGGTGTATTTTTCCTTCTTAGTGGTACATAAGATAGTGGGGTGTGCGACAATGTGTGGCATCTTCTACTGATGGGACCCAGTGGACATGTCTAAGGGCCTGTGCACCAGCTGCACCTGAGGACGCCACGGCTACAGCAGCATCACCACCTGGCGCCCGGCGGCCGCTCATACAAAGGGGAACGAATACACCTGCCTCGAGGATCAGGAAGCACCACGTTCCCGACATCTGCGCCCCAAGATCTTCCCAGCAACTCCCCCTGTAGCCAGCAGCCCTGACGGTGTCCTTTAGGGGAAAGAGAAAGGAAACCAGATGTAAGGGTGAGGCAGGAGCGGGGAGGGGAGCCCTGGGCAGCTCCGTCCTGGCATGTCCTCCTTGGAGGCAATGACGTCCCTGTACTCGCCTCCGTTCCTGCAGCGTCCAGCAGAGCGGAGGCCCAGGACCGGCTGACCAAAGAAGAGGCGGCAGGAGGCAGAAGCAGCAGGGCCCTAATTTAGGAATTGCCCGGGTGCCAGGGAGGACAAAGGGTGGAGCTGCACTCCCAGACCAGCTGAGTGACCAGCCTTTGTCAGCAATGATCATGCTGGAGCATCAGAGGGAGCAGACAAGCTCACCTGGGCACGTGGCAAAGGCTGTGTGCAGAGGAAAGCAGAGGCAGCGTGGTGGCCCGCAGGGAACAAGGTGCCCCCCGCGGAGCTGCAGGGGTGGGGAGGCGTGGACTGCGAGAGGCCTGGGTGCTCGTTCCTGGTAAGATCTGGGAGTCAGGAAGGGATGGGAGTAGCAAGGGGGTGTGCGGGGAGGGATGAAAGGCCTCTGGAAGAGGGCACAGAGCCCTGGATGTGAGGGCCGGCAGGAGAGCCATCAAACACGCTGCAGCCTGGGGAAGCCACTCGCAAAGAGAAACAAAGGCGTATTAAGTATCAATGAGCACCTTCACAGCTAAAAGGCTGCTGGGGAACCGAGGAACTGTATATGTGTGTGTGGGTGGGGTGCTCCTGAGGCCCAGGAGACCCGGGATGGGGCAGCACTCAGAGGTGCCCAGGTAGCATCTGAAAACTGAGGCCCCTCAAACCGTGCCCTGGCAGGAAGAGCCCCGGGAGGACACAAGTGGGGTTCGCTATTCCAATAAAAATACGAATGATACGTTTTCAGATGCTTCCATCCCATTAGCTTACAAAGGCCACCCAAGACCCTCTCAAGTGACAGTGGTCCCATTCCCTGACAGGGAAGAGTGCGCACATGAGCTGCAGGACCCTGCCTGGTGAGTCGGGGGCAGGAGAGCCAGCCCCTCCCCCCGCACTGGGACCTTCCCTCCCCACCTCCACTTTCCTCCCTGACACGTTCCAAGTTCTCGTATCCACCTGAATCCCCAGAAGCACGTCACCTGCCCTGCCCCACCCACCGTCACCAGTCCTGATTATCTTTGCAGTCTGTTCCCTTTGCTCCTTGCCTACTCCAACCCAATCGCCTTCTGCAGCCTCGAGGGCTCTCCCTGAATTATGGCAAGAGCATCCCATCATTTATCTCAGTCGCCAAACCTGCCTCCTGCCAGCCCACCCTCCTCAAGGCGGTCAGAGGAGTTTTTCCACAAGTGCATTCTGATCACCTCTTTCCAACCTGTGTCCCCAGAGGCCACACGGGCCCAGTAGACAGATTAATGGACAGAGACAGGAGTCGAGAGTCGGGCCACTCAGGGGAACGATGCATTTGTTCCACGGCGAGAGTAGGAGCCCCCGGGGCCGCGGTGGGATTCGAGGGGTTCACTTCTGCAACCCTGCACCCAGCATGGCGTTTAGCACATGCTATGTGGGCAACACATGACTAAGAGTGATGTGAGTCACAGCCAGAAATAACCCAATATGCAGAGACCGGAGGGAAGGACAGACACGGGGACCCGGATGATTGGGGCTATACCTGTGACCTGGTGCCTGTGGCTTTTAACACCTTCCCTCCCAATCACAGCTCACCGTCCCTGGTGGTGGGAATCCGACTTCAGGAACAGAGCTCCAAATGGAATCCCACTGAGGGTGGGTCAGAGATTGCTGCTGTCATCAGATAAACCTACAACCGAGCCATGTGATACCTGTTTCATGACACGCACAGCCACACCAGTAACGGTGAACAGAGGTAAAGCAGTTAACAGAAAACAACAGTTAGGAGGTCAGCCTGGCCCCGGGTTTGCTCTGCTCTCGGGCTGGCATTGGTGTTCACGCTAACGGTTTCCCAGAGTCGGGCAGCATCTCACACGGGGCTCTTCTTCCTGGGCCCAGGCCACATCCTCCTACCCTCTGAGCTTCCTCCTTCAGCTCCCAAACACGGGGTCCCAGGCAGTCGAGTCTCCTGCCTGTGTCTGGGGACCACGGGTCCCCGACCGGTGCACAGAACAGAAGGGTTGGTGAGGGCTCAAGAGGGCGGGGGCGTAGGACACAGGCCTGGGCTATTCTCTTCATCTCATCTGTAAAATGGGGAGACAACAGGAACCCCTCCTGCTCGCTGGCCCGGCGTGAGGAGCCCCGAGATGAAGGAAGAGCCCGAGCTTTGCGACAGCGTGAGAGATGGTGAGTCTCATGCCAGAGAGTCCCAGTCAGAAACTGTCAAGCAGTAAAATGCTGACTGCCTCTTGTCGCCTGCCTCCAGAAGGCAGAGTGGCCAAGAACATGGGCTCCGGAGCCAGGCTGCCTGGGTTCAAATCCCAGCTCAGCCACATAGCAGCTGTGTGACTCTGGGTAAATTACTTAAGCTCTCTGTGCTTTGTTTTTCCCTTCTATAAAACGGAGACAATGAGTATTACCTAGCTCCTAAGTTATCATGAGGATTAAACAAGCTAATAACAGAAAATGCTGGTACAGTGCCCGGGATGTAGAAAGCATTATGTAAGAATAAACTGTAACTGTTTTCACCGTTACTGTATACACGTTCCTTTAGGATTAAGAGACTCCTCTGTCTCCCCACCAACCTGCTGAATAAAATTGCTCAAATAAAATACAGTTTCTTTCACCCGTCTCCAAGAGGGTCACACAGATGCTCAAAAGTGCCCAGACTTGCAGCACCCCCTTCACCCTGGATGCTCCCTGGACAGAAAGTGTCCCCTGCCCCACTGCTGGGAGTTCCCCTAGCCCTAGCTGTGCCCATACCCAGTGTCTTCCCTGCTAGACACTCTGCGTCGGGTGGACCCCAGGCCTCCCCAGAGCTCACCCTGACAACCACTCATTTCTGACTCAGCTCTGAGGCCCAGCAGTGCCGGCGGGCAGTCCGGCTGGATCCCCTTCCTCCTTGGGCGCACCTGGGTGCAGGGACTGGGCAGACTCTGTAGCCGCCTTCTCCACCCCAGGTCCACACAAGGGGCCAGTCATGGGGAGGCCCGGGCACTGGGCAGAGCCTCGGCCCCTACCCCACTGCGCCCAGCAGTAGGCTGGGGGGACAACAGGCAGGATTCCTGCTCTTGCCGCTTTGCTTGTTGCAAGAACCACTGGTCTGAGCTGTGAACCCTGAGAACAGAACTGTCCACGGAATTGTCACTCTGCCCGGACCTGGGCCGGGCTTCCTGCCTGTCCCCCTCTGTAGACCCAACACGGCTGTTGCACTCCCAGAAATGGGAAAAGGAACCCCCTCCCTGCCAGTTTTCTTGGGTCATCTCCTCTCAGGAGGAAACAGCACAGGAAACACATGACCATGGAGGGCCGGAACCGTGGCCACTTGGCCCCAGGAGACCAGTGGCGCAGCCTCAGGGCCACACGTGTGTGTCTGTAGGACAGGGTGCCCCTTTGGCCTTGCAGCGCATAGACGACCCTGCAGTTTTCCCAACCACATGGCGCCCACTGCTTCACTCAAGCCTTGCAAGCCCCCGGGAGGGGCCAGCCGAGGATGAGATTGTGCGCGTTGTACAAAGGGGAAGTCGAGGCCCAGGAGGGGGTGATTCAAACACAGGCACACCACAGGATGGTGGCCCTGCTGCTGGTGCACCACGGTTTCCCTCACAAGCCCAAGTCTGTGACACCACATCTGAGAGCAGACACGTCCCCAGGAGACAGCGCCTCCCACCCACCTCCCACTCCCGACTCGCAGCCTCCCAGCTTCTCGCCCGGGGGCTGCTACCGACTCCTGTGTGACTGCAGGCAACTTCCTCCCCTCTCTGGGCCGCATGTAAAAGGGATGGGCACTGCCCTCTGAAGTCTGTGTCCCCCTGGATCGGCCCTGGCCTCACAGCAGCCACATCTCTCAGGGCGTGACCTCTCCCCAGTCCTGCAGGTGGGGCAAGCTGGAGTGGCCCTCCCCACCAAGTGTGGGCTGTAGACAGACGGGGCTCCAGGGAGCTCACCTTGCCCAGGTGCCCACAGAGGAGAGCGGATTCGCTGGGGCCAGACAGGTGACGTGTGCAGGAGCCTGGGCAGGCAGGGAGCATTCTGCAGCCTCAGCTGCTGGGGCGCTGAGCGGCTAGGTCTTCTCCTTGGTTACAGGAAACGTCCTTCCTGGGGAGTTGTGGGTTGGGCTTTGGTGGCCCTGACAGCTGACCCCTGGAACCTAAAACCAGAGAGGTTTCCCTTGGGGGGAAATCTCACTCTGCTGCGGAACAGTCACACTGTCACACTAGCACCGTCGCTGCAACCCGGCTTGAGTTTCAACTGCTTCTGGCTTTGCTAGATCATCCCTGGGTTCTGTTCCCTGCTCTGTCATCTCCATCACGGAGGGGGTTAGAAAGGCAAAAAAAAAAAAAAAAAAAAAAGAGGAGGAACTGTCTGCTGGCCCTTTGGCTGCAAGGGACTCTGACCCTTTCTGCCGGCCCCCCATGTCCACACACGCCGCAGGGAGGACTGGCCGGGGGTGTGGCTGGCCTGGGACGTGCACACAGCTCATGGCCCGGCCCACCCAGCCAGCCCTGCTCCCCAGCTGGGCAGGTCGTGCCTTCCCAGGTCCTGTGGTCCAGCCCGGCCTGAGAGAGGTCTGCCTCCGGGCTGTCCCTCCATCCTGAAGCGCTCCTCGCACACCCCACCCCCTCTCCCCAAGGGCTGCCCGGGTTGGCAGGAGCTGGGAGCCAGAGTCTCAAGGCGTGTGAACTCACCCTGGGAACTGAACTCTGCGGGACCTCGGAGCAAGCAGGGCTGTTTCCCAAACTGGTTTGGCCATCCCTCACCCAGTGGTGGCTGGGCCGGCGGGGCAGGATGCAGCAGGATACGGCACCCAAAGAGGAGACACCAGGCTCCGTGGGCTTCAGGAAAATCCAGGCTCGGACAATTCCCTGCCCACCTCACACGATCACCTGGGCCTTCTTCCCAGATAACTCAGATTCAGTTGAAAAGACAGCCCAGAACAAGCTCGAGAGGGTGTTTTCATCAGAAAGGGACTGCCCTTTCCTGGAGGTGCCCCTCAGCACCCTGGCCTGGGCAGGGGTGTGGGCCAGCATGCCAGGGTCGGCCAAGAACAGCTCACAGGAGCTGCCACTGTGTCCTGCGCCCTGCGAGGGGCTGGCTCACACGTCCTCATGCCCCAGGCCCTCACCAGCCCCCGGAGGTGGGGTAGCCACAGCCCCCCATCTTGGAGAAGCTAGATAACCTGCCTACGGGCACACCTGAGTGTGTGGCAGGCCAGGACCAAGGCTAGGTCATCTCAGTGAAAAATTAGGGGGCACTGACAGCAAAGCAAGTGGCTGGAGACGGGCCCCGAGGAGGGGGAGGGTCGTCACAGTTCCCACTTTTAGGGCCCCAGCAATGGGCCTGAGCTCCCCATCCCCACCCCATATTGAGGCCAGGAAGCCTCTGTGTACCTGCCCTGCCCCCTGTCTTCTGGGTGCCAACAGGACAGATCTCCTCGGTACCGAAGGATGCACCAGCGTCCACCTCTATCTCACGCCCAAAAAGCCCGCAGCAGGACGGAGGAGAGCCCACCCAGGGAGGCGGGGGTGTTCTCTCCACCTGGCTCTGGGTCAACACTGCCAGTGCATCTGTAAGGTGAAGAGAGCGCCACACTCGCCCTGCCCAGGAGCTCTGCCCCCAGGAATCACGGCGCCTGACTCCAGCCTCTTGTTCCAGCAGGAGCCACCCTGAGAGCCTGTTCTCCCTTCTGCACGTACAGTTTCTCGTTGGGGCTAAACAGCATTGCCCGTTGCTGGCTCCCAGGGAGCTGGAAGGGTAAGGAGGGGTTATGGGAATCAATCTCTTCCCTGGGTAATTTACTTTTCCGAGGCGTCCCAGCTGGGTGCATGCAGTGTGGCTGTGTCCTCCCCCTCCCAGCATAAGGAGTGGTTGGAGTGAGGCTGGGCCCTTCCTAGGGTCACAGAGACCCCCGGGTCTCAACATCACAGCTGTCTGGCCTTCACGGATGGCAAGAGACCGTCAGCTGGAGTGCTGAGGCGCTGCTATGTACTCCCTCGATTTGATTAGATCTGGGCCCCCCATGTCCAGTCCCAGGCCCTTGGCTTTTCTGGCCAGTGATATAACCCTCAGGACCCCTCAAAAATGGTTTCATCGCACCCAGCCTGGCTACAAGAAACCAGAGCTCAGACTCTGTCCTGGGGTCCTTTTCCTGAGACTAAGCCTCAGGGAGGTGCCAATCCCAAGGCATTTTTGTCTCTACAAAGGAATTGCCTAGAAAGCCACCCAGAGCTGAGGAGTGACCAAGGGGACGTGTGCTGCGGTGACATGGGGCAGGAGGGGGTGGGGTGGGCTGTGCCACGCTGGGTGATCTACATCTCTGACTACTGAGTCTGGGTTGAGGGCACTCATTGCTCCTTAAGAAAGAGCAGACTCAGGAAAAAGCTGCTGACCAGACCCCCCATCCCCCAACCACTCAGACCCTCACCCCATCCGACCCCTTCCCCGCCTCCCCTGGCTGAATGACCTGGGTAACCTCCAAGAATCTCAGGTTCCTGCTGCAAGAAACGCAGATGGAAGTTCCTTCCTCCGACTCTGAGTTAGGTGGGCGGAGGTCTCAACCGGGCAAAGGCCTCGGCCACGAGGCAGGTGGGCCTTAGAGGTAGAGGCAGGGCTCCACGCCAGCTGCGACCGATCCGGAAATCAGGCAGGTGCTGTAAGCTCAGGGCACACAATGTAGCCACCCTCGAGGAGCCAGCCGCCGCCTGGGCAGCATGCAGTGGCAGTTCAGACGCTCCTTCCTGACCCCGCACTGTGGGAGGTGACAACCTTCAAATGGGTTCTCTATCCAAAACTGTGCTATAGGGTTTTCTCTCTTATCTATTCATCCAGCAAGACCAGCTGATCGCCTGCACATTTCGCGTTTCTACGTCTTGACCTCCTAATTGGTCGTTCCACTCCTCTTCTGAGAAACCTGGAGTATGGATGCTCGACAGAGCCTGGAAAGCACTCGTGCCCGGCTGTTACCCCCTCTCCAGGCGCCCGGCGGGTTGGCAAGTGTATGACCCGGCTGGCTGCCTGAAACACCACACTGACCTCCATTCGCCCCTCTGGGCCGTCCTTCCAAACTGCAGGGGTCCCTGATGCCCTCTGGAGAATACGTGCCATTCTCGTAGCATGCTATCTACTTGTTTTAGTCAGGTAGACACTATTCAAGGCAGCCCGAGACAGAGACTGACTTGCAGATCACTGTGTGGAGAGGGGGCAGGAAACGAGGGAGGATTTTTCTTAGAAGATCCTTCACCCGATGAAATGATTCTCTGAGGTTTCTTTAAATATCCAGTTGCCTTGTTGCAATGGAAATAAGGATGGTTTATAAGAATTCCATTTACATCTGGTGCTTCCTGGCTGCATCTGTTACTCAGACTGTAACACACCTGGGTGATGTCTGGATGGTGAGGTCCCAGGGCAGGGCTGAACCACCTGGATCTCCATGCCAGGGGGTTCTCAATCTTGTGCCACGCATCAGAATCATCTGGAAGGCTCGTTAAAACACAAGCGTGCTGGGCCCCACCCTCAGTGAGGTTCCTGATTCAGTGAGTCTGGGGTGGGGCCAAAGAATTTGCATTTTGAACCAGGTTCCAGGTGATGCTGATGATGCTGGGGACCCCAGGGACCCCACTTTGAGAACCACTGCTCTAGACCAGGGGGTGAGCTCAGTGCCTGGCAAGATGCAGGTGTCCCCTCGCTGCATGAACAAATCACGTGGGAACCATTCTTCTCTCTCCCCTTTTGGGTTCAGGATGTATGAAAGCTCTTAGGGCCAGAAGAACCTTGCGCCTGGCAAATGCTCTCTGATACTGCTGCTGACCTCCCCTGACCTCTGCATTCAAGGCCCTGGACTCTCTCTTCCTGGCCTGTGGGACGGCAGAAAGGACACTGGGTAGGGAGTCAGAAGTGGGTGGAGCCCTGACTTTACCTACTAGTTATCAACTGTGCGATCTCGGCAGGTGTGGGCAGCTCAGTTTCTTGCACGTAATCCTTCTCATCTAGTTGCTCTAAAGGTGTGTAACGAGATAACCCTGACATGGGCCAGGGACTGCGCTGAGCACTTTGCACACCTGCTCTAATTAAAGCCTCCATTCTACGGTGGAACACTGTTGTCCCCCGTAGTAAGCTCCCAGCTCTACCACTTGCTGGTGTGTTACCTGTGCAGCCCTCTGCCTTGGGGCTGGCCTCACAGAGTGGCTGTAAGGACTGAATTAGGTCCTGCAGGGCTCAGCAGCCCTGACGGCTCTCAGAAAGCAACCCCAGGTAGGCGGGGGACAGACAGCAGCCTGGGCCATCTGCAGTTCAGGCCTGGATCCCTGCTTCTCTTCCAGAGCAGTTGGGGGAGGGAGCGTAATTTGTTTAGGCCTCTGCAGTGTTTAATCACCACGTAGCTCTCCCGTCCTCCTCCCCCCTCCGGCGCCTGCTCTCTCCCTGCAGGAAACAGCTCTCTGCCTTCTGCCTCTGATGGAGGCCATGAAAAATTAACACAGCGCTCAGAGGGAAGGAAACACCGGGGCAGGGAGGGGCATCGGAGCCGGGCGCTTACATGGCCCGAGCCGAGCGGGCACCAGGTAGGCAGCTCTCTGCCGGCCACGTGGTCAGACAACTGACCACCCAGCAGGGCACAGGGGCTTGGAAGGGTCTCAGCCTGGGGGTCTGCAGCAAACCCAACTGCCCCTGGGGGAGCTGGACTACAGGGTCTGGACCTTCCTGGGGTCTTGAGCCCTGAAGAACCTGAGCACAGCTATATTCTCCCTCCTCGCCAGGTCGTGCCGGGACGCATCCTTGGGAAGGTCAGCTGCAGACTAGGCGGCAGCTCGGCACATCCCCTCTCCCCCTCCTCTCTCCCGACAATCCTGTGAAGTGGCGATCACTACCCCCATGCGACAGGAGGAAAACAGCGCTCAGAGAGGTTAAGGAACCTGCTCAACGACAACCAGTGCAAACAGCAGAGTCGGACCTATTTATTTTTATTTAATAAATTTACTTCTTATTTACAGAAGTAGTACACAAATCCATTCTCCTTATACAACTAACATTTCAAGCAGAGGCCCTAAGAGGGATCTGGGCCCATGCCCGCCGGCCTCGGAACCCGCCGCTTTCCCCTTACACACGATGAATCCCGCTCCATTTCTTAACCCTGAAGCAGTATTTTGAAGAGTAGCGTGCGCACGTGGTCAGAAGCATACAGAAGTAGATAAAAGGTATGCACTTAAAAACACAGGCTCCCTGACCCCATCCTTGTCACCCTCTCAAACCACTGCTGGTGGCTTTTGGTTTCTCCCTCCAGGGATATTCGATCATGGGCACATTATCAGGGCCTTGGCGACTTCTGCCTGGAAGGTCCTCACCCTGGACAGCTACGTGGTGCCCCCGTCCTCACTCAGCCCGGGCTCTCCCGACCTTCCAGTTTCTAGACTGCAATTCCTCCCCCCACCCACCGCCACCGTTCCTCCCCGGCGTCACGGTTCTCCAGAGCACTTACTACCTTCTACTTTAGACATTCTCACTATCTGTGTCCCCACTCCCTACACCGGAATAGAAGCTCTTCCAGGCAGGAGTCACGCGTCAGGGGGTCCCCCCACATCCTCAGGGCTGTGCACGATGCCTGGCACATGGCGACCTTCAACACTTGATTGAAGGCAGAGCCCCACACGGGCATGGGGAGCCCCCAGTGACACACAGGGTGGCACAGCGCCCGTGCGGTTCTGAACCTCCGTTTTAGGAATGTGCGCGTCAGCTCAAATACACCGTCTCTCCTGGAGGACAAGGACTGTCCTCTTCTATCTCTCGTGTCTTCCCAGGACCCAGCCTGGTGCTCAGAGCTCAGGATGACCAGACTGCAAACAACCCCTTCCTCACACCACAGACCAAAAAAGGATGGGCGGGAGGAACGCATCGTCTAAAAGGTGACATGGGAGAATATGTCCACGATCTTGGGGTTGGGCGGGATTCTCAAGAAGGCAAGCAAGCACTAACCATAAGTTGGTATTTTCCTATAATAAAGTGCAAAACTTCTGGCATACCAAAAACCCCACTATGCACGTGAAAAGGCTAGCCCGGGGTAAGGGAGCGCCTGCAGGAGACGGAAGACAGACAGTGCACGGTGAAGCCCAGGTGACAGGGTCCGGGGAGTCCGACTCCCCAGGATGATGCAGCCCACCCAGGAAGGCTTCTCAGAAGAGGCAGAAGGTAATTCCATCCCGCTCTTCCCCCAGGCCTGGCCTCCTCCCGGTCCTCCATGAAAAAGCAGAGACTTCAAGACAGACAGAAGAGCCGCAGCCCCCCTCCCCTGCCCCACACAGAGATAACCAAGCAAGAAAAAACAAATTAAAGAGCCCAGGAACCGGGCAGGGCCTTGGGAAGTTCAGCTCGACAGGGCAACAGCATTTAACAAAGCTCACATCATCCATCACTTGGGCCCAGTCATTTAGATACTGGGCATTTGATTAAACTAATACGGGCGGCTGGGGCGAGGCATGGCTGGGCGCTTCCTCCCCTCGCCTACAAATTAGACCGTCACACACAATCCGATTACCTTGACTGCCACATTTATCTTGGGAGAGGGGCCATCCATCACTCCTCAGCAGCCGGCTCTGCCCTCCCCAAGTTAACTCCGTCAGGAGGGGAGTTAAGTTCGCCCCAAAGTTTCAGCAGAGAGTGTTCACTCAGTCATTCCTTCCGTCACCCACTCCACAGACGCTCAGCCCCAGTGCCCACGGGAGCCCACGGAGGTCGAGAAGGGGACGGTGTCTGGGCCAGGAAGAAAGCAGAGTGAGACGTGCTGACACCTGGAACCACGAGCTGTGCAGTGGCAGCTGATGGGCCCAGGTTTACGTCCCAGCTCAGCCTCACCCAGCGGAGACTCTGACACGTGACCATCCCCAACCGGGTCCTCAACGTCACACCTGTGAAATGGGATGACAACACAGCGCAGCGCTGGCTAACAAAATTTCTGCAAGGATGGAAACGTTCTAGATCTGTGCTGCCTAAGACAGAAGCTGGGGCCGCAGGAGGCTATTGCCACCCGATGTGTGGCCAGTACGACCCGGCCGAGGAGCTGAGTTTAAATTCCACTTAACTTCAATTCATTCAATTTCAGCGTCAATTGCCGCATGGGGTTACCGGCTCCTGTGTTGGACAGTGCAGAGCCGGAGGTGGCTACCTTTCCAGGGCGACTGTGAAGAGCAGACAGGGCATCCTTAAAATGCCCAGTGCAAAGCCTGGCATGTGACAAATGCTCAACAAAGGCTTGTTCCTCTTCCCTCTGGGTTCTGAGACCAAAGACTACAGAGGCTGTTATGAGACGTGTCCTGGACTGACAGCAGTCACCTCTGTGGTCTCACAGTCCAGCGAGGCAGGGAGACTCCTTGGTATAAAGAAAAAGAAGCTGCAGATCAGAGGTAGAGATGTCACAAACCATAAAATGGCAGACAGAACCTGAGTCCAAGTCTGTGTGGTTGAAAACCCCATCTTCCCACTGGAGAGACAGCAAGAGCAAAGGTCTGGGAGGCCACCCTGCCAGCTTCTCTTCCAGATCAGTCGCCTCTCAACGCCAGCACTGAGGTGGGTGCCAGGCACAGGGTCACCCAGAGCCAGGCCTGTCTGGCCTGCCTCCGTCCCACAGGCCAAGCCCAGGGCAACACTGATGCCCCTGAGAGCTCAGGACAGAGGTAGAGCAGATGACAGAATTTGGGGTTCTAAATACACCAACTCTAGATGGGACCCCTGTCCCGAGGCTTTTGCAGTGTGACTAGGGCAGCCTGGCTGGGGCTTCATTGACACCGGACCAGCAAGAGAGCTCAGGGACATCAGGCTTCCTCCTACTTTCTGGGATGCAGTTAGCACAGGCTCAGAGGCTGGCAGATCAGGGCACTGGGGGGCAGACCAGCTCCTGTCACCAGGAACCAGGCATCTGGGGAGTCTAGTCCCCATTGTGGTCCTCAGTCCCCTCACTGGGGACCCAACAGGGCTGCAGCTGGATAAAGGGCTGACCCGAGTGAAGTAAACGTGTGAATGAGGCCCGAGCTCACTCCTGGGGCTTGCTCTAATTGTCTGTATTGTCTGAGGTCTCAGGGCAGGTCAGGGACCAGGTGAGAACCCCAGGCTGCCTTGGGCAGGTCTGGGAGGCTGGAGAGGTGGCATCTAGGAACAAGCACTCACAGTGTAGCCTGAAGCCCTCACTCCTCACTGATGGGCTGTGTCACCTAGAGCAAGCTACTCACCTCTCAGACCTTTTTTCTCTTTAAATCAAAAACTGGAATAAAATCACAAGCATGTACAAACCCTTCTGTGAGGATCAGATGGGACATGCAAAAGCACTTACAACCTGGATTTGGACACATGATAGAATATGAGCATGCCAGTGGGCGGGCAGGCTTTGCTGGTAACTTCAGAGCAGCCTGACCCTGGAGAGAAATCACCTCCCAGAGCAAGACACCCCCCACCCCCCAGCGAGGAATTGCCTGGAGCTTAAGGGTCCAGTCTTCAGGCGCTCAGAGGGGTCCTGCTGGCAGGGGACTTTTCATAAAACCGCAGGCTGGAGAGGAGCAGGCCCAGGTCAACCGAAGCCTGCCTTAAGAGCCCCTCTTGGCACTCGAGGCAGTGGCACCAGCAGGCTCCCTCCAAGAAGTGGCCCACCTGGCCCACCTGGCTGGGCATGTGGCCTCCTGCTGGCCTGGATGGCTTGGAAGGATTTGGGAGACACACTGCCGCTGTGGGAGGGGGTGGGCTGCCTGGAATGGAATGAAAGAGGTGCCCAGCTGGAGACCACCACTGGGCTGGGAGATGGGGTAGGTGCCAGGGCAAGAGACCCTAGAGGAGTGAGGTGACCTAGGAGAGCCAGGTGAGATGAGAGTGGAGAGGGGGATACTAGGGAGCTGAGGGAGGGCTCCCCAGAACACCCCTATTTGCAGATGCATCCCTCTCTGCCACCTCACTTGGAAGGCACACTTAGCCACTCACACATTAGTATAAATGAGTTTCTAACGAGCTGTGCCAAAGACAGGCAAGGAGCAGTAATTGAAGGGAAAAGAATGGGGTGGGGGAAGGGGGCAGGCAGCTCTCCCTAGGAAGCCACCAGGGAGCTCCCCAGGGGGACCCTCTGCGCCAGGACCACCAGCATTCCTCCCACCCCTCTCCCAAATGCCAAAATGCCAACACTCCTTTGTTGCCACTTAAACCAATTTGGGGGTAATTCTGCAGGCAATTGTCTTCCGATTTACAATGCGGCTCTGTGATTGCATCCAGGCTGATGGTTCAGGCTGTAATTGTATGGTAATCACTTCTGTTTATGATCGATGCGGAAATCACTATTGTTTTCCAGCAGGCTTGTTAAATCAAAAAAGTGCAGGGGTGGGGAGGGAGGGTTTATTTCTGTGAGTTGGAGCCCCGCGAAAATGAAATTAAGCAGAGCAACCCAATGTTGGGGGAGGTGGCTCTGATGGCAGAGGCACCCTCATGAGCTCGGAATATAGAGACAGAGATGGGCAGGGACTCAGAGACATGCAGTGAGAGAGACGTGGAAGGCACAGGTGGGGAGGCACAGAGAAACAGGCAGGGAGAGACACAGGGAGGAGAAGAGGGATGCCCAGGGAATGGCCAGGCTCGGCACGGACATGGTCAGAAATGTGGGTACACACAGAGGTCACCAGCTGGACCCCACTCCCCATACACGCGGAGACACCAAGATAGAAATATACTAGGGGGACCCCTTTACCTCCCCCACCCCACTTCACCAGAAATGCTCTCACTCATTCCTACAGAGAGGCAGGGAAAGCCAGGTGGCAGGCGGGCATTGTCTGCCCCCAGGACTGGAGTCCCGACCTTCTCCATCTGGGATCTGCCTGCCTTCTCCTTGCCACTGCCCTGAGGCCGCCTACCTGCCGCCTGGAAACAGGGTGGCAGATGGCACCTGGGGGCTCGGGTGGCAGGAGCAGGGCAGCGCTGTGAGCTGAGCTGCTGCTGCAGGGAAGGAAGGGAGCTGCCCACCTGGTGGGCAGAAACCTGAACCTCCCCGAGGCCATGGGGAACAGGCCTGGGCTGGGAGGAGGGCACCGCCTCCCAGGGCAGTCACAGGCATCCATGGCATCAGAGGGCCAGGCCAGGCCGGCTGGAGGCCCACAGCCTCATGGGAGCTGGCAGGCACCAGCTGCCGGGGTGGCTCAGACAGACCTGAGGCTGCGGGCTGGGCTTGGCTGCAAGGCATATGTTTCTTCAACTGCACGCCCTTCTCCCCAGCAAGAGTGGGCGGGGACCCTCGGGCAGCATGCTGACAAGCAGGGCAGTGGTGACAAATACCAGGTGTCTGCTTTCCAAAGCCAACAAGGCCACCATCCCTCGCCTCTCGCCTCTGCCGGCTCTCCCTGAGTGGCCTGCCCCCTCTGCCTGTCACGTCCCCTGGGAGGCCTGCCCCCACTTACTGGGCCCCATGCACCGAATGTCACTAGAATTACAAAGCAGGATTTGGTCACCCACAGACCTGGCTTGACGGTGGCACTGGCTCTCATGAGCACGGTGACTTTGGTAGGCTATTTCTGCCTCTGAGCTAGTTTCCTTGACACTCGGGCTGTGCCCATCATGGGTGAACTCCCAGTTAGAGTGGGACACGCATGCGGTGGGCTCCCCAGCAGATCCAGCCTGGACTCGAGGGCCATCCAGACTGGACGCGGGGGCTCCCTGCAAACCCGGAGCATCCCAACTGCTTTGGTATCCCGCACTGCTGTCCCCAAAGGCAGCGAGGGCCCCAGAATGGTGGGCAATGGTCTCAGCCCACTCCTTCAGTGGAGGAGAGGACACACCCTCCAGGCCCTCCTGGGGTTCAGGCCCTGAACTTGCCCCAGACTGGCCCTCAAACAGGCCACCCCTGGCCGTGCGAGGCCCCAAACTGGGGCGCCCCTGGCTGCCTAATTAGGGGCTCAGCGGGGCATGCCAGGAAGCGGCTGGAAAACCTTAGAAGTGGAACAATCACTCCTAATTGGACTTCTAGGATTCAGCTTAAGAAAACAGACTACTTCTCCCCCAGGGACTTTGTTTCTGAAGCATATACAAACAAGTGATAGTTATTCAACATTAAAAACAAAGTTGGCGAAAAATGAGAATTTAAGCTACAATTAAATTTCCTAAACACAGAGCAAAAGCCCACAGGTGGGGCTTACATGCGAGCGTGTACAGGTCCGTGCACCACACGGGGCATGCTGGATGCTGAGCAGTGGGCATCTTTGGGATCACAGGCTCTTCCTTCCTCTGCTTAGGACCCCTAACCAAGTCCCAGACCCGTGCAAGGATCCTGTGTCTGAACCCCGAATTCCCTCAGGTCCTGGCAGGGGAGTGGAGGCAGGACCTCGCCAGGGTCTCCTGGTGGCACTGAAAGGCCAGAGTTCAGGCCTCAACTCCACCCCTGAGACCCCCATGCTCCCCCCCCTCAGCACCCCTGCCTGCTCCATGCAGGTGAGGGCAGTGTCTCCTCTCCTGGGGTAGAGGAGGTATCCCATCCGTGGAAGCGCCCTTCCAGACTCTGATGCGCTCTAGAAACATCAAATATTTTTACTTCTTGCTTCAACTAGTAACCTCAGGTTTTAGAGGCAGCCAGTGACCTCTGACCCCGATTGCTCTGCACTCTGGAGCAGGAGTCAGGTCCCTGGGATGGAGTTTAAGGTAATGCCATATGGGCTAGGTGTCTCCCTCCCCGCATCCCCGAGGGGAAGAGAGCCTGCTGAGCTCGGAGAGCTGGGGGCAGGAAGCCAGATCTCAGCAGGAAGAGGCTGGGGCCAGCCTGAAGGGGAGCCAGGCCACCCAAAAGCCCCTGCTCCTGCCCAGGCGGCCCCGCCAGAGACTGCCGTGCATACAGAGAGACCCAGCCTGCCCCGGGTCCTTTAATCCTGGTGCTGGGTGGGACAGGAGTTAACAGGCCCATTTTTCAGATGGGAAAGTAGGGTACTGAGAGGTGAGTGATCTCCTGTCAAAGTGGAACACAGGTGGTGGTCCCCTGACTGGACAGTGCCCTGCTATAAAAACAATCTGAATGTCTCTCTCCACAGGTAGCCTTGAGTACATGCACAGAATTCTTCCGCCACCCCTAATGCAGACAGAGGAAGCTGTGGATACCAAGGCAGACCTCCCCGAGAAGCCACAAAATGCCTTTTCCTGCAGGTCTGGGGTTGTCTTCTGAGGATGGGAAAGGCCATCTGGGCTCCCCTGCCTTCTGGGGTCAGCTCCACACCCCCACCCCAAGTCCCTGGAGCTGAGCAGTGGGAAGGGCCACAGGGCCAGGTGTCCTCGGCCACCTCTGGGGGAAGACTATCCCTGGAAACATCCAGGCCTCAAGGCGAGCCCCTCTCAGAGGTCCAGGCCTGCCCTTCTGAGTGGGCGGGCTGGGGGCTTGCCTGCACTGGGGAAGGGGCAGGACGGAGCCACCATCCTGCTTGGCAGGAGGATAACGACTGACATTTATGAAACCTGTAACTCTGTGCCAGGCACATGGACCCACTGGGGGTCCCCACAACCATCTCGAAGTCATTGCTATTATCATCCCTGTTTCTGAATTCAGAAGCCAGGCCTGGCAGAACTTCAGTGTGTGACCTGCCTGAGGTCACACAACTGCTGGCCACACACAGCCTGGCCCCACCTCTCCCTTACGGGGTCTAGCATGGCAGGAAAGAATGGTGTGGGCACTCATATGCCCTAAAGGGGTTGGGATGTGTTAACTCTTACACACATATGCCAGTGCCACCTAGCTCCCCACATGCCCCTCCACGTCACAGACAGGCTCCCAACCCCTGTGTGTTCGTGAGCCTGCACAAACCCACAAGCACACGGCCCTGTACCCTCATCCAACAATCGTTCAACTCGTAAACACTCCCCACACGTGCACATGGACACATGCATGTTCAACTTCATGTGGACACGATATCTGCACACGGACGGAAAACCCATGCAACATTTGCAAATGCTCCACTTATGCCTCTCTGCATCCACACACACCCCCTGCAACAGGCTCACCCCTGCTTCACTCCCTGCACACCCAGTGCCTTCTGGCCCTGACATCTTAATTCTGGGACTTTAAGTTCCCAATGGGCAGAGGCCTTGTCTTTTTCCACCTTCCCCACGGCACCCCTCCAGAGCCAGCTCTTGTTTTGTTCATTCACTCATTCCAGAACATATTAGCATGCACATGTTACCTATTTGGATGCTGAACATAAAAACATGAACAAGGTATAGCCAGGAACTTGAAGAAATATGATATTCCTGCACAAGCACCCACCAAGGGACATACTGAGTGCCGCAGTGACGGTACAGTGTCCAGTGTCCTTGGCAGGACACCTGCACCCACTTGCACACTCAGTGGGCAGCTTAAACGGCGGCTCCTGTTGTTAGGACAGGCCTGTGGGTGGAGGTGTTCCCATTTTATAGAAGAGGTGACTGAGTGTGCTGCTAGAGGCAGAGGGACACATCAAGCTCAAGATCACTTGGATGGGGTGACAGCAAAGCTTCAGGTAATAGGTGCCCAAGACCAGGGAAGTGTCGGGGAAGCCAGTCTGGATTCCAGAGGCTGGATTCCATTTAGGCACCGCAGGGGCCTGGGGGAACCATACACTCCTGGGGGGACTGGAGGGGGCAAACAGGGAAGCCACAACCAGCAAGAAACCCCAGGGCAGCAGTCTTTGTCACAGAGGCTGTCACCTAGAGGAAGACCTTATCCAGGTCCTTGAATGCACTTCTCAGACAAGGTACACTCCCCCCACCCCATGCAAAGCTCTGAGAGAGTTATGAGCCCCTCACCGGCCCGACGCTGGGGAGGCTTAACTCCAGGCCAGATGGGTGACTTCAGGCGACCCGCAGGGGCCTGCTCCCCCCAGGCCTGCTGGCTGCCTACTGCTGCCTTCGGACGGCAGCAGTTGGAGGAAGGGCAGGCATGGGGAGGGCAAGGGCCTGTCTCCACTTCAAGAGTCAAAGTCAGCCTGAACAGGAGCCAGAGCCTGTGCTCACCAGGGAAGCACGTGCTCAGCCCCTGCGCCTCCCATCCTGACGACCTCTGGGAGCCACCCCTTCCCCAGGGAAGTCACTAGAGACCCAGTGGAAGGCTGCGCTGAGTCTGGGGAGGCGGCATTGGTGGGGACGGGGGTGGGTGGGTGGTTCTCTGCTTTGGGTGCTGCTGCCCTGAGCCCCTGGGACAATGATTTTTGTCTTCCCTCCAGGACATCCCCGGGAGTGCCCAAGAGCTTTTGGGGCCTGTCCTTGGCAAATAAAAAGCAGACACTCCTGAGGGTTACACGAGATGTTCCGAACATCCTACGGAGAAGACACAAGCCTCTGCTCAGCAAACACAGAGTGAACCCTGAGCTCCCGCCAATAGCTCCGGGGCCCTGGGCGGGTGGGGGCAGGCAGGGGGACTGTTTGCTCCAAGACTTCTCAGGCTCTGGGGGAGGTGGGAATTCTGCATGTTCCATGAGCTCAGGGCTTGTGCATGGGGGGCTGAGGGCGGGGTAGCGTGCAGACAGGCTGGGGCCGCAATACACAGTGAAGAGGCCCCCAAGCTGGGAAGCAGGAGGATCTATGTGGCCCCAGGGGAAGAGGCCTCGCACAAGGAGGAGACCCATGACAGAGCAGAAAGGACAGCTGATGTTCATGCAGGGCTGATGAGATCCTAGCACTGTGTTCAAGGCTTAGCTGCAATGTGCTCTTTAATCCTCCCACAGCCTTGTGAGATGAGTCCTACTCTCCCATGCTACAGATGAGGAAACTGAGGCTTAGAAAAGGGCACAGGTCCCAGGGGGTGCAGAAGATGGCAGGGGGCATCCTGGGGAACAAGGCTCACGAGGGGCCCTTTGCAGGGTAAGGGCCTCTAGTTCCTAATAAGGGAGCCACAGGAGGGAACCCACTGCCTCACACCTGCCGGAGGGGCAGCCCCCCAGAACACCCAGCCCTCACCTCTTCCACCACGCCCCATGGCCACAAATGCCCCCTGTGCGCAGTGCTCCACCTCCCAGCCCCCAGCCCAGCACCAAGCACACAGCAGGTGTCACGGCCTGGGGTGCCGGAAGGAACAGCTCCTGGGATCCTCCCCAAGCTCCCAGAATTTCCTTTCAATGAGGGGTTCTCCTGGTACCCTTTTGGGCACCTGGAAGCCAGGCCTGGACCCAGGGTCCTTGCCCCAAGACCCTACTCTCTTTAGGGCTGCTAGGCCCCCAAGGGCCACCTCAACATGGCTCGGCTCATGGATGCTCTGCCCAGAAATCTGGGGGCTCACAGACCCTCAAAAACTATGGGTGGACCTCAGGGGAGGTGTTCATGTGCAAATCTCCAGAGGGCTTTGGGAGTCCAGGGTGTAGACGGACTCCCAGCTGCTCCCCAAGAGGGAAATGAAAGTGGGTGCTTGTGTGCTGGCTCACGCACACTTCCTCCAGAGCTGGGACACACACTGGGACCTCCCAGAGGGCTGCAGCAGAGACAGCCCTGCAGCTTCTAGCCAGGACAGACAAGTGACAAGGACACTTGCGCCCCTCGCTCCCCCGGCCTTCTTGGGCTCTCCTGTAACAGTTGCCGGGCAGGAGCGGGGGACAAGCCCCTGGACAGCTCCACCCTCTACAGGGCACAGCAAGGTCTCTGGTCACAACACACAGCCAGAGGACAGGCAGGAGCATCATACAGATGAGGAAACTGAGGCCCAGAGAAAAGGGAGTCCATGGTGGAGCCCAGTCAAGAGAGAACCCAGTCTTCTCTCAGGCTCGGGAACTCTAGAGGAACAAAAAAACCCAGCTAGATTTGGAATTAAACATCTGCTGCGAGGGAATAAAGTCCACCCGAGAGCTGTCACCTACTGAGCAGTCACTATGGGTCAGACACCAACCCAAGCGCTTTTCAGCCCCACCTCATTTACTCCCCACTGCCCTGTTGTATCGATTAGGAAACAGAGGCTCAGAGAAGTTAAGTGACTTACTCAAAGTCACCCAGGAAATGACAGATGTGGGTTTCACAATTACTCTCCAACACTGTCTTGGGAAGGACACTGGGTGGCCCCATTTTAAGAGCCTCTGGGGGCTGGGGCGGGAGCAGGAGCAGCCTCTAAAGCTGTCGACAGGGAGGCCGGCAAGTCCTCTGGATCTCAGGCCCACGGGATGCTGCCTCCCTCCTGCACCCCAGGTGACAAAGCCCCCACCTCAGGAACAGCACGGTGCACAGAACGTGCTACCATGAGGGCAATGTTCTGTCAATACACTGTCCAGTATGGCAGCCTCTAGCCCCACGGGGCTACTGAGAACTTGCAATGTGGCTGTTACGACTGAGGAACTGAAAACTGAAATTTTATTTAATTTTAACTAATATACATTTACATAGCCACATGTGGCTAGTGGCTGCTATACCTGAATCCCACACTGCTCCTTATGAGCAGGGACCCCAAGAAAGGCGGACACCCCTTCACATCACACAGCCAACTAGGGACGCCGGAGCCGAGCCAAAGACTCAGGCCTCTCCAGTCCTCCCTGGGTGACTGCCTCTGCTGCCACTTACCTATGCTCTGGGCCGGCCAATTAACAGACATTTATGTAGCACCCAGCCCTGATGCAAGTCATGGATGGCCTGTCCCTCAGCCCACAACCTAGTGGGGCTGACACCCAGGTGGGTGAGGAGTCACATAAAACCTGCTGACCTAGGGGTGCGAGTCCTGGATGTTCGAAGGAGCTAAAGACGGCCGGGGACAGTGTCCCTGTGTGCTGGGCCTGGAAGCAGTGGGACTGACAGGGGACAGGCAGAGGGGCTCCTTAGGCTTCTTTTGTCTTTCCTCTCTGGAACATTCCCCTGCTTTTTCACAGTCCTGCTTCCCACACATAGGGGCTAAACCAGACCCTGGTAATCTTCTGTGCACACCGTGAATCTACCTGGCAGACTGTAAGCTCTTAGGAGGCAGAGAAGGCTCCTATAAATTACCAGCTGCCCTCAGCGCTGACCGAGGAGACGGGGTGGGGGCTGAAATATCAGGGTACCAGGAGGGTGGGAGATCAGCCCTACGAGCCCAGAGGCTGTCCCCTCTCACCTGTCCCCTACAGTTCCAGCCCCAAGGGAAAGGCCCACATTGATTTAAAACCTCCTGGGCCTGGCTGGAACCCCCGAGGGACTGGGGACAGACTCCACAAACAGGATTGACTCTCTGTTCCAGGACAGCAGAGGACTGCTGCGGGGAGGTCTGGACACGTTCCATCCAGTTCCCGGAACTCCTCAGAAGGCAAAGCTGGCTGCCCTCGCCCCCCACCAGGGGCAACCGCAAAACAGGAACCCCCAATAAGACGAGGCTTTCCATTGCGTCAGCAGAGGCAGGGACATTCCCGAAGCAGGACACCGACCTCACACTGCTCCCCACTTGCATGCACGGACCCCTGCCTACCACTCAGCAGCAGCCCTGCTCCTGGACGCTGGAGGAGTCCTAGTGGCCTCTGTGGCTCCGAAGCCTTTGATGGCTCCCCACTGCCCTGGGGTTTTCGGCAGCAACCCCACTTACCCTCCCCTCCGGGACTGCACCTGGAGGGACAGCGTCCCTGCTCCTCAAGCACCAACCTCTCCTGGTGTCCAAGCCTGCACAGCTGCTCGTCCTCCCACCTGACAGGCACTCCCTTTGCTTGCCCAAGACCCAAATCCTACCCATTTCCAAGACCAAGTTACCCCCGGGAAGCTTCGGGCTGCTCCAGCCCGAAAGTCCCCATTTCTCCCTCTTCCTTCTACAGCTCTTCAGGGTGGAGCACAGGCCTCCGTTCATTACTTCTTGCCTGCCCTGCTGTCCCTTAAGATTTCGCACTGCACCCCAGTTGTGCGTGTCAGCACCCCAAGACAGGGCCCACGCCCCTTCTCACTCTCGTGTCCCCACCTCTCGCACGCCCGCTTGGCACAGGGCTGGCACTGAGTCCTGGAGCGGAGTCTGCCTTTCAGACCAGACAGAGAGATGAGACATCGCAGCGTCCTCTGTACAGAGATGAGCACACTCAGGCCCCAGAGGGGAAGTGACTTGCCAAAGGTCACACACTAATTTGGCTCCAGACCATAGATACTATCACTTGAGGGCTAGGTCTTAGGAGACTGTTTCCATGGGGAGCATCAGAACAATCTGGGGAGCTTCACAAAGCCCACGCCCATCACAGAGGCTGGACCCCATCTCAGAACCAGCAAACCTCCAAGGTGACTGGGGAGCCTCAGCCTCAGGGTACATGGTGTCCTGGCTAAATCCCTGTTCCCCATTCACCCAACACACTCGAAACACTTGTAAGGTCTGGCCTCACCCCACCCTGGGCAGCGGCCGTCTGGGAACCCAGCAGAGTCTCCGGGGCTTGGAGAAGCCCTGGAATGGTGTCCAAGCAGGAGTTAGGGCCGTGGCTGGGGCCACTGAGAGGGAGGAAAAGGGCCTGTACTTCCCAAGCCTGCCTGGGCGGAGGGTGACACACTGCTGGCCTGCCCACCCAGGGGTCCTCAGGGCCAATGCTCTGGGTGGTGAAGGCAGTGCCCAGCTCTGTGAGTCAGTCTGGAAGGACATCTGACTCGGGGAATAGGAAGCCTTGGGCTTCCCCAGGGCGGCTCACCCTGGCTCCAGGGACAGGGGCAGGCAGCTGGGCCCCATTCATGCCCCCACCATGTCCTTACTCAGATCTGGAACCCTGGGAGTGTCACCAAAGGTCCTCCCATCACCCCTCAAGCTGCCCTGGATAGTGAAGACCCTCCTTTCAGGTGTGCTGGGGTCCCCATGGAAAGCCACCCCCTTTTCAGACTTCCCCTTCAGTCAGCTCAGGGCCATGGGGGCTGTAGGCTGCAATGAGGCCTGCTGATGGGGAAGGTGGCACCTTGAGACACAGGGACAAGGCCATAGGCAAACTAATTCTCACCTTAGGACTGTGTCAGGAAGCCAGAGTGGCAGGGCACAATGAAATCGTCAACCCCAAGTTCACAATGGCAGACTGGGATTTGCTGTGGCCGGTGAGGAGGCATCAGCTCCATCCCAGGCCTGCCCTGACATGTGACCTTGGGGCATTTAGTCCCTTCACCCCTCCGGGCAGTGGGCAGGTGGGCGCCCTTCCCTGCCTGCGGTTACCAGCCCAGGAGATCCCTGAGAAGCTGAGAGTGCTGGGCCTTGTTTTTCCCCAAGCAGCCACCTCTCGAGGCTGCTGCTTCTTTGCCAGGCCCTGGAGAGTTTCTTCCCACAGCTGAGGCTTCTGGGGAAGCGAGGGCAAGCGTGGCCTGGCAGATGCCCCGTGACCTGTGCGGGGGCAGGCCCCGCAGGGCAAGCGCGAGGGTGAGGGGCAGGCATTTCTTTCCAAGCCAAGTGTCCAGAAATCCTTCCCCACCTTGGGCTCGGGCCTGCACCCCTCTCTCGGGTGGTGTTTAGCAACCCGGCCACAGGCCCACTGATGAGTTCCCTCCCCAGGGAGGACTCAGCCTTTCCTGAGGGACCCACGCTGCATCGATCAAGGTAAACACCTCCTTGCCCAGAGAGCCTCTTTCCTTCCAGCTCTGCCAGCAAGGAACTCTCTGTTCCTGCGGCCCTGAGGCTGAGCTGGCGCTCCAGCCCGATCGATGGATGACTTCACACACACTGACGCCTACCACTCCAACACCGTCCTCAGGGAGGTCTGAGGCTGCTCCTGGGGCCGCCGTCCACCCATGCACCCTGGCTGACCTCCGCTGGCTGGCAGAGCGTTGGCCGAGGGGTTGGAGGCCTGAGGCTCACGCCACTTTCTCGCTGGGTGACCTCGGGCAAAACTGAACCTTGGCTTTCTCCTGTGTTAAACAGGAGCATCTGGCTAGTCTACACTTCCCTAGCAAGGAGGCAGCCACAAAACAAGATGCTAGGGAAACGGGTCTCTTTACCTACCTGACTGGCCCGCACTGTCACACCTGTGGGCTCTGGGCTAGCATCCTCACCTCCCCTCTGTCCCAAGTCCCTATCCTCCTGGGCCAGTGTTGTCCATGGAGCTGTCACCGTGGACATGTTCTAGAATCGGAGCTGCCCAATATGGCAGCCACTAGCCTCCGGTGGCTACTGAGCACTTGAACTGTGGTTCCAGTCACCAAGTCAATGAGAAACCGAACTTTTACTTGGAATTAATTTAAATTTACAAACAGCCACACGTAGCTAGTGGTTACTATGCTGGATTGCACAATCCTAGACCCAGCTGGCCACTGCTTACTTCCAGAAGGAGCCACTCAGGAGGCACTCAGGCAGTACGACAGCTGTGGGAGCCCCGCGCTCCCCCCGCCCCCCGGCTGACTCCAGACCGGGAACTCATCAGAGAGTTCCCAGGAAGTGGATGTGCACTGGGTGCTTAGTAGGTGCTCAACCAATACAGACTTAGATCCAGGAGTGTTCTTTCAATTCCTCTGCCACCTCTCCACTCCAACATGGAAAATAGCACCCAGCCAGCTGTCCACTCAAGCAGTCACTCAGCAGTCACGGAGGGTGGCTACCTGCCTGGTGCCATGGCTGGGTAACTGGGGTATACAGCCATGAGTAACATGCGGCCCCTGCCTTCAAGGAGCTCGGGAGCAGGCCTTGCTCCAGCTAGAGCTATGCCTGGCTCCCTCCATCCTCTGCTGGGGGGTCTCGAGCACCTCAGTTTTCCCCTACGAAACTGGGGCTCACAAGTCGCTGAGTGCACAGGCTGTGATGAGAACCACGAGGCGAGACAGAGGGGTGAAGGGGCTCTGAGCCGTGGCAGGGCTGTGCAGGGCTGGGGAGGGAGACAGCATTATGAGGCAAGTCTCAAACTCAGTGCAGGCTGCTGCTTCCGGTAAAGACCCAGATTCTCACCAAAGCATCGCCGTTTGGTGGTTTCTCACTAAGGAAGTTCAGGGTAAAAATAGCTCAGGAGGGGACTTGCATCCAGCTAGCTGGAGGGTAGTCACTGCCTGGCTCATACACAAAATAGGGGAACAGGCTTATCAGCAGCCACGTGGGCTGAGAATCACTCCCCCACTCCCCCCGCTGTGGGACAGGGCCTTACGCTCTGTAGTGGACAGCTTCATGCCCCAGAACTGGAGGAGCCAGAGTCCCCACACACCATCTGGGGTCACCCTGATTTCAGGATGGCATGGCCTTGCTCACTCCAACTCACTCCCCAGCTGGATTTCTGGCCCACCTGGCAGCCCACTCTCAAGGATGGGCCATTAAGAAGCACTCTGGCACCAACTCCTTGCCAGCTGCCTCACAAAACCTTCCTGCTGAAAGAGCCACCAGCCATGCCCAGAGCCCATCTGGCAGTCCAGCCTGATGGGGGGCCTGGGCTCCCCCTGTAAGAACAACGGTCTCCTGAAGGCCACCTAAAGAGGTGCCACCTGACCTCTCCTAGTCTCACACTAGAGGGCTTCCAGGTGGACCCAGGAATCTGGTGCCCAAGGCATTATGGCTTAGCCTGTAAGGCAGCAACACCGAAACCACATGCTCAGGTCCTCAGGCAGCTGCCCCGTAGCCCCTGGCAGTCCTCTGAGAAATGCTCTCTCCAAGGTCTTCTACAAGATCCCCACAGCCTGGTGTCAGCCACCCCCAGAAAGCCCCCTTCCTGGCCTCTAGTGCAAACCCACCTCTCTCCTCCCCTCCAGCCGGCTTCCCAGCAAACACTTGTCAGAAGTCCGTCCTGAACCCACCACCCCTGCGAAAGGCACCCTGGCGCAATGGTGGCATCACCAGCGCCCGTGGGGGTCTCTGGGTGCTCTCAGCATCAGGGCTGCATTCTGACAAAGGAGCAAGCAGCTTGAAGTCGGGGACCCTCAGGCACTCCCTCCAAAGGCTTCCCGGCCGATTCTCATTTTTGCAATGGTAGCCTACTGAGCACAGCGCCCTGTAAAATGTCTGCTGGAGAGTCACCACTTCATCTTCCGGGAGCGGGGTGGGGAGCACGCTGCCACTTGACCCAGAGAAGAAACGAAGGCCCCCTCTGTGGGCGCACAAACGGCCCGGTGCACGCTGGTGCCACTCTCCTCGCCGCCAAGCCTGGGGCTGACACCATGCAGCACACGGCGCTACCCACAATGCACCGGCCCTCCTCTGTCACACACAGGCACGCACACTCACCCCGCGCCCGGAGGGAGCCCGGGCCCAGCCCGCGGGCGCCGCGGCGCCGACCCCTCCAGCCCCGCACTTACCTAGAAGTTGCACTGGCCGCGGTCCCGCCCTGGCGCCCGCGGGGGCCTGGGGCCCGGCCGGCGGCGGCCGCAGCGAGCTACTCCGGGCAGGATTCAGCCGGCGCCGAACAAAGGCTGCGCACAGGCAGCGGGCGCCGCCTGCATCCCCGCTCCGCGCCCGGGCGGCGGCGGCGGCGGCGCGGGGGCCCGGGCGGCTCCGGCGCCCGCTCGCTCCGCGCTGCCCGCTCCGAGGGCGCTCCGGCTCCCGCGCTCCCGCTCGCTGCTGCCCGCCACCGCCGCCGCCGTCCGGCTACCGCACCGCACACATCAATTATTCATCGCCCGTCTCCAGCTTCCCGGGCGAAGCCAATCACAGGCGGAGGCTCCGCTAATGGGGCCGCCGCCGCCGCCGCCGAGGAGGCAGCCAGCCGCGCGCCCGGGCGCAAGCGACAGCCCTCCGGGGACGGGGATGGGCCGGGGGCGCGCGGGGGGCGGGGGGGCACGGGGCGCGCCGGCGAAACTTCCCACAGCCAGCTCCCCGCGCCGCGCTCCTGGCCCCTGAGGGCGTGACCACCCACCCTGCGTGCTCCCGCGTGGGGCTGGGGGCTGGGGGTGAGGCCAGCACGCCGCAGCAGGGGGAGGGGAGGGAGGAGGAGGAGGAGGAGCGCGGGAGGAAGATGAAAGGCGAGCAGACCTGCCTCGGCGTCTCCAGGGAGCCCCGGCTCGCGCGCGCCCTCCCCGCCCCGCGAGCCTCGCCATCCGCACCCCCGCCCCCCAGCCCGCCGCCCGCACTCACTCGCGCGCGCAGACCGTCAGTCAGCCCAGCCACTTTGCTGCGAGGGAGCGCGAGCGGGTATGAATCGGAGGCAGCTCACATTTCAAACTTGCACGCAGGGGTGGTGCTGGTGCACGCCGCCGCCGAGCGAACGCACGACCCGAAGAGCGGCGCTCCAGCCTCCGGGCGGGGGCGGCGACCAGGCCCCCTTCCCTCCCCCGCCTAGGCAATTAATTGGAAGCAACACTAGTGCGAGCGGGGCTCCCGGAGCGCTGTCGCCCGAGGGGGCCGCCGGGAAGGCGCAGTCGGTGGATGACTTCTGGTGTCTTCGGTCCCCCAGCGAATCCTCCCAAGTGGTCATGCTAATGAGGGTCCAAGGCGGGGAGGGGTAAAGGAGGGAGCCGAACAGGAGGCGGCCTCGGCCGGGGGAGGGGCGGGGCTGGGCAGGGCTGGGGGCATCCAGATTAAATCTCGGTTTAAAGGATTTCAGAACCGGTTAGGGGGCGGAGAAGGTAGGCGGCCGGGCATCTTACTTCTCTGACACTGGGGGCCCTGACACCCCCGGGATTTCCCGAGCGCGGGGCCCAGGACAGGGTGAACGCACGCACGTACGCTCTGGCTCTCCGACTTCGGGGAGTTCCTGTGCCCAGGAGCCGACGGCAGGAGGGAAGCCGGGGGCGGCTGCTGCGCTCGGCTCTGCCCCGCCCCGGGAGCGGCTGCCTTCCTGACATTGCATCCTGTGGTGGCTGCAGCCTCTTCCTTCCAGCCTGTCTGTCGCAAGGGCTCCAGGCTTTGAACTAAGCTTGTCCCCTCACCATCCCTCTGCTTCAAGACACCCCTGGAAGCCCACCCGCTGCCCCACCTCACCAGATCTGCGCCCCTCCCTCTTTCGTGGACACTTCCCATAATCACCCCCTTGGGAGAGACTGTGTTTTATAACCCCCTCCCCCAGCTCCGCCCACCTGCCAGTGAAAGTTGCTTGCGTGGTGACCTAACTGCCCCAAACAATTAGGAAGGTGAGGCCCCATCATTCATCCCCAAAGAAAGGTAGCCAGCACTGTCTTTCAAATCTCTTCGCGGTACTGCCGTGCACTGTTCCCTCCGCCAACACCGGGAATTGACCAGGTTCACTTGCCTCTGAGGTTTCTTCTGACTTCATCTCCCCTCTTTAGCCTAAGCCTCTGGCTCACCCCTAAACCTTCCTGTCTGTCCTGCTGCCGGCCCTGGAAGTGGCTGAAACAAATCACTTATCCAGAAATTATGTTCTTGCTTCTTGTTTGACATAAATCGTTAGCAGGCTCTAATCCCACCCACTGCCACTTGAAATATCACTTTCGGGATGGCATTTGGAAATGCAGTTGTCATGGGCTTTCCCTCTGAGGAGCTGGTTAAATGGATTAATTCATACTTCATAACTTGCTGCCTTTTGGACAAGAACTAGCTTCCTGCAAGAGAGATTAATTGGCATCCCCTTCCTGCAGGGCCAACCTCAGGGCAGCCAGGGGAAGAAGGACTTCCCTCCAGCTCTGCACAAATTCCAGGTTCAGCTCTGTCTCACCTCCTCTTGGGTTATAATGGCTTCTTTGGGGACACTCATTTTCTCACTGAGACACTCATTGGGGCCTTGCCCTCCCCAGCAGCACCATAGGGGTTTGGGACCCCAAGAGGCCGAGTGAAGACTCTTACACTTCCCCACTGCAAATCCCCCAGACCGCTCACTCCAAATCCCATTGCTCAACAAGGGACACCCAGAAAACAGTTAGGGTATGACCATTTTGCCCATGTGTCAGAAGAAAACACTGAGATGGGTGTCCCTAAGACCTGGTTTCTACTGTTAATCTGTTAATCAATGTCAGGGCACGGACCTTGATTATCCGGAATCCAAACAGCCAAGACCTCAAACAACCAAACAACCAGAACCCCCACCCTGCCCCTGCTTCTGTGCAATGACAGCTCACAATTTTAATCAGATCCCTAGTGCCTCTGAGCCAACAAAGACCCAACTGTTTAGGACTTCCAGGTCCATTCTTGAGATAGCCTGTGTGTGTCAGTACCTTGTGGCCAGCCCTGCACGCTGAGTTCAGAAAAACTGCTCCTGTAGGTTGAACCAGAATTTGGACTGGAATTGAGCACAGGTTTACGCAAGAAGGACACAGACCTGGCAGCACCACCTGGGAACTTTAACAAGACAGCCAGGCCAGTCTCCCTGCCCCGCTCCCTAATCTCCCAGGGATCCACTGCGGGAAAAGCCCCAGGATGGGGCTGGAGAACCAATATGCTTATTTAGGCTCCTCAGTCCTGGGACCAAAGGTTTTAGACTTTCCCCAGGTGAGCCAATAAAAGAGAAAAAAAGCAAATACTCTTCATTAGATTTACAGTAATTAAGAAAACAAATTATTTTCAAGCATCCATTCACCAGCCTGCATGGGAGGCCTCCAGGCCAAAGCTGGGTTTTCACATGCTAATTTCAAGGCCGGCCCTTCCACTCTTCAAGCCTCTCTCTGGCCCACTTGGCTAGCAAACTCTTTTTAGTACTACATGCCTTGAGTCTACAGAAATACGGGCACTCCAACCAGTCCTTGCCTCAGAAGGGCTTCTCTCCACTTGTTCCAAGTTCCAGCTCCACTTCTCCAACTTCCAAAGATTTGCTCAAAAGCCTGGGGCCCAAAGCAGCCCGCTCCACTCCCTTGATAAGGATCTACAGCAAAGAGGCGGCAGACAAAGGCGCTCTCCACCTCGGCTAGCACTCTGGTGAGCTCTCTGAGTGACCTCGGGCGAGGGGGGCACAGCCCCAGGGGAATGACTTGGGAGAGAGAAGGAAGGAAGAAGAAAGGGCGAGCTGCAGCCCCCCGCACCAGGGCTCCTTGATGAATGCCCGCCAGTGCTCGGGAGGCCAGACGTGGGGATCAATAGCGGGTGGCTCTTCTTTCGGGTGTTTGAACTCCTCCTGCTTGGGCCCTGGTGAGGAGGAGCGGCCAATAAATCACGGCGCTGCAGCCGGGAAGGTGGTGGCGGCTCACTCCAAAGAGCAGAGAGCGAGGGATGGAGGATGCTTCAGCCAGCTGGGGAGCCTGACATGCAGAACCCACCTCTGCAGGAGCCACTGGGCCATGGGGGGAGGGGACCACTACAGTTAAGCTAGGAGGTGCAGGGAGGGGCCTCCTTGGGGCTCCCCAGTTCACCTACAGAGGGGTGGGCCTCCTGGATCTTGTCCTGGCCCTGGCCAGTAAAAAGGAAAGAGCCAAAGGCACCTAGTATGCAGGTCACCCAGGGGTCAAAAGTGGCTCTGGACTGGGTCACCTCTTGTATGAGCCTTTGTGTAGTGGGAGGCCTGGGGGCTGAGAGGCCACGGAAGGCAGGACTGGCATACAAAAGCCAAGCTCCCTCTGTCTGGGCACAGGGAGAACAATGCACCCTCCGGGTTCTGAGCAGCAGGGCTCTTCTCCAGGCAGTGCCTGCTGATTCAGCGGGTCTGAAAAGGGTCCTGATGACTTGGAGATGTCACCCATGCTGGCTCAAGCACTCAGAGGGAGGGTGAGGTTGACAGGGAGGCCCCAGGCAGATGTCCACGTGAGTATGACAGGCATGAGCTCAGGCCCTGGGAGCTGCCTGGGCCAGCCACCTTCACATACCTCGTCCTTCTCAGGACACGTGGAGGGGAGCACAGAGTGGGCATTCAACAGATGAATGCCCATGCACTGGGGGCAACTGTCACACAGTGGCTAAGTTGCCCAAGGAAGGCTCCCACAGCGGCAGTGGGCATGAGTTGCCTCTGGGACTTCTGCCCACCTCTGAGGGGTCAGGGCAGAAGCTCCTAGGTGTCTTGATGACACTATTCGTGTCCCCTCTCCATTCCTCCTTTGCCCTTGTCAACCCCCCCCCCCCCAGTCTTCACTTGCAGTCTTGAAGACCAAAGGCACAGTTGACATTCAGCTCTGGGCCAACGCAGGTGTCCCCACCAGGCCTCAAGACCCTACCCACACACGGGGACACAGAGCTGGGACCCCAACCTCTCCTTTCCTGGTATTAACATGGAGCTCGTGGTTCCGATTCCTTGTTGGTTGCCAGGCCTGTTCCAGGCACCTCCCAGCACACACGCTCACGATCTCTCACCAACAGCCCTCTTGGACAGGGGCCGATGATTATTTCCATGGTACAGGGGATAAAACCGAGGCACAGAGAGGTTTAGCCAACTTGCTGAAGGATTTAAACTCTGTGGCAATCTGGCTCCAAAGTCTGCACTGATAACCATCACATTACCTTCTCAAGGTGGGACTTTAAGATCCAGAGAAGGAGGGTGACCCTCCAGGTACACAGCCAGTTAGAATCATGATGAGAACCTGTGTCCCTCTACTGGTTTTTATTCTTCCCCACACACCACATTACTGAAATAATTTCTTCCGCTGCGTGTTTCTTTTCAAAGTCTAGCCTTCGTGCATTCGTAAGCACCCACTTGACATTTTCAGTTGGCCAGGGCTCCCCTGAGGGCAGGATCTGGGACGTGGTGCAGAATGAGACCTCCATGCTTGTCACCCTCCAGCCAGTACCCCACTCCCATTTTGGGTCTTCTCCCAAGCAGGGCCACTCATCCCAGACCTGGGCTGCGTTCTCCGAAGTTTGCATGTGGCTTCTAGCCAAACCCTATAATCAGTCTGAAAACACCACCAACCCCTACCCCACGCCTGCACTCAGCACCTCCAACAAGCCCTGAGATTGCAAGGTTAGTGGCCATCCGGGAAGGCCTCCTGCCAGCCTGAGGGAGAAGGGAGGATTCTTGGGGGGGGAGGAACCCATGAACCAGACACGTAATGGTCATTCAGAAGGCTTCAGTTTGGGCGTAGCCAGCCACCTACCCACTCAGCTGGGAAGGAGGCCATGCCCCAGGCTGTATGCTATGGGGACACCTCAGCATCGCCAGGTCATCTTGTGAGCAGAGGCTGTAGGCAGGGGTGAGGGCTGCCCCAGGGCTGCAGTGGCGACAGGAAGGCACTGGCCGTGCCCCCGGGCTAACTGAGCGGCTGTGGCGGAGGGGAGATGCCCGGATTTGGAGGCTGAGGCTCAGGAAACAAGTACTGACTAGCTGGTGGACAAGCCAATTAGGCTTTCTGTGTCTCCACCTCCGCCTTGGTAAAACAAGGATGAGGATGAGACCACTATCACCAGGTGCTAGGGAAGACCCAAGGAGATAACACCAATAAATCTCCATAGGGAGAGAAGCCACAGTGTTAGTGGGTGAATTGTGTCCCCTGAAAAAGATGCTGAAGTCCTAACCCCCAGTACCTGTGTATGTGACCTTATTTGGAAACCAGGCCTTTGCAGACGATCAAGTTAAGATGAGGTCATTAGCGTGGGCCCTAATGCAATGTAACTAGTGTCCTTATAAAAAAAGAAATTTGGACACAGAGGCAGGCACTCAAGCGCGCTGGGAGAATGCCCAATGAACACTGGAGTAGCAATGCTGCCACAGGCCAAGGAGCCGCCAGAAGCTAGGAGAGAGGTCCCTCCCCTAGCACCTTCAGAGGGGGCTCGCCCTGCCGATACTTCGTCTTGGTCTTTTGGTCTCCATGAGACAGTCCATGTCTATTGTTTAAGCCATCTGCTTTGCGGCACTTTGCTATGGCAGCTTTAGCAAACTATCACACAGACAATCCTGTTAAACTCTAAGCACAGTTCTCTGCCGAAGACCCTTCCTCCAGACGCTCTAGCTCAGTCAAGGTAACACCCAAGTCCTCATGGCCACGAGTCCCCGCAGGACCCGGCCCTGGCACCTCTCCGATCCCGTTTCCTTCCAGTCCCCTCGGTTTCTCTGCTCCAGCCTCACTGCCCTCTGGCTGCACAGATGCACGTCCAGAGGCTCTACCAGGAACGCGCTTCCCCAGGTAGCCCGGCTCCCAACCGCCCCCGCGGGCTTTTCCACGTGGGCCACCTGCGCAGGGAAGCCCTCCTCAGCCACCCTGACCACAATTGCGGTGCCCCCAAGACGCGTCCTATAACTCTTTCCTGACTTCGCTTCCTCCTTAGCATTTACAGGACTGGTGTATTTCAATTATTTATCTTGCTTAACGCTGGCTCCCTCACTAAAGGCAAGCTGCATGTCACCCGGGACTTTCGTCTGCTCTGTACGTATCGTATTGACAGTGTCTAAAATATGCCAGGCAGATGCTTGATAAATATTTGCTGTGTGAATGAAACGCGGGCCAGCTGCCTGAATGAATGAGTGAATCCAGAAATGAATGAATGCACAGTGAATAGTCACAGCCTCTGAGGGTCTGTGGTGGCCCGATGAGGTCCTCGACTGGCTGCCTGGAAGAACGGGGGAGGCGGCCTGTCCAGACAGGAAGCTGGGGCTGGTTAACAAAGGGGCTGCCGGAGGTGGTGGGGAGCACGCCACCCAGGCCTCTAATGAATCTCTTCCCATTGATTTCTGGAGTCGCCTTTGAAGGGAAGGGACGGCAAAAGCAGCTCAAATGTCCGTGCCTCAGCAGTCCTGGGGTTTTATTGCTTCTCTCAGGACACAGCTTTGACAGGGGGCTTCCGGATGGCTCCAGGGTTGGACTGACATAAGCTCTCTGCAGTTGGAAATGCAATTTCCCTTCCTGCTGGAGCTATCTGTCCGTCTGCCTGCGTGGCTGTGCGGCACACCTCCCTGTCTGGGCTGGGGCAGCCAAATGCCACACCTGATGCTTCCCAGACAAAGGCTCCTAAGGCAGCTGGGGGGACACCATCCACTTTGCAGAGGAAGAAAGTGAGGCTCGTCTCAGGAAAGCACGTGAGGACACTCGCACACTCTGACCCAGGCTGCAGGACAAGGCAGGGCTGCAATGCAGGCTGCCCCAGCGATGTCTGAGCTAGTGTGCCCCCAAACTTGTGTGGCCTGTTACGTCCCGTCCTTTTCCCCACAGAGCCTCTACTTGCCCATTTGAATCACCAACTCATTGGGCACTGGAGTAAAGAGGCCCCTGTATCCCCTTTCGAATGGAAAAACTGAGGCTCAGAGAGGGAGGGGGGCTGCCTCCAGTCATACAGCAAATTAATGGTATAGCCAGGGCTCCTGGCTTGTCCCAGGGCCACAAGCTTTCTCTCCCGTTGCTGCATGCCTGCCAACTGTAGTGTCACAAGCATGCTCTCCAAACTGTAAAGTACTAGACAGATATGCTCTTCTTATGGGCTCTTGTTCATCCATCACCTCTTTCCCCCAGCATTGTATGGGATTCACACGCATCATGAAAATGGGTGGGGGCATCCGATTTGGGCTCAAAAGAAGGAGAAAGAGTTTCTGACAGTCAGGCTGCCCAGGGATGGCAGTGAGCACCCTGTCACCCGAGGTGTGTAAGCTGAGGGTGGAAGGTTGCAGAGGGGATCCCACACTGGGAGGCCTATGGCTTCTGAGGCCCTTCCTGCTCTGGGGTGCCAGGACAGGTAAAAGGAGAGGAGAGGTGGTTGAGAAGCATGCCCAAGCACCTCAGTGTGTTCTGGGCAGCAATATAGCAGCCCACGAAAGCTTGCCAGGAATCCTTCTTTACCTGTGCTGCCTTCCCTCCCTCCCTCCTGACCATCCTGTGTGAGAGGAGGTTCTCCCAGGTGTCTGCTCCCTTCCAGCCCTTTGTCCCTGGCCCACGGCAGCCCAAGGGATCCAGCAGCTTCCTTTACTCCCCAGTGTGGTTCCACGTGTCCCCCACCTCTGGGGGCTCTGGACATGAGCAGACAGGCCACGTAGGAATGTCTGTCTGGGGGAAATCCAAAGGTGGCCGCCAGGGCTGGGCAAGGAGTGGGAGGCCTGATGTTGAAATCAGGATCTGCAGAGCTGAGCTCGCAGAACAGCACGTTCCCCGGCCTGGACCCGAGTCCCGCACTGACATGGATGCTGCCTGGAGAGAGGCTTGAGGGCTTGCTGTGTGCCCAAGTGCAGGTTACCGTCCCTTTCTGGGCCCCAGTTTTTCCACCCAGTGAAGACAACTAGTGCAGATGCTATACCTTTCTTTGCTTCTGAGGGGCATCAACCTCCCCAAGTCTGGCTGGGTAGGTCCCCAAAGGAAGTGTCATTAGTGAGCCGACCCCTGCTAATGCCCCGTAAAGGCCAGAGCAGGCTGGCACAGGTGGGCCGGGTAAGAGCCCTACGATGTCCGTAATCCTGTAAGGTGGAGAAGCTGGCTCCAGGGTAGGAGGCCCACTGTGGTTCCATTCTCGTGTATGTATTTGCAGTTATCTGGGAGTGTGTAGTTTTTGGTAGACTGTGAGCTCCATAAAGGCAGGGATTTTGTCTGTTTTGTTTACTGCTGTATCTCCAGTGGTTTTATACCTGATACACAGTAGGTGCTCCACAAGCAGATGTTGAATGACTAATGGATATTCAAAGTTGGTATCCCATGGTGGTGGAACTTCAGCTTTTCTTTGCTTTCTTTATAATTTTCTATATTCTTGATTGTCCTACAAGTAGTACCTATTATTTTTGTAATTAGAAGAAAAATCCCGTAGAGCCACTATCATTTTGTAATTAAATAAATCCAATAAAACAACTCAAGTCACCAACTGAGCTTCCGAGGCCCACCGTGTGGGCAGCCTGGGGCAGGGCATGGACAAGAGGCATTGCTGGGGTGTCACCGCCAATTCTTTTCCCTCCACACACGGCACACTTCCACCTCGGCAGGCTCGCGTCCTACCAACCAACCTCATCAGCCTGTAAACTGTTTTCTCTGCCTCTTGTCCTAGGTCCCTCTTCTAACTGCTGAGATTTTCTAAAAGGCAAATCTGATCCTATCACTCCCTTGTCTAAAACCTTCCATGGCTCCTCAGTGCTATCAGGATCAAGTTCAAGTTCAAGCCCCCTAGATTGGCATTCAAGGCCTTGAATGATGTGGTCCCTGGAAGTACTATGTCTGGTCTCCTGGGTGGGGCCTACCTGCTGCTCTTGGCCTGGGCTGCTCTGTCTGATGCCCCTGGCAAGTCCCTTAAAGGCATGTATAAACCCTGGTTTGTCCAGCTTTACTGGAGACCCTGTTCTCCTCAAAGACCCACATGCCAATCAAAGTGTTGGGCAACAGCTGGCTGCCAGCCTGCATCTGGGAGGGAAAACTGTTACAAATCCAGGGGTGGCAGGGAGGCTGAACTTCCCACTCCCACCCATCCACCAATATTTAGGCTCTTCCAAGGGGATGAGGAGACAGGACCCCCTGATGAATATGAAAGGGAGGGCAAGCCCCAGGCCAGCAGCCTGTTTTGGGCTATGGTCTGAACGTCTGTGCCCCTCCAAAATTTAAGTGTTGAACTCTAATACCCAGTGTGATGGTATTAAGAGGTGGGACCTCCGGGAGGCGCTTGATTAGATCATGAGGGTTCCACCCTCATAAACGAGATTAGTAAAAGATTATAAAGGTCTTGAGGAAGCCCCTTTGCCCCTTCTGCCATAGGAGAACACAGCAAGAAGTGCCATCTACGAGGAACAAGCCCTCACCAGGCACTGAATCTGCTGGTGCCTTGATCTTGCCTCCAGAACCATGAGCAATACATTTCTGTTGTTTATAAATTACCCAGTATTTTGTTATAGCAGCCAGAATAGACTAAGATGAGGGCCAAGAAATGCTGCCTCTCCCCTGCCTCAGTTTCCCCACTGTGATGCAGGCAGTGTTCTGGGAAGCCTGGTAGGAAGGCATAGCCCTGGGAACCAAGCCAGTGTTCCTGCTGCACCCCCAGCGAGGGGGCCAGACAGACCTGGGAGTGTACTGTGTAATTGAATTTGGCCTAATTACCTAATTGCACCAAGGAACAACCAGTACTGATAGAGGCCTCGGTGTCGGGGGTGGTTGGAAGCCAGGAGCCAAAAGGCAGCCTCCAGATTCCCTAGGCATTCATGGAACCAGCACTAGGCCCCTTCAAACCCCTTAACCTCTTGGATGCTTGGAACCCCGGGGACAGGTGGCACTATTCCCATTCTACAGATGAGGAAACAGAGGCTCAGAGTGATGCATCTTGCAGAGGGACACCAAGTCAGAATTAGACAGGGGATTTGAACCCACCTTCTTTCTGCACCTGGGGCCTTTGCATGTGCTCTTCCCTCTGCCTAGAATGCCCTTCACTGCCCTCCTTTTTGGGCAGTTTTGTCCTTTGGAGCCTCCCTTTCCTTGGGAAAGCCTTCCCTCAGCTCCCAGGTTTGAGGCCCCTCCACCAACCTTCGCAGAAACATCTTGATGATGATGACAGCATTGTCACAGAGGTTGTTTCTTTGGAGAGTCTGTCCTCCCCACCATGCTTCGAGCTCCAGGAGGGCAAGGACGATGGCCAGCTCACTCACGCTATGTCCACGTGCCCAGCACAGTGCCTGGGACACAGTGATGCTCAATAAATGCTTGCTCAATGAAGGCTGAATAACCTCCCAACTCTAACTTCTGAGTCTTTTCCAGATACTACGTTGGTTTCCTGCCATCAGGGACCTGGACACCTCATCTGCAAGAGGTTTTGCCAGGGTCCCCTCGGAGTCACAGGGGGGCTGGAGTGAGGCAGCAGGGCAGACACACGCTGCCTCTGCCTACTTACCTCGCTGATGGAAGGGCGGGAGAGGTCCGCTCCTTGCCAGGCCCTGAGCTGGGAGCGTCAGATACAAGATCTCACCACTGGGAGGTGAAGGGCCAGGCCTGGGGACACCAGCTTGCCAAGAGAGCCGGAACTGCCTGAGGCTGGGACCTGGCCTCACTGCCCCTCATCCCGTTCCAGCCAAGTGACAGAGTGAATGAACAAGGCTAACTAACAAAGAGACGAGTATTCTCATCCAAAGAAAATCAGTTCAACGGGGGGATCTCAGGTCTCACGAAGGAAGGCAGGACAGAGGTGCTGACATCCCTCCCCAACGGTGGCAGCTCTGCTCCTGAGACACCTCTCAGCTCCACACACCTGGGGCTTCGTCAGGCCTCCTTCCTCCCGGGAGGCAGCCTGACCGAGCCCAGGTGTGCCAGGTCTGCATGTAAGCCCTGCCACTGGCTAGCTGGTGGTCTGGAGCGAGTAACTGACCTCTCTGAGCCTCAGCTGCTGCTTAATATCTTCACAAAGATGAAAAGAAAGGATGTAAGTGCCATGTTTCACCCAGCGTCTGCAGCATGGTCAGAACTCAATAAAAGTTGACTTCTTAACTGATTGGTAGTAACAGCAGAATAATGGTCGTATTTGAAGTAACAGGCTAGTGACAGTAATATCAACAGCAGCAGCAGGAGTAACAGTACTAGCAATCACGGTTAGCACATCAGGGACAAGCACCGTATCGTGCCAGCCCCACCCCTGCAGGGTCCTGGGAAGATAGCACCCCCTCTTTGCCAGTCTCTTCTCAGATAAAAATAGGGGGTTGGGCCAGGTGATCCTGAAAAGCCCTCTGCACTCTTCAGGTTCATGTCAGAGAGTGACAGTAACAGTAACACAACGCTGCTACCAACACTTACAATGTATATCATGACTTAATACAACCTCGTGACCTCCAGAAAGGCACTGTCCCCCTGCTTCCCCTTTCTTGTCCAACACACGGTATCCTCCTTCCCAGCCCAGCCTTCTTCCTCCCATAAATGATTTTTTCGGGGGGCGGGGAGCGTACTATCCACCCACCTATTCTGTCTCAGTCACTGGAATGTGGCGAAGAGATACTGAGTTTTCACTACACACAGGGCACAGCTTTCCCATGTATCATCCCATGTAATCCTCAACACAAACAGCCCCGGGAGGGGAGTATGGTTAGCCCCATTTCCTGCTGCAACAGCTGAGGGTCAGAGAGGTTAGGTCAGTCCCCTAACGTCACACAGCTCAAAAGCAGGAAAGCAGGAGGCCAGCCCAGGGCGCCGACCTTCACTAAGTCCCCCACAGACTCACCCTCCTCCTCTCATCAGCCTCGGGTCCATCTGTCCCCACCTGGTTCCGCAAATGATTGCAGTCCAATGCCTCCACTGTGCACCCGAGAGCCAGCCCTCAGCCACACTGGATCAGCACAGGGTCAGAAAGAAGAGGCGGCGGACGGCATGAAAAACATCAGATTTCCTGCAGAATCAGGAGCGCTGGCAGTTCTGGGGCAGCCTGCCTGGAGGCTGCCCCCATCGTGGGGGTTAGGTGCTCTGGCCCCAACCCACTTCTTCATCTTCAGCAGAGATGCAGCCTTTGTGTCACCTGCCTGGCTGTGGGGACATGTACATCTGACACTGAGCCACAGTGGCCCTTCCCACCCAAGGAGGAGGCCTGGGACCAGAACCCCGAAATCTAGCCTTGACCCAATCTGGGCACCAGTGCACTTGGAGGAGACTTGGACCTTGACCCTTGACCCATAGGGCCACCTTGGCACCCCCATTCCCTCCTTGTTTAGAGGGGCAGGCTTTCTCCTCCTCTTTTGTTTTTCTCCTCCCACCTTTCTCTTTCCACGTGGAGCGGGAGGAGAACCAGACACAGGGCCCTGTCCCCGGACACCCCTGAGGCTCCGGTGCTTCCCGCACTGCCACGCCAGCGCACAAGCAAGCGCACGGGCATTGCCACCACCACACCGCACAGCGCCGGCGCTGGGGGAGCTCGAGGTGCACCGATTTCCTGCTTGGGGAGGGCGGATTCCCATTTTCTCTCTTCCAAGCCCCTCTCGCAGACAGGGGCCCTGCACACAGGCGGGCCCCTCGCCTCCCGGCATACGCTTAATTGGGAGGAAGTGATTCTAAACATCTGGGGCGCACATCTGAGAGTGGGCTCCAGACCACACAGAGCCTGGAGGACACGGGAATATATGCAGCGATGTCAGTGCCTTGGCTGGGGGGCTGCGGGGGGTGGGTGGGCTCAACAGCAGCACAGCCCCTTGGACACTGAGCCTGTGGTCAGTGGCCCTGTGGCCTGGAGCAAGATGTGGTTGGTAGGTGGCTCCTGGGCAGAGCTGAGCAGTGGCCAGCAGGACCAGCAGCGCATGGAGCTGTGGTCCCGAGGGGAAAGGGGAGAGACAAAGGAAATGGAGGGAAGAGAGAGAGAGAAGGAGACAGGAGGTAGAGAGAGGGTGAAAGAGAGGAGGGGGGAGGAGGAGAGGGGAAGAGAGAGAGAGGAGTCAGAAGGACAGAGAGACTGGGCACCGTTTGCTCAGCTGGAGCCTCCTGGGACAGACAACCCACACAGGAGGACAGCACCCCCCACGGAGTGCACTCACACCATTCTGATCTTGGCCTGGCCCCTCCCCAGCTGTGCGACCCTGGGCATGGGACTTGACCTCTCTGAACCTCAGTTTCCTCATGTGGAATAAGAGGACAGGAGCTCTCCGCTGATGCAGAGTGACGGCAGACAGCTCTCCCTGGACTGTCCCTCATTGTTCCAATCCGGTCTGGAAGTGGCTGGCCCCAGGGGCTTCCCCATCCCCCACTCTCTGCTTCTCCACCCTACAACGTGGGTCTGTTGAAACCACCTTTTTCTTAAGCACGTCCCCGCCGGGTCTCTGTCTGTGAGCTCCTTGAGAGTACAGACCACCTCTAGAGTTACCGACGTGCCAATCACACAGTCTGCACATGACAGGTACACATGCCCTCACGCTGAAGGGGCGAATTTAGCTTATCCTGTGCAGCGAGTTTCTGCCATCATTCTAATTATGCGCCTGTTTGAAAGGCAGACTCCTAATGTTTCCCCCCAGTAATTCCGGTTTCCTGCCAAAGACAATAGTGTGTCTTCATCCCAAACAGGTGAGACTGGGTCCTTTGGAATTCCCTACAGGAGTCCAGCCCCAGGCAGTGTTTCCCACCTGGCCAGCCCCAACAAGCCAGAGAATGTTCCTAGCAATATAATGAAGCATGTGTTAATAACCCTTCAAGGAAAGCTTTGGGTTCTGCTTCTCTCTGGGCCCAACAACAGCAAAGGCAGCTGGCACGGCCAAGGAGGCTCTGCTTCCCTCCGGCCACCTGCCTGGCCACCACCCTGTCCCCAGCGAGGGGAATTACCATCTTGCAGAGCTTCCACTGCAAAACACAAACACCTGGTTGCCTGGGCAGCACCTTGCCAGGGTGACGCGATCCAGATGGTCCCTTGAGAAACCGCTGGGTTGCCATGGAAACAGAATTGCTGCTGCTACAGCCAGGAGCCCTGGATCCTAGATCTGCCGGACCCCAAGCTTAGAGAAGTGAAGTGATTTTGCACAGAGTCACACAGCAAGTAGGTTCAGAGCCTGGACTGCAAAGCAAGACTTAATCAGAACTATCGTATGTGGGGCCGTCATGAGATGACGGTTCATGTTCTGTCGTTAGTGCCTGTCATCTTATAAGAGACTGGGAGACACGGCCAGAGTCACATATAGCATGGAAGCGGTGGAGCTGAGCTGAGCCCACGTCAGCCTGATCCTGAAGCCCGAGCTCAGACCCTTGCCCTAGGCTGCCCCCCACTCTGGTTTCCAGCCCTGGGCTCTACCTGTCCTGACAACAGCCCTATCCCAGATGCTAGTTGGCCCTGACTCCGGGGCCTTTGAAAGGGTGGGAGCGAGGAGGGGCAGGTGCCCCCACACCTTCACTCTGCTGTGCACGTTGGCCTGGGGCAGGAGGACAGGGGTCTGTTGGCCTGGCCCTTCCTTCCTGCCCCCGCGTGCCAGATGGGCCCTGGGGACAGGCGAAGGGCACACTCACAGTGAGCCTGAGCTGAGGGAGGGAGGAGAAGGAGCACCGTCCTAGGACTTGAGGCAGGCCCGGGTCCACGCCCCTCCTCCCCACTCTCTTGCTTCTTTCTTTTTCTCTGCGACTCAAGGATCTAAACATCCATCCACTCAGAGCCACATATCCACTCATCCCTTGCCTTGTTACACAAAGGATTCGAGCTACTTTGGACAAGTGAGTGTCAGTCTCCCAATCTGCGGGATGAGTTGGTTCGGGTTGTCTCGAGGATCGGTGCTAAAGTTCATTAAACACTCAGCGCGGTGCCTGGCTTCACGTGAAGCTCCATGCTTTATAAGATACTTTAAATGTTCCTTTCTCTTCCTCCTATCAATCTTTAAAGAATTTTGGGAAAGGTTCCTGGGAAGACTTGGTGAGACAGAGGCCCTCAACTTGTCCTGCGCAGGACACAGACGGATGGCTGCAGGCCCCGTCCTGCCTCCCTGGGCCAGCTCTCCCCTCTCCACTCCGGCAGGCCGCCTGCCTCCCCCGCAGGGCTCGGCCTCCTCTTCTTAGTGGGGAGGGAGATGTGTTCTTAACTCCATCTAAACCTCTACTGTCTTGGAGACCCCATTTACACCTCTCTTGTTAACCCTGCCCAAATTAATGGGGTCACACTCGTCTGCTACCCTCTGGGAGGTGGCGTGGCTGGTGTTTACCTTGGCCCTATCTACACATACAGGCCCCATATTTTGCAGACTCTGGGTTCTATGCTACCTCCAGGTATGAGAGTCTGGATGTCAACACGTTGGAATAAAATTGCTAACACATATACAGCATTTGCTATAGCAGGCCCAGTTCTAAGCACTGTATATATGTTAATTCACTAAATGCCTACGATGTAGGCATTTTTATGACCCCTTTGTATCGAATGAGGAAATCATGGCACGGAGAGGTTCAGTGACTCTCCCAAGCTCACACAGCTGGAGAGTGGAGGGCTAGGTGAGATGCACACTCAGGCAGGCTGCTCCAGAGTCCATGCTTTCACCCACTACAGGGAAGGGTTTCTGGAAAAAATATTTGCAACTGAGGCTCTCTGCTACTCATCATCCACGGGACTGTGAGTGTTGGGTGAGCTCAAAGCTGGGAGAGTGCTTAATCTGCCAACAAGAACAAATCACTGTCGAACACTTAATACCTCCCTCCCTGCAAGCCATGCAGGTGACCTTGACACCCCTCGAGTCATCCACATGTCTTTCCCAGGCTCCATTTGAACCTGTTCCTAGATAGCAGGAGGCAGCTGATGGCTTTGGGGTCGGATATTCTTGTCTGAATCACATCACAAAGTTTGCTCCTTTTGGAAAGGTAGCCCCAGTCAAATTACTTAATCTTTCTCAATCTCAGTTTTCTCACCTATAAAAGGGGGTAGATGTGAGTACCTTGGGTCATGTGGCATAAGTGAGTTCCTGGATGCTCAATGCAGTGTCTCCTAGAAAGAAAATGCTGACCAAATGTTGGCTGTATCATGATTGAAAGGGGCTAGAAATTAGCTTTTTTCCTAATCCAGACGCCCTTCCCTGCCCTGCCCTGCCCTGGCCATCTAAATAGGCAAGACGGATGATACCCACACCATCATTAACGCTTGTCTGTCTGTCTAACCCAGAAGGTATTCACAAGGCTGTGGCTTGCAACGCTTGCTAAGAAAGTTCCACAACCAACCCCCACCACCTTCTGCCAAGGCCCTGCTCCATTTCACTCTCACACCCTCGAATCCCCTGAAATCCCTCCTCTGGGGGCGAGAGTGCTAAGCTCCATCTTAAAACCAAAGCTCTGGCTTCCTTAATCCTCTTACCTGGCTCTTTCCTCTGCAGAATTAATTGCTGCCGATGGCTTTATTAACTTCTCAGATGCCACGGCATCCTCAGGGCATCCTGGGCTGGTGGGGTGAGGGGTGTTTTGGTAGGATCTCTGTCCTGCATGCACCTTGGGGTTGGGCAGCTGGAGTAGATGCAGGAAGGCTCAGAAAGACAGCACTGTGTCTGCACAGTGACGACCGTGTGCCTGCAGGGTGATAACCCTGTGGCCCTGCATCTGCAGAGATGCTGTTCCAGCTCTGCCCTGGAGACCTGCAGAGAAGCAGGGATGGCCTGGCGGGGGCTCTAGTCCCACTTCGGCACCGGCTTGAGACCCCTTCCCTACCCCTTAGAGCCTCAGTTTCTGTCTTAAAATGGGAATGAGCCCGCCTTAGGGATTTACGGGGCTGCATGTGGAAGGCGGGGGAAGGGCTGCGCGGTGTGCAGGACTGCGTCGTCTCTCACCGCGGAGTGCGAGCACGCACTCAGTTCACACCACGAGGGCAGGGACTGTTTTGCACGTATGTGTGTTCATAGGCCCTGTGCTCAGCGTGGGGCGGGCCCCGTGCAAGAAGCTAATCATCCCTTGCCCTTAACATTTCAGTTTAAGTCCTTTTTATTGTGAGAGTCATTCTCACACCCATGGCCTCATCGTTCTTCCTGCAGCCATGAAGGATGAGAAATGGTGCAGGTGCATCGGACTGAGGAAGAACAAATGCTGGGCAGGTGGAGCCGACCCCAGACCCCTGGACCCTCATCAGGACTGTGTGTCCTCAAGTGTGGACTAGGCAACACGGCCCACGGGATGGCTTAGGTGGACATGGGTCCCAGTGGGATAGAAACCATCGTGACATCAGCCGTCTTCCCATCTCTGAGATGTTGTATTTCTAAGAGGAGAGTTTCAGTTTGGCGCTCACCGGCCTTTAACCCTTTGTAAACCCCCTCACCTCCCTTTTTAACTGGTGGAGAACTGGCCCAGCCTCCAGCCATCGGGCAGGCACCTGTAGCTGGCCTTGGAGACAGGGCACGGTTTCCATTGTCTTTATCTTGGCAGTTTCTGAACGGGGCAAGGGAGACTGGCCTACCATTTATGGCAGCAACAGAAAATTTCCTTTTAACAGTACTAAGAATACAATCATAATATGAATGGGACTGGGATGTGGCAGAGGTGATGAGGGTGGGATGCCCATGACAGACATGGGCAAAGCAGCTTGTCGTTGTGGGCGCTGTGGGTGCTTCTTCCACGTACCCTCTGCTTACTGCGTGCACTGGGACTCCGCCCGGGCATTTTCTGTCCTCACGCAGACCTAAGTTGTGTGCGAGTTCGTCCACTGCCACCCTAAGCAGCCCTCAACCAACAATGGTGGAAAGATGGTAGGGAAATACCTCCATCTCCTCCTCGCCTCTTCAGCAGCTAAGGGCACGTTCTAGCTGCCAGCGTTCCTGCAGGACTGAGCCCTAGGTACCCACTCTTTTCCCTGACTTCCTTCCCTTCCCCATCTCATTCCCAACTTCTCTATTGGTGTTTTCTGGGATCCTGCTAACGCAATGACTGGCACCGGCCTCTGCACTGCGGGGTGTGCGTGTGGGGGACCCAGGCTCAGACACACATCACCTGGTTGCAATGCCTCCAGCAGCCTTCCCTGCCACAGCCCTCCTTACGCCCCACCCCTGCTCACTGAGCAGATCCCCTGTCCCAATCAGGTGGTGGGGGATGCGTGTGTGTGTGTGTGTGTGTGTGTGTGTCTTCTAAGCTGGGGCTCTGGATTTGGGCTGCTGAGGGTCTGGGTGAGAGAAGCAGGGCCATTTTGAGAGAGGTCTTCCCCTGGCTACCCCTGGGAGGCAGATGCCCACTGGCTGGGCTCTGGGTGTCCTTGCACACCCCAGTTCTGGGTGTGTGTGGTGGGGGAAGGCAGGCATGAGCTAATCCCGCAGATGAGAGGGAGACAGGGAGAGCGGCCTCCCAACAGCAGAGGCCTGCCCCCGGGGCTCTTGGGGAACCAGAGAGGGCTGTGCCAGGGAAACCGCTGAGCCAGCCAGGAGCAGAGAGCTCTCTCGTCTCACTCCACCACTGCCAAACCCAACCGAACTCTAAAGAAACCTACAACCATCGCAGCTTCTGCCTAAAAACAGAATACGCGTGTCCCCTGCAGAAAATGTGGGAGAGAAAGCAAAGCGTCACACGCATCCCCATCCAGACAGATCCATTACTTGTAAGCTGGCATTGCGGTATATTCCCTTGTTTTCTGTGCCTACAAACATGTGCGTTTTGTTTTTGCACCTGGCTGAGATCACACTTTTTTACCCTTCTAACAATTATATCATGACATGAGCATTTCCACATAGTAATAATTCTTTGGAGACCTTGTTTTTAATGGCCGTAGAGGAGCCATTGAAATACTTAGCTCGCTTTTCCTGGGCCGGGAAGCTGTTTCCACATCTGCCCTCTCCCATTCTGGGTGTGGCATGGCCCCTCCCCACTGCTCTCTCCTGGCACCCCAGAGACCATCACAGCCGACCCTCCCCCAATTCCTTGGCCTGGGAACACTATGTCCACAAATCCTGTTATGTGGGCTCCTCCCACCGTCCCTTCTCTCCAAGAGCAGAGTGAGGCCATCTGATCCCAGCCTCATCCCTCAGGGAGCTGGGGGAGGGGAGGGGAGCCGGGGCCACTGGCCCAGAACAACCACCGCTCCGGCTCACTCAGGGTCACTCAGAATGGGGAGGCCGGTCCCTGTGCTCCAGATCTGACTGTCCTGGAAACAAGTCCTGCTTCCAGCACCAGAAGCCAGGAGACCTGAGTCTGTCCCTTCTCTCTCAGAGCCTCAGTTTCCTCCTCTACAAATGGGCATACTGACAAGGGACCCAGTGGCCTCTCCCACAGCAGTGAACTGGCAGGAGGTGGCTGCGTGAACAGGTTTCACCCCCTAAACAGACCTGATGGCGAGAGGCAGTTCCCAGGGGCCAGTGATGAAAGCCAGAGCCCTCTTTGGGGGAAGTGACCTGGAGCGGTGGAGACAGCCCAGCAGGAGGAAGGAAGCCAAGTCCCTCCCCCACATCCCAGCTCTGCTGAGCTCAGACGTGGGGGTGGAGGCTGGTGTCCAGGAGGAAGTCTGTGCCCGGCCTTGAAAAGGTGCCCCAGCCTGCCAGGCGGCCTGGTATTTCAAGGGCAAGGGCCCGCCTGCCTGCTGTCTCTGGGGAGCTGGCAGCCGTTAACAAATCCCCTGCAATTTGCACCCACCAATCCCGCCTGCTCGCTGGGCGGCCGCAAGCCGTTTTTCACGCAGAGCTGCGCACAGCTTTGTCTTAGAGAGACAGCTCTGGCAGGGTGTCCCTGAATGAGGCCATTTGTCCTCCCCGGTGACGGTGACGGGAAGGCGGCTGCATGCTCTGGGGCGGGCAGAGGCAGAGAGGGGTGGAGAGCGGCCATGGGGGAAGCGTGAAGGTGGAGATAGGAGTCAAGCCACCAAGAGAGACCAGGAATGTCCCCACCACCGTGAGCTCTGAGAATCCCCCATTCAGCCAGGTGGGAGCAAGGAGGCCTGCTTTCAAAGACAGAGAGTCAGTGGCTTATGACCCGTCTTCCCCAGCTTAAGGAGTCCTGGGTAGAAGAGGTAGAAATGACCAGGCTGGCCTCTGACAAAGGTGGGACACTCACTCCAGGGCTGCTGGGGTCAGGGTCATTCTCTGAGCTCTGGGGCCACTGCACAGGTTGCTATGAAGCCCATGGGATGGAGAACTCTAGTGAAGTACCCGGCCTCTCCCCAGCCCCTCTCCTCCATGAGCCACAAGCCATGGGCAGGGAGGGCAAGGCAGGCAGGGGCCCATCACATTCCTAATTCTTCACCTCCCAGGCTGGCTGGGGTCCCAGGGCATGTCTCAGTCCCTCTTTCGCGATCTGCTGACATTCCCCATGGCTGTCGGCTCCTCTGGGGACTGTCAGCACATCAGGAAAACCAGACAGAGCAGATGTGTGTGGGCACAAAGCAAGTGATCCACTTTGCTTGGGTCCTGGGGCTCAGGCTGCTGTGTTGAGACATGAGGTGAGAAACACGCACGTCCACAGGGCTGGTTTCCACGTGTGGGAAATGCAATGGGTGTACAAGAGGGAGAGAGCGGGGAGGGCATAGCTCCTGTCCAAGAGGTCAGCTGCTACTGCCCAGCCAGTCATGGGGATGCGGGTCCAAGATTCCCATTCAAAGGATGCCAGGTATTCGACTCGACAGTGCAGATTTCCTAAGGAGCAAATGTTTGAAACTAATATGCATTTTTTAAAAACCACCGGGCAGTTGGACCTCAGATATCTGCGGCCAGTCTGTGCACTCTGACAACCCCCCTCCACTCATCCCTAAGGAAGGCTGGCCTCTTCCTCAGTGCGGGCAGGGGCTGCCTCTGCCAGCCCCGACCACCCTCCAGAGCACGGCCGTCCCTTTTCCGAATGCCTGCTGGAGGCCTCGCTCAGACTGCCCCAGGGAAGCCCCGGTCCCTCGCGCACCTGCTACTCTCTCAACATCTGACTGCCAACAGCACCCGCATGAGGGTCCAGAGCCATCACTGGCCCACCTCAGGGGGTCAGGAAGGGCGCTCAGAAAGGCAGGGGCCCCTCAGGCGCTCCTGTTTCTGCTCCTGCTCCTGCCTCTGCTCCTGCCTCCTGGGACTTGGGGCAGGTCCCCCCCTTCTCTGGGCCCTGGGTCACATTCCCTATCCTATTATTGTAACATGCTACTGCTGCTCCTCGGGGTCAGCTGAGGAGACGGATTTCTTCAAGCCTGGACAGTCGCTGAGGCATGCAGAGGGCTTTTGGGGACCGCGACATGGTGACTGCCTGGTGCCCGGTGCCCACATCTCCAGCAGGCGTGGGACTGCTCAGTGCTGAGGACGCTGACATGTCACTGCTGCCTGCCGAGTCGCTGAGGGCTGCCGCGGCGGGCAGGGGTCTGGGGCATGCTCTGGTCTGGGGACAACCAGGGGAGCATCAACGTGTGGAGCTGGGCAGGTGACCTTCGGAACTGAGGTGGGGGAGGGAGCCTGGGGAGGAGGAGGGGCCGGCCTGCCTGCGCGCGCGCGCGCTCCCGTGCGCGCGCACCGAGGCTAAAGGCTGCACCAGAACAAAGAGCTGGGGGCTGGGCGGCCGGGCCGCGTGGAGCCGCCTGCCTGGCGGTGCTGCAGTGGCTGCGTGCGCTCCCTCCCGCGCTCTCCCCGGACACGCGCGCGCGCAGGCGCGCACACGCGCGCTCCTGCTCCACGGCCGGCTCACCGCCAGCTCCTGACAAAGCCCTGCTCCAAGCTCGCCGGCTGCATCATCTCATCCCGGCCCTCCTCGCAGGCCTGGCCTCCCGACTAGGGAGACAGACTGGGGGACCAGGCGGCGGCGGGGAGGGAGGGGGACAGCCACATACACACAGCAAACACAGCCACACATTCACATGCATAGCCACATGCTACCACACATGCACACGCACACACAGCCACACACCACACAGACGTGCACACCGCCCCACACCGCCTAGGCAGAAAGCCTGAGATACAGAGAAAGCCACGGGAAGCTAGAGACAGACAAGGGCAGTAGGCAGGGGATGGACAGAGACAGACATACAGACATCAGAGACCTCAGAGGGAAAGGGGAGGGAGATACTGGGGGCGAGGGGATTGCACAAGCAAGTCAGGCAGACAGGGAAAGACCGGAGGGTGGAGAGGCAGCGCAGGGTGGCCATGGAATGGAGTGAGTTCTAGAACTGCAGAGGACTCGCTGGGAACAGGCTGTGCCCAGGGGCAGGGTCCCTGTGGGTCACCCACCCACAGAGCCCAGGGGGTAGAGACCAGTGGAAAACAGCCTCCTGGGGCAGAAGGGGCCTTAGGGAGGCTGGGAGCTCTGCTGGGGAAGAGAAGGCCAGAAGGTCATGTTTACTTGGCACCCACTGTGCGCCAGGTATCCTCTGCTGGCCCCTTCCTCTCCCATGGTTAGGGGATGTCATTCGGTCCTCAGGGGCAGCCCAGGAGGAAGGCCAGCAAGCTGCCTTCACCACAGCTCTGAGAGGTGGGCAGCTGGAGCCACCTCTGGAACTCAGGGCCTCCACCCCTCTCACAGCCCAGCCTGCCCCTCACAGGCCCCTCGCCCCTCAAATAAAACCAGCAGCTGGAGCCTCCTCCTGCAGTCTGGACCCCTGCCTTTCCAGAAGACAGCCAAGCAGAGGGCCAGCTGGGGTCCTGAGAGCCCTGAGGCTGTACTTCTGCAGGGACAGCTTGTGACGGTGGTCAGCCACAGCTGACAGGGTTTGACTCCTAGTGAGGACATTCAAGTGATGGCCAAGCTGCAGGCACTGCTGTGCCTCAGTGTTCTGGGCTGCGGAGGGTGTGCTGAGAGCTCATCTCACGGGCCTGGGGAGTGTCACGTAACTTAACAGGCGCCCGTGTGGGAAAGGGCTCTATAAACTGCCGCTGCAGGAAAGCACAAATCCCTTGTTTGGGAGAAGAAGCGATGCTGCAAATGCAGCTCAGAACCCAGGGCCATGCTGGAGACGCCTGAGTGATGTGCAGGGCCAGCCCAAACAGAAGCGGAGTGGCTTCCCAGACCCCGGCCAGGAGAACAGAGGTCTCTGGCCAGCCCCAGAGCCAGCGGTGATGCAGTAAGCAGAACCCTCGGCCTGCAGCCCGGAGGCTAGGAGTTCAAGTTCCAGCTCCATCACTTATGAGTTGGGTGACCTCAGGCAAGTCAAAGGACCTCTCTGAGCTTCAATTTCTTCATCCACTGATGTACATAGTACCCTGTGTCTCACAAAGCTGGGCGCTGCCACAAAACATAGGAGAACACCCAGCACATGCCAGCAGGGCATGGGCTTGAGTGACCCTGAGGGAGGGGCTGCATGGGGCCCTGAGCCTCTCCACCTCCACTGGCTTTTCCTTGTGCCTCTCTGGCCCCGCTTTCTCTTCTGTGGTTTTGCCTTTTAAAGACCCCTTTCTTTCCACTCCACTCCACTCTTGTCTTCCTGGTCCAGCCACCATCCTCCTCACCCTCCCCCCACCGGTGATTTGCCAACTGGCCCCTATATCCAGGTTGTCCCCCATCCCCTGTGCAATCTGTTCTTCTTTTGTAGCTAGAACAGTCTTCATAAAATGAGACTACAGCCATGTTCCCGTTACTCTTAGGGCAAAGACCACAGCCTTCAAGACAGGCCCTGCATGTTCAGCTGCTGCTGACTTCTCCGGGCCTCAGCTCTGTCATGTAACCCCTGCCTCTAGGCTCCAGAACCACTGCCTCTCTCTTACTTCTGACAAATAGCCACACTTCCCTTCTACCTCAGGACCTTTGCACAGGCGGCTCCTGTTACCTGTGAGATAGCTCTTCTTCCCTTTTTTCCCCGACTCAACTCTTACTCAAACTCTGGGTCTAAGGAAAGCCTTCCTCCACCCCAGGGTGGTCTGCACCCCCCAACGCACCCGTGGCACCCTTGACTTTTTCTTCAACGCACTTATCACGGCTTGAACTTACACACACTCATACACATGCACACCTGCAATTATTTGATAGATGTTTCTTCTCTCCCTCTAGACCAGGAGTCAGGAAACTACAGGCTGTCACTTGATTTCATAAATAAAGTTTTATTGGAACCAGCCACAGCCACTCCTTTGTATATTGTCTATGGCTGCTTTCCTGGAGCCCACGAGGCCTTATATGGATGCTATCAGGCTCTTCACAGAAAGAGTTGGCTCACCCCTGCTCTAGACTGTACATTCACGGCGGCAGTACCCCTTCCGTATTGCTCCCCCTCGTCACCTCCGCCCTGGCCAGGCCAGCACAGAACAGACACTCGATAGATACACGCTTCTTTGATAAGTTATGATTTTTACCTTGTCAAACTGTATTGACTTGCGTCATTAAAACTGCAGATTCCATCAGGAATAGATGTCCCTGGGAAGATTCCAAGACCATTTTCTGGCAAGTCGTTCAATACAATAGTGATATCCCGACACAGGCTGGCATGTCAAGAGTTTCAAAGCAGCTATTGGCCGATGGGACCGTCACGCATCCCTCTGTAAGTGCAGCATTACCCACGTGCATGGACCGTAAAGGTACACGGGAAGAAGCATAAACCCGCATTCGAGAGATTACAAATTGAGTAGATTTATGGAAACGCATCACAAGATGTCTTTTAAACATGTTCATGAAGGCTGTTTCTATACACACTCCAAAGAACTGATTGACGAATTCAGTGAAAATGTCTGTTTTATTGTGACACAGAGGAAATAACTGGGTTTTTTTTTTTTTCTTTTTCAACTACTTGTTCTGACTTAGTATAGAATGTTAACAATACCCAGACACGGTGCTAGGCACTTTTTATGTATTTCTGGAACTTACCACGAACTCCTGCAGAGCAGGTCTCATTATCATTCCTGCCTTCCCAAGGAGATAAACTGAGGCTCAGAGACCACACACTCAGCAAGTGACAGGACTAGACAGCCACAGGTCTGTCTGGCTGAAAGCTAGCACGGCACCTGCTGCCTAAGCAAGGCTGTGAGGATGGTGGCAAATGTAAAACCGTGTCGTCAATGTGCTCGAAGCCCTCGAGGACAGGACGCTGCCTGGCGCCTCTGTGGCCCCCCGTTTCACACGGCGGGAGGTACCATGCCATGACAAAGCTGCAATGGGGAATATATGCAGAGCAGGCTTTTAAGAACCTTGAATGTACTGATTCATTTTTTCGTTTTAATTTTGTGTTTGATTTTAACTAATTTTTTTAAATGAATAAATGACTACCACAGAGTGTAAAGGTTAAAAATGCTGACTCCGGAGTACAGGCCTGGGCTTAAATCCCAGCCCTGCCACTTTCCAGCTGTGTGACCTTGGGAAATCTCTCCAGCGTCTCTGAGCCTCAGTTTCCTCATCTTTGAAATGGGGATGCTCACGATGCTTGTGCCCAAGGGGTTACCATGGTGACGGAATGAGACAGTCATGTCCTGCCTTTAGCACAGTGCCTATTGCTGGGGTGTGGTGTGCCCCTTGCCGGCCCTGAGGTGCCCCCTGGGGCAAGCACACTCCCTGGGAGAGACCCAGGGACACGCCCCACCTGTGGGCTCCAGAGTCTGGTGGGTGAGCTTCCATCCTAGACGAACGGAAGCACCAGCTGGCAGGACAGCTCTGGTTCAGGGTCCGGCTCCCCTCCCCACCTCCCGATGACACCCGTGCAGTTCCCAACGACACCTACCGGCAGACTTTGGAGTGAACTTGTCTCGGTTTGCAGCACACACAGCCAGCAGTCTGTAGCCGAGGTCCAGGTCGAACCCCTGCTGGGCTGCCACCCGACTGACCACCTGTGGGCAAGAGGGGAGGAAGGGCAGGGTGAGTCACTGCCTGCACAAAGCCACTGAGCCCAGAGTGGGTGGATAGGCCCCTTTTGCAGGTGACACAGGTGAGGTAGGTAGGCTAAGGCAGAGCTGGATTGCACTATGCCTTGTTCAGTCGCTCAGCAAACACTTTTAAACACCTCTTCTGTGCCAGGCCCTGGGATCCCTGTGCTTCTGAGACAGCCCTCGGGGACCAACTCCAACCCCATAGACCCTGCTGCTTTCAAGGGTTCAAATTCAGCCACATTCTAGAAGTTGGGATGCCATCCCATCATCTTTAGGGTCTCTGTTCCACCTGTGTGGCTCTTCAATCTCCCTTCCAAGTCTGAGCCCTCGGAATTCTCCTACCCCGCCCCCCACCCCTTACTGAGCTCTTGTACCCACTGTCTTGAGGTGCTCGCTGCCCCTTGCCACTCCCATGGCATCAGCATCCCATGGGGCCTGTTAAGAAATGCAGCCCGCATCTGCACCTAGCACGAAGCACTGATTTAGAACCTGCTGCTTCCCGTGGAGCTTCGGGTCAGAGCCACCCAGTGACTGCTAAGGCTCCCTGGATGGGGCAGACGCTCGCAACGTGGCTCCGTGTGCGGCTCCATATCAAGCACCCTGCAGCCCCTCAAACCTCAGCCTGGAAACTGCAGGACTCCCAGGCTCAGCCTGGGGTCTATCCCCAGCGCCATGCCCAGCTGCACACAGGTAGCTTCCGTGACAGCAGGTGAGCATTTAGAGCCCCAAGGTCCCGCCTATCTCCTAGTAAATCTCACAAGCAGGAGCTAAAGGAGTGAGAGACGGGAAACTGGGAGGACTAAGTCCCTGAGGGGGCAGCGTGGGCTCGGGGTGCTCTGGGGCCCCCAAATGGCTCTGCAGGGCCCTGCCCATCTGGCTTCGCTCCATCCCTACCATTCCCAGGTGTCCTGCAACTGCAACTGCCAGATCTGCTCCCTCCCACCCGCCTTCCTCATTAAGAGCAGCAAAATGAGCTTTCCTTATTAGGAAGGAAGGACCTTGGAAAATGGAGTTTAGAAAGCAGCTGGGGTGGCTGGGAGCGAGCGGGAAGGAAGCACAGCCAGATGTGGTGGGCTGGTGCTTCTGAGACAGCGCTCGGGGACCACCTGCTCTAGAGGCGCAGAGGGGCCTCAGGCTGCCAGGGGTTCGTCCTGGCCCCTGGATCCATCAGAACAGCTCCCCGTTACCTGCTTTGTGTGTTAGGGGCTTGTTACAGGGCGCTGGGGCTAAAAGGGGCGGGAAAACCTCCTCATTTACATACACACACTGGAGGCCCAGAGAGTGTCACACGATGAATCAGAGAGGAGCCAACCGATTCCCTTTCCCAAGACCACCACCGACTCTTGGAATGGGGCTCTGGGCCCTCCCGGCAGCCCCCTCCTGGGAGTTCCCTGTTCACGGCTAATGTCTGAGCCCAGACGGGAGGAAAAGGGACGTTGCCACGTTAGGCCATTTGCTCAGCTTCTGTGCTGCAAACAGAAGCCCCTGGCACAGCAATCTTCCACTTTCCCTGGGCCTCTTTCCCATAGGCTCGACTTGTCCCTCCACATGTTCCAGATTCACTGGGCCACCCCAGGGCAGGGGCATCCCATCAGTCTCACTGGCCAAGTAGAAAAACCCAGGTCCCTAACTCTTTATGGCCTGTCGACTATTTCTCTGGAGTGAGGTGGAAGGTTCTGGGCTGGAGAGGCCACTGGCTGTAGATGTGGACTCTGGAGCCCCCCTCTTTGGCAGGAGAGCCGTGGGTGGGTGCCAGCGAGCGCAGATGGCCCGCGTGGACGGAGCGGCAGTGCGGCTGCTGTCTACGGCACCAGCGGTGTAATGAAGTGCCGGCCCCCAGGCGGGAGGGATGTGTAAATGCTGTGTCCCGCCACACTGCCAGATTCTCGACGCAGCAGCACCGCGAGGTGGGCATTATTATTATCTCTGCTTCACAGATGAGAAAACTGAGGTTGGATAACAGCTCAAAGCTCGTCGGTGACAGAGCCGGGATGGGATTTCCGCGTGGCTGAAAACTCTGTGCTCTTTCCATGATGTGGCTGATTTTTCAGGCCACAAAGGGTTAAGGCCGTAACTTCCAACCTGCACGGAGGACCCTCAGGCCCTGGTTCAGGGCAAGAAGGCAAAAGTCCCTGTGTTTGGCCAATAGCAGCTAGTCCTGTTGCTCTGGTTTTTGAAAAAAATACTAGCTACATTGAGCAAGAAGGGCCTGGTGCTGAGTGCAGGCTGCAAAGGCCAAGGGTGGGAGTGGGGGTGGGGGTGGGGGTGGGGGTAGAGGAGCAGGGAGTGTCTGCTTGTCACTGAGTCCCCTGAACCCAAGATTTCAAAAGGGTCACTGGCTCCAGCAGCCTCCTTTCACTGATGAGGAAGCCGAGGCCCAGAGAGGGCAGGACCTTGCACAAGGTCACACAGCACAGGTGTGGCAGAGTGAGCTAAGCGGAACCCCGGGACCCTAGAGTTCCTCATGTACTGCTACCCCACTGGCTTCCTCTGACCCAGCCTGAGGACCCCTGGGAAAGCCCTGTGGGATGGCGTTTCACTGGCAGAGGTGGGGACAGAGGGCTCAGTCGCGCAGCTTGTTTTCCAGAGAGGCTGCTCCCACCCAATGGGCACGGCGCCGTTCCTGAAGGTCTCGGGGTGTGCAGACCCCTCCCTGAGCAAGGTGAGCGGCCATGGCGCTGCTGCCCTCTGCTGGCTGCCCCGGCCCTGCTGCCTCGGCTCACCCGCCTGGCTGTCAGACACCCAGACCCAGGGAGCCAGGGGGACCTCGGGGGTCCGGGAGTCCTGCCCTCGTGCCACAGCAGGGAGGGAGACTGAAGTCCAGAGACAAGACAAGATGGGGGACTTGCTTGAGGTCATGTGGCAAATGACCCAACATAGTCACTGTGTTGCCCTGAAACGCAGTCAGCCTGTGGCCACAAGCAGGACAGGCTGTCTTGGGGACACTGGAGAAGGGGATCCTGCTCCGGCAGGGGCGGGACCCGACAGGCCTTTCTGACTGCGACATCCTGTGAGGCTGGGGGACTCCTCCTGGAAGAGACGGAGGTGAGGGCTGCCGATGTGCACCCGCTCCCCCTCGGACCTCTCTCCTGCCGACCCCCACTCCGTGCACTGGCCACTGAGCACATGTCCAGAGTGTTCCGCCTCAGGGGAGGAAGAACACGCCAGTCTAGAGGGCACCCAAGAGGCTCGGCCCTGCTGCATCAGGAGCACCCTGTTCCGGAGAGGAGGTGGTGGCCCAGGGCTGCCGCGGGCCTCGGGCAGAGCTGTGGGGCTCCCGTGCTACACTCTGAAGTCCTAGGGTGTGATGGGGACCTGGGGCAGGGCCCGGCCCAGGTCCAGAGTCTGTCACTTTAATTGTGTCTGAGATACTTAGAAGCTGGTATGGCAAAAATGTGTCCATTGGCTGCCTGAGGCTAAGTGGTTTTTAATTTATATCCTTAAAGTAAGCCGGATCCAGAGGAATTTGGAATTTGTTCCCAGAGGTCACTTAGGGGATTGCAGCAACCTGGAGCACTCGGGCTGCCACCTGGATGGGGAAGGGTACATGTGCATGCGTGTGTGCATGTGTGTGTGCGTGTGCGTGCGTGTGCCCGTGGGTGTGGGTGTGTGCTGGGGAGGAGAGGTCAGCCGCTTGCCCAGCCAAGGTCTCTGCCCTGCACCATCCTGTCCCTCCCCATGCGGCAGGGCTGAGGTTGAGGATGCCCAGGGAAGGGGGCACTGGCAACAGGGCCCAGGGGACTTCTGGGGCTAAGTGACAACAGCCTGAAACTGGGGTAAGCTGCTCCCCTTGGTTGCCTTGTTTATAAAATGGGATTGTGATCAGCCGGGCTGGTGGCTCACACCTGTAATCCCAGCACTTTGGGAGGCTGAGGCAGGAGGATTGCTTGAGGCCAGGAGTTCAAGACCAAACTGGGCAACATAGTGAGACCCCACCTCTACAAAAAAATTTAAAAATTAGCCAGTTGTGGTGGCGCATGCCTGTAGTCCCAGCTACTTGGGAGGCTGAGGCAGGAGGATCACTAGAGCCCAGGAGTTCAAGGTTGCAGTGAGCGATGATGGCACCACTGCACTCCAGCCTGGGTGACACAGTGAGACCCTGCCCACTGTGAAGGGTCTCCATAAGGATCCAAGGAAACAGTGCCCGGGAAAATACTTTGGGCACTGAGGGTGCCTTCTATGACCACCCCTGCCAGCTGCTTCCTGCCCCTGGCTCTACTGATCTCTAAGGGACAGGTGGACTCAGGTCTCTGCAGCTGCAGCTGGTGCGTCAAGGGTCCCTTTCTGACTAAGCAGCGGGCTAGAGGGGTGGGGGGCAAGATCTGGCCACTCCGACAAGCTTGTGTCCCCCACTGGGCCCAGGAGAGCTAGTGCTGGGCCTCTGTGCCCAGTTTCCCCGCCTGGAGAGCCATGGTCTCCTCTCTGTCCTCCCTGGGCTCCCTATAACCCCTACATGGACGTTCCCCATTCAGAGCTCTCGTCCTCACACAAACAAATCCCACCACTCTCTTGCTTACGACCGTGCGGGGCTCCCCACTGCCCTCCAAATAATGTCCAGTGATGTCCAGATTCTGCTTGTGTGGCCTGCTGGCCCTGCGTTCGCTGCTCTCTGCTTACCCTCTTCCTCCCCTAGGCTGCAGCCACCCAAGCCTTCTTTCTGTTCCTTGAGCAGATAAAGCCCCAGGGCCTTTGCACTGGCAGTTCCCTGTTCCTGGAACGTGCTTCTCTCTCATCCTCCCAAGGGGGCCACCCCTTCAGGAGACTTTCCTGACCTGTACCCTGCCCGCTCTCCCACAGCCCTGCTGTGTGTCCTAATTTGCTCAGTTTGCTCCTTGAGAGTGACCCCTTGGTGTCCAGCACAGGGCCTGGCCCACAGTAGGGACCCAGTGAATGTTTGCTGAATGAATACATGGACAACAGGGCCGTGGCTGGCCGGGGCCATTGTCCAGTTCAGTCTCGAGTCCCATGTCTCAGGCAGGGTCACGCTCAGGGCAGTGTGCTGGGGATCGTGGCAGCCTGCCTGGCCACACACTGTGCACCATACCCTCCTCCTCCTTCCCTGCAGCTGCCAGCAGCTGGGGTGAGCGTGAGGGCGCCTCTGGCAACATCTGTCCCTGCCCACAGGGCTTAGCCTGGAACCAGGATCCCGCAAAGAGGATTAAGGGTGCTGGAGGAGGGAGAGGGGAGCCCAGGCTGGAGGATGAGGAAGACTGGACAGTGCAGGTGGCTGCCTGATTTGGCCTGGTGGCCCTAAAGAAGCCAGATGGTGTCAGCTTCTGACCAACAGAGAAGCCCTGGAAGGGTCTCGGCTGCAGCCCTGCCCAGCATCCCTCCTGGCCAAGGGCATGCTCTCTAGAGGCAGACAGGCCCCGACTGGAATCCCAGGCCCACTTCTAAGGCTGTGGGACCTCGGGGACGTCAGTGACAGCAATTCTGTGTCGTCCTCTGTAAAGTGGGGAAGGTGGCAGGACCAGCCTCCTGGGGAGGTTCAGAGAGAAGGCACACACCCTGAGCCGGTCCGCGTCAGGCACAGGACAGGGGCTTTGCAATGACGGCCCGTGTCACCACCATTTCTCTGCTCCAGGCCAGGGCCGTGCTGGGCCTTTCGTCCCCCTGCTGTCTGGAGCTTTTCAGGAAACATGGTGCCCCTGAACTGTGCCCACTGTTCCTGCCTGGCCAGGCAGCGTTCTTGGTCCTCCTCTCCCAGCCTCGGGATAGGCGGCTCTCCAGCAATCTGCTCACCCACATGCCCTTCAAAGCTGACTCACGGCCTTCTGAGCAGCCGCCCTCCCTGGCCCATGAAGTCCCTCACACTTTATGGATACAGGCCACATAGCTGGGGACATTCACAAGCTGTGAACACATGGCTCTGCTGGCTGGCAAGCCTGCCACAAGCTCTGGGCCTGGCCTGTGCCCAGCTTATATCCTAGACCCTCACCCAGTTCTCTGGGTTCTGCTGGATGACTGGGCTTTCGCACATGCTGTTCCACGTGCCTGGAACGCTCTTGCCATCCTCAGCTGCTTGGCAGACTCCTGCACATGTGTGGTGGCTCCTTTCCTCAGTTGTCCGTGACACGTCCCACCTCCCAGGCAATTAAGGCTTCCCTGCTCTGTGCTGCCTTCACCTTGCACACTGTTATCTTGGTCATCGCTTACACCTCTGCCTCCCCCGACTGAAGAGGAGACGAGGCTTGGTAAAGTCTCATTCATCTTTGGTGTCCCTGGACTCAGCAGAGGGGATCACACGTGACAGATGAGGGATCACTCCGTGTTTATTTGGCTGGCTGGGTGCAGTGGGGGCTCAGTGAATGTGTCCGTGAGTGGATAGGGGTGTGGTAACTAGAAAAAGGGCTCCACAGTGTTTGCTAAATGAATGAATAACCGGATAAAAGAATGGCTGAAAACTCTTTAAGAGTCTCTCTGCTCTGCTTATGATGGGACACTGACCCCCAAAGCAAGCCCTGTGTCATTCTCATCAAGTGTGGGGAACCCGCAGTCCATGGGGACTGTGTCTCCTCATCAGACCTACGTCCCCTAGGGGGTGTGTCTGTGGGGGCACACGCAGCTGGACCATCCCCTCCAGCACTGACGTCTTCCCAGCTCTCACCCCTCCGAGGTCTGGCGGCCCCCGACACCTGGACGGGCACGCCAGCCCCCAGCCATCAGGTGGGCACGAGCGCAGGCGGGAGGGCGCGGACTCACCGTCAAACAGCCCATCAGGCTCTGCTCGAAGGGCCGCTGGAAGGCTCTCGGGTCTCCGCACCAGTCCAGCAGCTCCGTGGCGGCATTGTGGAAGTTGGCAGGATTCTGTAAGTGCTGTGGGCAAGGAAAAGGAGGCAGGTGAGGCTCCAGGAATGAGGCCGGCACAGGCAGTGTGTGGGACTGGGGCAGGGAAGACCCCAGCCTAGCGAGGGGGAGGAGAGTCACCGACAGGGGCAAAGTGGCAGGACAGGATCAACGAGCTTCCTCACCCTCCCTCCCCTCATCCCTGCAGGAGGGAGATCAGCGGTCCCATTGCAAAGATGGGAAACCCAACGTCTAGAGAAAGCCAATGACATCAGATAGCAAAGTGACCTCTGGATGCTGGTGGTGTGGGGAGGTGGACCCAGCAGGGTTCTGGAGGGTGGTGTCGGCTCCCATACTTGGAGGCTGGCTCTCCCTGATTGAGGGCAGGCCGGCCCTGGAGGTGCCTCCTGATTAACCCTCGCTAGCAAAGCCCGGGTCTAGCCTCCCACCAGCTCTGGCTTTAGAACAAGCTCTGCCTTAGCCAAACAGGGCGGGAAGAAGGGAGAGGCCACACCCAGCTGGGAGGGGGGACCGAAGCCCACAGTGCTCCAGTGGTTTGCCACACTAGGGTCTGGCGTGTGTAGCTTAGTGTCCCAAATTCCCCAGGCCCAGATCTCCTGGGCCTTGTCTGGCTCAGATGGGGGCTGCTGACATGGGCCTGAGCTCAGCCCCCTCCCACTCAGGGTCTGAGTCAAGAGAGACTGAATTCTGGTGCCAGGGTGCCCAGGCCACAGGGCTGGTGGGGTAAGGGGCAGTGGCTCCCATAGCCACCTACATTCTTTGGCGCTTACTCTTCAAGACTTAGCTGTTGGCCCAGGCCCTCTGAGTTTGGCACTGAGTCCGGGAGATAAATGACTTGGCCAGAAGCAGGGAGCAGGTTAGGGGCAAAGCTGGAATTCCGGGGTAGGATTTTGGCCAAATAGTGGGTGTGGCTGGCTGTGTCCTCCAGGGGGACCCTTAGAGGGTGTCCACAAGGGTCGGCATGAGAGCCAGCGGCACAGCTGCAGAGATGGTGGCACCTCCCGAGGTCCCTCTTGCCTTGGTGCTGGGAGAGACAGCAGAACAGCCGCTGCCCAGGGTGGGCAGACCCGCTAACCCAACCTGCAGCTCGAGCCTGCCCTGGAGCCGAGGCAGGGAGGGGTTCGGGAGCCGCAGGCCCCAGAATCGGGAGGGGAGCAGTGTGTGTTGTGGGAGCCCCTGTGGGACAGGCACCCTGGAGTCACACTCTGCTATCTCCCTTACAAGCCACTGACCTAGCATGGTCCCCTCACCCCTGAGGATCAGTGGCCCAGGTGTGGCAGTGGGAACTTTGGTTTCTCTTGTTTAGGTTTCCATGGCTGTTGCTGCACTGTGGTTTGTGCAAAGCAAGATTCAGAAAACAGATGGAAGAAGGTGAAATGAATTAGAACATCCTCCTTCCTTGGAAGTAAAGGGAGAGAAGAGATGAGAGGAGGAGGAGGGCGAGTAAGGAGCAGCAAGCAGCCGACACGGGGTGCAGGGAGCACTCAACACGATGAGGCTGCTACGGCCCCTGGCACAGCGCCTGGCACGTGGGGTGCTCCCTCGTGGGGCTGCCCTGGGCCCGACTCCGTCTCCCAAAGGCTCCCCTGGAAGCACAGCCGCTCGCGGCAGCTCTCAGCCCTGGCTCTTTCTGCAAGGGCGACACTCCCTGCACGTGACTCACGCAAGACAGGCGGAACGTCCACGTACAGAAGCGTGCCCTTGGAGAGGGCAGCAGCGGGTCTCACTTCTGCCTCATGCGCCCTCTGTCTGAAACACGCCCCTCAGAGGCCACGGCGCAGTCTGGGCTCCACGCGGAAAGCCATGCAAAACAGCTCACCCCTGCCCAGCTGCCTCCCCTGCTAACCAAGTTGTTCCATCTACTTACGTGATGTCACACCCAATTAGCGGGATCGGCAGCCTCCGCATGCTGCTCCCTGCCCGCAGCTGGCCACAGCACCCCCTGTGGGGCTCTGAGTTCGAGAGTGGCCTCTGAGTCTTATTCGGGGGCCTGCGTGCCCAGCCTTCCAGATCTCGCCACCTCTGAGACCCTCTGCCCTCACCCAGACAGCTCGTGTGGCCTTCATCTGTGGGTGCGTCTCGGGGGGAAAAGCATCCCCTTTGCTGGCCACTGTGCAGCAGCTCTGTGGCCTTGGCCAAGGCGCCTCTCTGTGCCCTTGTCGCCGGTTCCAACCAATGAGGTGGCTGAAGCACGTGGCGACACGGAGGGATCTGGTGAAACATGCGGGACAGACCTGGGCCAAACTCTGTCTCAGCCACTGAGCCACACAGCCCGGGGGATGTCACTGAACTTCAGCTCCTTCATCTAAGAAGTGGGGTGGTAACAGCACGCAGGGCTGCTGCCAAGTCTGGAAACAATATACGTGAGGGGCCCGGCAGGGAGGAGGAGCTGGGTAGGGGCTGCCATTGCTGTTCATGCGGGGCCCTCTCCACAGTCCTTGCTTCTCTTAGGAGCCTCTTGTAGGTAGAAACAGCCTGCTGTTCGCTTCTGGAACCCTAAAGACTGGCACAAGGCTGGAGCCCTGCAGGAAATAGTGAGCTGTCCAGAGGATGGTCCGTCTGTGAGGCCAGCAAACTGGCCACTGCAGAACGGGTCCCCAGTGGCACGTGGAGAGCCAGGGCTGGGCAGGGCTGAGCTTGGCCAGCCTGGGATGGTCTGGGGATAGGAGCACACCTTTGAATCACAGGCAGAGGCTTCCCTGGCTGTGGCTGTTACTGGACACTAATGCCCTGTCCCCCACCAGAAGGCTTGCCCATCTCCACAATTCCTCAGAAGAGCTGGGGTACGTCCAGTGGCCACAGAGTCTGCTGGGGCAGGAGCAGGGCATGCCAATGCCCAGACCAGAGACTGGCTCCCCTTGAAGTGATGGATTCATCTTCTCATCAGCCTATCTGTCCATCAACCCCCTAGTCCATCTGCGAATCAAATGATCCATCCATTCATCCATGCATCTGTCTATCCATGCATCCAAAATGAATCAACTCATTCATCCATCTGTTCACTTGCCCACCTGCCCATTCATCCATTCACTACTTTATCCATCACTCACCCATCTACCTACCTAGTCATTCATCTACCTATTTGCCCATTCATCCAGAAGTTAATCTATCCAGCCACCCACCTATCCATTCATCCACCCATTTATCCATTCGTCATCTATACATAACCACCCACTTGCCCATCTAACTATCCATCCATATGTCCATCCATCCACCCCTCCCTGCTCCATTCCCTTATGTAACCATATATCAGTCTACCTCTCCCTTGCACCCACCCAAAACACATGCCATGCCCCCCGCCCCCCGCCCCAGGCTGGGCCCCATGCTAGATTCTGCTGACTTAGAGATGAATGTGGCACATCCCTCGACCCTCAAGCTCAGCCTGGTGGGGGACCTGACATACGCCCACAGGGCCTATAGCTCCAGGGAGAAAGAGCAGGGTGGGTGAGGTAGCTGGGTGCCCAGGAAGCCCTCGAGTTCAGGGACAGGGGTGTGCAGAGGCTCAGAAGGGTTCGGGGTGGCTGCTGAGCAAGAATGAGCGGATTTGCAGGGCTGGTGGAGCCAGATGTGCCTTCAACCTCGGGCGGGGCATGTTGCAGAGAGGGAGCACTGGTCTTCCCAGGACTGAGGCTGAGAGGGGGCAAAGGCAGCTGAGCTACAGGCCTGCAGGGGAGGAGGGCCGCAGGGTGCTGGGGGCGGAGGCCAGCAATGCTAGAGCCAGGCGGGTTGGGGAGGGAAGGCTGTGCGGAGAGGTGAGGCTGCTGATGGGAGCCACAGCCCATACCAGCCCCGGGTCTGCGCAGCCGACACATCTGTCATCCTCCGCGCGTGCAGACATGCTCGCCTTTCTCTTCTGATTAGGTTACGGGATGCCTGAGAATCAACAGTCCTCAGGCAGCCGTGGAGCAGAAGGATGTCAGCGTTGAGCTGCCTCTGACCGGAGGTGCAGGAGGAGGGGCGTGGAGGACACAGGGAACTTCGGACAGCCCAGGGGGCATCCGGACCGCCCGCTCACACCCACAAACGCCACTGTGCCCTTTGTGCGCGTGTGGCACACTCGCATGCAGGGGGGGGATGCTGGGGCCCCGGCCCTAGCTGCCTGACTGCGCATTAATTATGATGCCCATTTTACAGATGAAGCAAGACGAAGCAGCAACTTACTCAAGGTCGCACAGCTTGTAAGTGGTGGAACGGGGACAAAGGTTCCCTGACTTGTAAATCTGACCTGTGCATGCCATGCTTCAGGGTTCGCAGCCCTGGGAGTGGGAGCTGCTTCTGGGTGGGCCTCTGCCCACGCTGGACCCAGGGAGGGCCAAGGGACTCAAGTACACCCTGGCTTCCGGTGACACAGAGCTGGGTGCTGGGAGCAGGTCTCAGGAGGAGCGGCGTGCCTGGCACATGAGGGCTCGTGGACAGGGGCCATGACGGCGCCGCAGGGGCTGGGGTCAGTGCCAGCTGCGCCATGGGCTGGAGAAAGTGGGTCAGAGGCAGAGCTGGGAGAGCCCTGCAGAGCCCCAGGAGGAGGAGGGAAGGCGGGGAGGAGGGAAGGCGGGGGACGAGGGAGGCGCTTGTCTGGTTTCTATTCTGCAACTGTGAGCAGAGGCGCGTAATTGGTGTTTGGGAGAGCTGTTCAGGCTGGGTTCAATCTGTAACAAGTCTTCTTCAATTTCCTCTCCTCAGACCCCGCACCGGCTTCCAGATTGCTCTGTTTGATGCTAATGAGAGGACACCCATCCCTCCTTCATTCCCGAGGAATAGCCACAGCGCCACTGGACGGTCACCTCGGGCAGGCTCCGTGGGGTCCTGGCCCCCAGGAATGGGAGGCTGGGTCTGGGGGGGAGCCGAGAGCCCTGCCAGACTGGGGTCCTGGGGCTGTGGCCCACGCCAGTTGCGAGAGCTTTCTGCTAAGCCTGCCTAAGCCAGGGCCCCCGCCCAGCACTCAGATACAGAGGACAACAGACAGCCACCAATCACCCACGACGTGCCAGGGCTGGGCTATGTGGGTCACAGAAGCCTATGAGGGAGGCCCCACCTGACACAGGAGGAGACTGAGGCTTGGAGAAATGAAGGACCGGCCTGAGATCCCACAATGGGGACAGAGAGGAATGAGGACTCAGGTCTGGGTCTGTCTGACGCCAAAGCCCACGCCCCTCCCGCTACACCTGCCGCCTCCTCTAGGGAGGTAAGACCATTCCATCTGCAAAGCAGCAGCCTCGCTGGGCTGCGGGAGGCTGAGCCCAGAGGTGGGTACATCACTCTTAGCCACCGCTGGGAGCGCCCCTGTGAGAGGTTCCCACCTCCCAACAATCCAGATGGGGGTGCTCTTGGGCGAACTGCCTCTTGGGCTTGGCGTGAGCATCGGCAGGGGAGGGGAATTCACCACCCTCTGGCATGAGGTCCTCCCAGCACCAGTAGGGCCGAGTTCTGGGCTGCGTGACTTCAGGCTACTCCATTCCTCTTTCTGTGCCTCAGTTTCTTTTCCTGTAAAACGATCTAATGTCTTAGCTGGGCGTGGTGGCACACCTGTCGTACCAGCTACTCAGGAGGCTGCGGCGGGAGGATCCCTTGAGCCCAGGAGTTTGAGGTTGCAGTGAGCTACGTTATGATTGTGCCACTGCACTCCAGCCTGGGTGACGGAGCAAGACCCTGTCTCTAAAAACATAAAATAAAATGATCTAATTAACCAGAACCTTTTCTTCTCTTGTGACTTTTTTTAAGAGAACAGCTGGAACAGAGGGGCAGAAAGCACAGATCTGGGAAGGATGTGGCTGCAGATCGCAATGTTGGGGACTTACTGTGTCCTCCAAACAGCCCAGGGCACGACACCAGCCCAAAGTCATACAGCTGGGAAGGGAGAGGAGGAAGGGACCGGGCAGCAGCGCTGGCGTTGAAACTCAGGAGTGTGTGACTCCAGCGTTAGGCTGGTCGGTGCCAGCATGCCAACAATGGTCTCACCAGGTGGGTGGTCAGGGAGCCCCTGGCGCTGGCCCATGCCCACCATCCCCCCAGTGCCCGCCGGATGCCCCGAGGCTGCAGCAGAAGCCTGCGCCGCCCCCCCGCGCCCACCTGCTTGATGCACTGCAGTCGGTCATTGGTCTGCTGGATGTGCCTGTCCATAGAATTCATTCTGGCCGTTTCGCTGGGTTCTACCCGAGAGCCATGAACGTTGTCCAGCCTGTGAAGAGAGAGGGCACAGGGTGTCACCGAGATCGTGCCAGGCCTGCCAACCTCACACTGGGCCCCCAGCCACCCTCTGCTCACAACACCAGCAGGTTCCAGGGCTCTTTGCTGGGCCCTACAGGGTCGCGGGGGTCACAGCTGGAGCGCCCCGCTGGGCTGAGGGCAGGAGGCGCTCCTGGGTGTGAGCACCGGGCAGGCACGCCCACCAGGAGACGAGGAACTACACATGTGGGTGCACGCATTTCCGTATGTGCACATGTGTGTTAGGTGGGCGGCGGGGGAGGGAAACGGCGTCCCCATGCCTGGACTCCTGGTTCAGGGCTTGGCCCCCTCAATGAGGCTGTGTGTGTGTGTGTGTGTGTGTGTGTGTGCGCATATGCATGCGAGGACCTTCTTGTGTGACAACCTGCACGGCAGGTGTGATCCGAGTACAGATCTCCTGTCACGGGGGCCACCTGCCCTCCCCAAATCCCTCATGCTTTAGAGTTCTTCGCACTTCACAAACCATGCACAACTCCATTTTTCCACTTTGTCACACCCCCGCCCCCACCTCCTGGAAAAGGACAGTGGGAGGCACACACCCATTTTCCAGAAACTGAAGGCTCAGGGAGAGGAAGGGAGTCACCTGACACAGTGAGCTGGCATCGGGGCCCACAGCAGGACCCCGGCTCCTGACCACCGGCCCAGGGCCACTTCTACTGCACAGGCCGAGCAGTCGGGCGCCTGAAGTCCTGGGCACAAGGCTCGCCCTTCCTGAACTGGGGTGCAGTGGGTGCCCATGTCCTTAGGCCAAAGCAGAAGTCTGCCCACTGCCAGCTCGGTTTGCCCTCCCACATCCACACTGGGGTCGGACCCAGGGTGCTGGACAGGAGGCCCATGGCCCTAGCTTTCTCTGCTATCCCACCACACTGTCCCCTAAAGACCCCTCATCCCTGGTCACGTCAACAAAGGTCCCATTTGCCCAGGACTTTTCATGCGCTGGGCACCTGCATTCTCTCCTTCCAGGCCCACTCTGTCAGGCTAGGATCATCTCCATTTTACAGATGAGGAAACTGAGGTCCCCAGATCTGCTGGGCCCCCTTGGCTAATAGAATTTTGGGCCGTGCCTGTCTGCTTTCGGCGTCCTGACTCTGTCTGCAGCGTGAGCACCCTCACTGAGGGAACCAACGCCACCGCCTGGCCCCAGCCTCGGGAAGAAAGCCCTGTTCCTCCTCCTCCAACGAGCTCTTACTACACATCCTTTAAAGCAATTCTTATCGTGCCACGTGTGTTTGAAAAGGTAATTCATTTTTATAGTTTGAAAATCAGAAAGTCCACAAGGGTACCCAGTGCTGAGTCCTGGCCCCGTCCCCGCACCCCAAGTGCCCTTCCTAGGAGAACCGGTGCCATCACTTCCCCTTCCAGACAGCCTCGTGTTCTAGAAGCAAATATCTACGAGTACCATCGCCTGCTTTTTCTTTTTTAAGAAACATAAAACAATAGCATTCTATACACATTATCTGGACCTTACTTTTTTCCTCGTGATAGTATATCTCAAAGTTGATTCCACATCGAGACACATAGGGCCCTTTTCATTTTGCAATGGCTGCACAGTATTCCAAGGTATGGATGAAGCATTTATCCAACCAACATCTGACTATTTACCCCCCAGCCAGGGGCTGTTTTAAGGCCTGAGGCCCCAGACAGGGCCCTTCCACTCGGGGATTCACACTCCAGCCTGAAATGATGGAGCCTGAAGCTGTTACCAAATTTTTACCACTGCAAACAGTGTTGCAGGCATAACCTTTCATATCGGCACATCACACACATGTGAATTAATCTGGAGAGCACACTCTCAGAGCGGAGTTGCTGGGTCATGTGGGCATTTGTACTTGTGATAAGTGCTTTCTGAAGCTCTCCAGCAAGAAGGTAAAAGAGAGGCTCTGCCCACATTCATTGCTTCCACCCCCACCCTGCCAGCCATCACACACCCTGATGGCCAGATTCTCCACCCATCCTTTCTCCACCTAAATGCCTGCCTGTCCATCCATCCACCCACCTGTTCAGACAACTCTAGTCTCCACTTGCTCATCCACAAATGCTTCCACTCACCTAGAAAATGCTTTTTAATAACTATGCTGTGCTGGGTCCCAGGCTAGATCGATAGGGCGTGTGGAGGTTAGAATAAAACAATTTTCTTGTGTTCAGGGAACTCTTGGTCCAAGCCTGTATTGACTCCAGGTCACCTATAGGTGATTATCTGTTAAGCTCCTCTTATGAGTCATTGCTGGTCCAGGCATAGTGCAGAGAAAACGCCATTATATACCCACTTTACAGATGAGGAAACTGAGGCTTGGAGGCTGTACTTAGTTGGGTAGGAGCCAGCTGCAGAATGCTGGCTTTCAGTTCATGTCCCCCGCTCTTGAACAGGTGCTGGGGAGGGGCTGGGGGCGCAGGTGTGTGTGTGTTGGGGGGAGGAAGTGGGGAGGATGCAACTACCTTTGCTGCCCCTGTACGTCCCCCAGGCAGGGGCTAAATCTCTCCTTTCGAGTTTATCTGCACGGAGCAGCTGCACTCATATGACAGGCTCCTGGAGCCAGGGACAAACGTGGGGGGTGGGAGGTGGATAGCAGGGACACAGGGGGGCCCAGGGCAGGAGCAAGCCAGTGCCACCTTCGGTGACAACACCTCAGTTCCCGGAGCCTGGCCCCATCTGAGCTGAAGGGCCCTGGTGGTCTCCCAGGCACCGTGTATGCCTGGGGGCTGCCAGGGCTTAGGCCCCCCCCAGGCACGGATGAACACCGGCTGCCGGGGTTCCAGTACAGAGTGCAGTGTCCACAGCCAGCCCGAGGGACCCATCGCACAGAGGACAGGGGCGGGCAGCTCCCATCTGGAGGAGACTGAAGGGAAGGACAAAGAAACCCCAGGCCCACCTGCCTCCACCCGCTGTCCGCAGGCGACAAAGGGACGGTGGTGGCCCGTGCAGCCGGCAGGGGGCGCTCTTGACAAGCCTAAGTGCTGTGAGGGCCAGTGGAGGTTCCTGGGCACTGTGGAGGTTCGGGGTGTTCTCCCGGCCCTCCCTCCTCTTCCTCGCTCCAGGAGGGGCTTTGAGCAGGCTCCTCGGGTTTCTTGGCCTTGGTTTCCTCACTTGTAGAACGGGATTGTGCCGAGGGGGAGTAGGTGGTCTCATAAGGCTCTGCCTCTTAGGAGGAACTGTCCCCAGCACGGGCATGGCACTGTCTCTGGGGTCAGAGAACCAGTGGGCCTTGGGGGACCGACAGAGGGTTTCTGGAGCCCACCCAGGGGGGTCCCAGGCAGGCACCGGGAGCCCAGATCTGCCCAGCCAGCGACCTGGGCTTTTCTCCCCGGCCGTGGCTCCACCTTACAGGAGCCAAGGAGTGCCAGGCTGGGCTCGGGACACCTGGGGGTCCCAGGGCAGTGGGCGGCTGGCAGGAGAGACATCACAGATCACAGCGACAGCTGTGTGTCCTGTGTTTCTTGATCTATAAAAGAATAAATGGCTGGTCAATTAAGGGGGCACCTATAGGTGAGGTGATGTTTTTAAACTTCTGAGATCAATGGTAGGAATTTGGGTTTATTAACACCAGGAATAGAAGGGACGGGAGGCTCCAGTGTCCACAGAAAAAGAGTCAAAGGCCTTGAAGGCCAAGGGTCCCAGGCATGAAGAGAGGAGGGGCTCAGGGAGGAATGAGAGAGGTAGCTTATGGAGGGGGCGGGCTGGGATATTCCATTTGTTTTGTACCTGCTAGTTCGGGTACCATACCAGGGCCTATGCAGTGCTAATTTTCTTAATCCTTAAAAGGCTCAGAGAGGTGAAGCAACTTGCCCAAGATCACACAGCCAAAAAGCTGCTGGACTGAGATTTAAATCCTCTGCTTTTCTAATTGTTAATGTGTTGTCCTTTCCACTCCTGCGGACTGGTGGTCAGAGCCTCCTGGCACTCCCCACCTCATGCAGTGCCTGGGCCCAAAGAGCTGTCCTCTTTGTTCGTCCAACCTGCCCAAACCAAGTCACTAGCTTCTGAGGCCGTCCCAGCAGCTCTGGCTCCCTGCATGCCGGCCAGGCTGGGAAGTGGCGGGCATCTAGCGGCCGGCAGAGGTCGCCCTTTGCCACGGGAGCACTGCCTGGGCTCGGTCACTGCCTCCGCCTCCGGGCACCTGGGCGCCTTTAAGCCTTTACAAGTCGCTACAAATCCTCTGTGGCTGCAGCTCCAGCGGCCAGTGAGGCCACGGCTCCCTCCTGACAGATCCCTGGCAGCCTGGCCCTGGGTGCACCCACGGCCTCAGCGCCCCCGGCTGCCTGTCTGCCTCTGGTGGGGGGTGGGCTCAAGCAGGGAACCCCCACCCGGGTTCAGGACCCCACCATCTCTCCTGGTCTGAGCAGCCGCAAGCCTGCCGGTGATGCAAAGCCAGTCAGCATGGGGGGGACTGATGGGTGCCCCCGCCCTACCACCCTCCCGCTGTGCAAGCAGGGCAAAAAGCTGGGCCTCAGTTTCCCTATCTGTGAAACGAAGGATTGGGCTAGCCACATCTTAGAATCTCCCTGTGAGGAGCTCCGGCTCTTTGGAAAAGTCCATCTCCACAAGAGTAGAACTTTGAAACTGCAGAGCCTGTCTTAGGGCAGCCCTGTGGGGAGGCCACCATTCTTCCAGGCAGCCCAAGGCCGTTGCCCGCTGCCCCTTCCACAGCTCTGTGCTTCCCTTGCTCCTTCTGCTTGGCTGGGCTCAGCTGTGCACATGGAAGGTTTTGGATGGTGACAATGGGTCACCTGGTCTTCCCAGCTCCGAGAGGTCTTGCAGGGCCGAGCTTCCATTTACACTTCTCAGCACCTGGCAAGGCGGGGCCGAGTGTACCCTTGGCGGTGCCTAGCACAGCTGGCGTGCAAGCAAAGTTAGCTGCTGTTATGCACGTAGAGCTGCTTAGAGAATACGATGTGGAGAGGGAAGGGGCCTGGGGACCACCTGTCCCGTGCCATTGTATGGCAGGGTGGGAGGCAGAGGTCAAGAGAGGGAGAGAACACAGACGGTGCCAGGGGCTGAGCTGACCCCGAATCCCCCTGGCAGTCCTAAGTAGGGCCTCTGGATTGTCCCCGGGCAGCGTCTCTCCTGGTCCGAAAGGTCAGAAGAGGCAAACGACCCTCAGCAGGCTCCTCCCTGGATGCAGGATGGGGTGCTCTTGGCTGACCCGTGGAAACGTGGTGCTCTGCAGGCAGGTCCCTAGGGTGCAGGCCAAGCTAACAGTCCAGTGTACAAACATAAGGGTTTTATTTCTCACCTTTGAGGCTTCGCTGGTTAATTGGCACACTTAACACACACGCACCCCGGGAGAGAGGCATTGGCACCGCGCGCATGTGGGCACCGGCACATACACACGCGCTCCTTTGCGCACTTAGAGCAGGTACGTGCACACACTGAATGCCGACACAGATGCACTTGAGCACACACATCTCATGACAGCTTGCACAGGCAAGTGGCGGGTCCCCGGGGAGCTATGTGAGCAGTGGTGTGCAGAAATGATTCAATCACCATGCACATCTGCAGCTCAGGTCCCCCGGGGCAAGCGGAGCTGGCAGCAGGGGTGGGAGGGCTCTACCTACAGCCCGAGAGCAGAGGCTGCCCTCCACAACACTGCCAGGGCCAGTGAGCCGGGGGGAGGGGGGGTGGGGACGCGCCTGCTGCTCGGCCTGGCGGGAGAGCCCAAGGGTCCAGGGGACCTGCCTGGCTCTTCATCAGCCTCAGACTCCGAGAAGGACAGACGTCATGAGCCTTGGGCTCAGCAGCGACCTGCCAACCTGCATGTACCAGAGCCGGCCAGGGTCCTCCTCAGCCCGGCCCCCACCTCCTCCAATTCCCAGCCGCTTCCTGTGTCCCCCGCATGGGGCTGCTCCCTGCCTCCCGGAGTGTGCTCTCAAGACCACACCTCCATGTCTTTGTCATGGACTGGCCATCAGCCCAGACTGCCCGGCCCTCTCCCATCCATCACGGTCTGGCTCAACTGTCACCCTCTTTCTTGGTTTCCCCCAGCAGAGCTGCTCACTCTCACTTCTATCCCCTCAGTGTCCCTGTCACGCACCCCCATCTCAGTGGCACTGGATCAGTGACGGACGTGTCTTTACATCCGTCTCCCCTGTCAGCTGGGATGTCTTCCAGTGACGGATCCCAGAGCCTCGCCCAGGGCCCGGTACCCAGCAGGTGCTCGTTAGATGGAGAACAGATGGCAGGCTGCACAGCCACTGTGGGTGCACACGTGACCCAGGGTGGCGAGAGCTGAAAACCCAGTGACCTAGTCCTAATCAGAGGATCTTGGGACTCAGACAGACGCTGGTCACCACGTCCAGGGCTCCCAAAGGGTGATAACATGTGCTACCAGTGGAACAAGGATGACAAGGCAGTCCACAGGCAAACCTTTTATGTTTTCATAGTGAAGTTTCTGGACGAGGACAACGATTACTGGTGAGTTCATAAACATTACTTAGGATGCAGTTGAATTAGGTAGTACAGACACCTATGTGAATTAAAGAAACTTTTTTCTTTTTTTTGAGAGAGGGTCTCTCTCAGTCGCCCTGGGTAGAGTGCTGTGGCGTCAGCCTAGCCCACAGCAACCTCAAACTCCTGGGCTCAAGTGATCCTCCTGCCTCAGCCTCCCGAGTAGCTGGAACTATAGGTGGGCACCAACACACCTGGCTAATTTTTTCTATTTTTGGTAGAGACGGGGTTTTGTTCTTGCTCAGGCTGATCTTGAACTCCTGACCTCAAGCGATCCTCCCTCCTTGGCCTCCCAGAGTGTTAGCAGCACAGGTGTGAGCCACTGCGCTGGGCCTAAAGAAACATTTTAAACCTAGTATGGATGGGATGAAACTGACTGAGGTTAGGGAGGCGCTGATGTGGACTGATGCCCTCCTCGTCTTAAAGGGAAGGAGTGGAAGCTCAGAGGGGTGCGGGCTCTGCCCGTGGTCACCCAGTAGGTGGGTCTTCCACTCCCACTCCTCGGGACCCCGCACCAGGCACGCAGCCTGGAAGCACAGAAGAGGCGGTGAAGCAAGGACAGTAGCAGAGTGACTTTGTGCTCTACCGCAGGGAAGTCAGGAAGAATGGCGAGGGTAGGGGACGAGGAGCGGGGAGGGACAGAAGAGGCAGCATGGGGCAGCTGGCCCTGTGCAGCTGCTTCTAACTCTTAGCAGGGCAGCCTGGTGGGCAGCAGTCCTGGGAGCAGACCTTCCTGTACCTGTGCCCTCACCTGTCACACAGGAAGGTGCACCTCCTCCCTACCCCATGTGCTAGGAGAGGAGCATATGAAGTCACTAAGGGGACAGTGTTCTGAAAAATTAAATTGTGGATTCAGACTGCAGCTCTTCAGAATCCGGTCCCTCCTTCCTCAACCCAGTGCTCCCGTGCCAAGGCTTGACAAGGCTCCACACCACCTGGCCAAAGAGTTCAGATGCTTTGGCTTGGCACTCGAGGCTTCCGGCAGGGTGGACCCGCTTCTCTCCATGACCCAATCTCCCAACACCCAACCTACTCCCCAGGACACCCATCGTCAACTCTGGCCAAGGGGACAATATAATGCAGCCTTGGCACTTCAGAGCAGGGGCTTTGTGTCACATGGCTATGCCTGACCACCTGTCCTGGGGCACAAAAGTTAACTCAGAAGGAGTGATGGATTACTGGGGAAAACACTCATTGATGTGGCCTGACAGAGGTGCCAGCCCACTGTCCCAACCAACCCACACGGGGCTGGGATGCCAGCTGCATTTGGGTGTACCTTGTCCCTCTGGGCCCATGATGCCATGAAGCTTGGGCCATGTTCTTGAGGCCAAAACCCTCCTGCCGTTCTCTGGCCACACTCCAAACCCCTGACCTCACAGTGAACTTCCTCGGACAGCTTCTCTCCCCAAAAGGCGAAGGAGGGCTGGATTCAGCCCTGGCAAGGCCCTTTGGGCTTTTTCTCATTCCCGAGGAAGGCCACACCCCTACTTTTTGTTCCTGCAGAATGGAAAGAGAAACTATACAACTACTGAACATACATGAGTCAAACATTAGGTCCTCTAAGTCTAGGCCCCCAACCCCGTGGCCTGTTAGGGACGACCCCTCCCCCCACCGCCTGTGGAAAAATTGTCTTCTATGGACCTTAGGAAGGGGGGTGCACTGCACAGCAGGAGGTGAGCAGCAGGCCAGCGAGCGAAGCTTCATCTGTATTTACAGCTGCTCCCTATCGCTTGCATCACCTCCTGAGCTCTGCCTCCCCCATCCCGTGGAAAATTTGTCTCCCATGAAACTGGTCCCGGGTGCCAAAAAGATTGGGGACCGCTTGCTGCCCTAAGTCACCTGGCATAAGCCTTGGAACTCTACTGTGATGTCCCAGTTATTATTACTGCACTACAGATGAAGACGCTGGGACTCCGAGAGGTCCAATGACTTGCTCGGGGTCACACTACTGAGCAGTGGCAATGCCAGGATTTGAACCCAGGTCTGGTTACAAAGCCCATGTCTTTCTGCATCGTGTTCTCCATGGGGATGTGGCAGGCCTTTCTCAACTAGACGCTGCCTTCCCCGGCCCTCACCGCCCTGAGTGAGAGGAAGGCGACTTGCACTGCTGTGGAGTGCTCAGGAGGTACAGAGAGGAGGAATCACAGGCCTGTCCAGTGCTGGGCCCAGGCCCTACGCCTCTCCCCGGAGCTCAGTGCCCATGCGGCGGCCCCAACCCAGCTCTGTCTCAAGGCTACTGCCGGTGACTGCCATGAAGTGGGGAAGAGGTGGGTGGGAACAGTTACCCTAAGGCCCTTAGAAGAGGTGAGTGGGAATGCGACTGGAGACGGAAACAGGACCCCTAATCTCCAGCGGTGCCCTCTAGAAGGCTGTAAATACCCTGCAGATGTTCCTATAGCCCTGGCTCCAGGGTCGAGGAGTTGTTCTCCACTATCCCCTCGCTAAGCCCAGGTCCCCAAGACAGGGAACTCCAGGCAAGGGCAGGGCCAACAGCATCCCCCAGGAAGAGCCAGGCAGAACTGGACGAGCCCTTAAGGACCACCTGGCATGGGGACGGCAGGGCTGTGGTGTGCCTGCGGTATGGAGACCACCCCCACCTCCTGCACCCACAGCCGGCATGGCTAATCAGCCCCTGCACTCTTCCCACTGAGTCCGGGCATGACCAGCCAACTCCACACACTCTTCTCCCAGCCATTCTTAACCACCTGGTACCAACACATGAGACGAAGTCTTCTAGGTGGCCCATCTTTGAAAGGAGAGTGAACAGAGGCCCAGAGAAGGGAGGGCCTTAGCTGGAAGATCCACACGCAGATTTCCCGATCCCTGACCTTGTGCTCTTTCCGTTAAACCGAGTGTCACAGCCAGACTCTTCTCAAGCTAAGAGCCTCATGGATGGGTAAGCCAGCTTCAAGCAACCTTATATCACAGTCTCACAGTAGCCTGCAAACAAGTATTATTCCATTTTGCAGATCAGAAAGTTGAGGTTCAGAGTAGGTAGGTGATTTCTACCTAGTCACACAGGGGGTGTCCCGAGCCTGTGCTTTGGTTTTTACTAACTGTGCATGCCTACTCCTTTACTTAGTTGCTATTAACTGTCAGTAGGATTTTTTTTTTTTTTTTTTTGAGACAGAGTCTCACTCTGTTGCCCAGACTAGAGTAAGTGCCATGGCGTCAGCCTAGCTCACAGCAACCTCAAACTCCTGGGCTCAAGCAATCCTCCTGCCTCAGCCTCCCGAGTAGCTGGGACTACAGGCATGTGCCACCATGCTCGGCTAATTTTATTTTCTATATATTTTTAGTTGGCCAATTAACTGCTTTCTATTTATAGTAGAGACGGGGTCTCGCTCTTGCTCAGGCTGGTTTTGAACTCCTAATCTTGAGCGATCTGCCTGCCTTGGCCTCCCAGAGTGCCAGGATTACAGGTGTGAGCCATTGCACCCGGCCCTGTCAGTAGGATTTTTTAATAATTTATCAAAAAATTTTAAAAAGTTAGGGAAAGAGGAACCAGAGGGCAGAAAGTGAGCTGAAAGGGCTAGACATAAGAACAACGAACCGTCCTCATGGCTCCGATTGTGAAGTGATCTTGGGATCTGCTCAGGACTATCCTGATATTTTCAGATGAGGAAACTGAGGCCTGGGGCAAGGGTGAGTGTGGGTAGAGCCCTGAAGGCCCCACTGTGGGTCAGAGGCAGGGCCAGGACCCACAGCAGGCCCCAGGAACTTCAGCGGCCCCGAGCTTCCCAGCTCTCTCCCTGCCCCTAACCACGTCTCGGCCACCCCTGCACATGCCTGCCCAGGCCAGGCCTGCGGTCAGTCCCCAGACAGCTCAGACAGCCGCCTCGGGGTGGGGGTGGGGCAGGACAGGGTGCCCATGCCAAGTCTGGCGGGAACAGGGGCTTGGCTCTCCTTGCGGAGCATCTGTGGTTTCCCTGCAGAAGCCGTGTGCAGTCCCCAGGGCTCCGTGTGGAGACTTTCCACATCCCTGGATCTGAGGGTCCCAGCTGGGCCGAGGCTGGCGCACCGACCCATCCAGCCCCCTCTCTCCAGAAAACCCAAGGCGGGGGGAGCTGTTAGTCAGCTGGCTCTGGGTCCCCTCACTCCGCCTGGCCAGTCTTCTGTATTCCGGGAGTCTCTGGGTGTGAGGCTGCTCAGGGGACTGTGCTGCCCCAGCCCACGACTGGCAGCTGAGCCCTCACCCCTGGAACCCCGCAGGCATAAGGCAGGCACCCCACAGGCACCCTGAAAACATTGCTTCCTGACTGCCTGCTGAAAGCTGACAGAGACAAAAATCTTGCAAAATGCTTCAAAGCTGCAGGGTGACTTGACACTCGATGCACATTATAGTTTACAAAGCACTTTGGTGTCATAACCTCACTAGTTGACCCTTGTTTCACCCCACTGTAGACAGGCAGTGTACCTTAGTGGTTAAGGACACCAGCCTGCCTGGGTTCGAATCTGCGATCTGCTGCTTGCCGGTGCTAGCCTCAGTACGCATCGTAAACGGTAACGACAGTCACAGTAATAGTACGCCTTCCCGGGCTGCTGAGCTCATCCACCTGAGTTAGCGACTAGGAAGCAGCCCAGCCCTGAGGGGTTGGACGTGAGCTCTACAGGGCCCTGGTGGGCTTTACTGGCCTCATCACACACAAGAAGAAATGGTAATCTGGGAGGCCGAGGTGGGTGGATAGCTCAAGGTCAGGAGTTCAAAACCAGCCTGACCAAGAGCAAGACCCCGTCTCTACTAAAAATAGAAAGAAATTAATTGGTCAACTAAAAATATATAGGAAAAATTAGCCGGGCATGGTGGCGCATGCCTGTAGTCCCAGCTACTCGGGAGGCTGAGGCAGAAGGATTGTTTGAGCCCAGGAGCTTGAGGTTGCTGTGAGCTAGGCTGACGCCACGGCACTCACTCTAGCCTAGGCAACAAAGTAAGACTCTGTCTCAAAAAAAAAGAAGAAATGGGGGCCGGAGGAGCGGGTACTTGCGTGGGGGAGTTAACCGCCACCACTCTGCATGGTAAGGATTTTCAACCTTAAAAAAAAAAACAACCCTATTTTTTAAACCTATTCTGTAGCTTTGCAATATCTTACGGAGAAGCTCAATTTATGAAACAATGAAAGAGGCCCACGCTGGATGGAGGCACCTCTGGGAACCACAGCGTGAGCTCAAGTAGGGCGCCTCGGAGGACGTGGGTGGTTGAGGCCGAGAGGGAGGCAGGGGCTTGTGCCCACCAGCCAGAGTGCCAAGTTGAGGACTGGAGAGACTCTGTCCTCATTGCAAAGGCCGGTCACAGAAAGTCCCCGAGGGAGGGAAGGAGAGCTGGGGTAGGAGCTTTGGAACAGGTGAGCTCCCCCAGGAGTGGATGGGACGCCCAGGTGAGGCCGTGCAGGTGGGCGGAGACCAGAGAGGAGCCCCTGCTGTATTCTGGTGGCTGGGACACACCAGTGGCACTGCCCGAGATTCATTCCTTGGACTAGATGCTCCCTGCACGTGTGGCTTCCTGGTCAGATGAGCCTGGCAAAGCTGTAGATTCTGGAAGACTGCTACAGCACACTGGCTGGCCTTTCCCAGAGTGACTGGATCACAAAACACTTTTTTGCCTAAACACTAGTTTTCCCCAGAACTCATTTTGCAAAACACTGGCCTAAGAGTCTTGAGTGGCCACAGGGTGGACAGGCTGGAGCAGAGGCAGAGAGGGCGTGCAGGGAGGGCAGGCAGGCTGGGGGCTGCAGGAAAGGTGCCCCCAGGCAGGGGCCTTAGCAAGACTCCCCGCTCCACGCTGGGCTCTGGCCACAAAGGTCTGTGGGAAGAGAAGCCACAGAAAGATCTGAATCCTGGATTCTGAATCCAATATCCTGCCCAGCTTCATGAAAGCCACTGCCACCTCAGACATACCCAACCAGCCAGGGCCTGCCTGAAGGTCCCCTCCCCCAGCAAGACTGGTCCAGGTGGGCATAGGGGCCCAGGCCACTTGCTGGAAGGGCAAAGGCCAGAGGAAGAAGGTCACAGAAGCTGCCTGAGGCAGAGACTAGGTTAGCTGGGGAGACGGCCACGCTGCCCTCCCGTGCCCTATGCTCTGCCGCCAGGGGTGGGGCGTGGGGGGGGCCAGACAGCCAGGGCTGTCTACCTGAGGTGGCAGGCGCCCTCCTGCAGCCACTCTGAAATCTCCATTCGTAATTATGAATAATAACAAGAACAATAGGTGTGTCATTCTTTATCTACTATGCCAGGCAGCGTATCTGGCATTTTACATGAATTATCTTCCCAACAATATAGCCAAAGGTAGAATGAGTAGCACATCTACGGATGGGAAAACTAAGGCTGAAAATAATTAAGAAACTTGCCCAAGATCAGAAGATGGCTAAACTGGGATTCGAACCCAGCTCTGCCGGACTTCAAAGCCTAGCAGCTATCCAGAAAACCAAGTTATCGCGGCACCATTCCGGGGCAGACAGCCCGGCTCCTGGCTGTCCTCGGGGAAGCCCTCTGGGTCATTCGCTCTCTTGCTCTGCGTCAGCTCTGCATTGGCTGTGCCCAGCCTGGGCTGGGACACAGGACATGAGGTGACCTCTCAGTGCCCATTTTGTCAGCCCTCGAAGGATGGGGCTGATCGAGGTGTCACCAGCTTCTCCCTGCACCCCAAACCTCTGAGGGCAGCAGGGGGCTTGGCTTTAGTGAGCACTCACTGCGCCAGCATCATTCCACCCCATTGTCGCTCCAACCCAGCAAAGTGGGCCTCACTGCTCAGACTTTACAGAGGAGGAAACTGAGGCCCAGAGAGGTTACATAACGTGCCCAAGGTCACGCAGCTGGGCAGTGAGGTTGCTGAGATTGGAACCTGGGTTTGCCTCATTTCAAAGGTCTCAGCCTAATCACGCTCCTAGACTGGCCGTGTCCACTTGGCCTGACGCAGGGCTAGAGCCAGGTGCTGGGCAGAGATTCCTGCCAGGCCCAGGGCCATATTGCCACGTGACTACGGTGCTCAGCCCTGCGACTCTCTGGTCGTGGGGAAATGGGGATTGGGTGAGATTATTTCTAAGGCATCTTCTACCTTTAACGCTCTGGCAGCAGACTGGGGGAAGAAAGGATTAAATAAAAAAATAGGATGACATCTCTGACTGCCAGCAGCCTAAAATCCAGGTGAAGGCAGACAAACAAGTACCAACCCACCTGCTGGCGGAGCCCACCACCGGACTGGACTGCCGAGGCCCTGGGCCAGGCTGGGGGGCACCCCACAAGCTCCCTGGAGGAGATGGATGGAAACCAGCCCCGAGGGCCAGGGTGCAGTGTGGCTGGGCAGAGGGTGAAGGCGGGCGTGGGCAGGGAAGGCCTATCTTATTGTGCAAATGAAACCACATTCCCATGCCCTTTTGGCCAGGCCTAGCCCGTCAGTCGCTGGGGTGGCACAGGCGTCTTTGCTAAGGAAGACGGTATTGAAATGAAGCAGGACCCTTACAATGCATCTGCTTTCTAATTAACTCGCCCTGCTGCCTTAAGAGATTCCCTGCTTACGTTCATTCTTTTGAAAATTCCAAAGTGCTATTTCTGACCTGTGATTTACTATTGCCGTACGTCTCTATAAGCAGTGTTTTAGCTTAAGTGGCAGTTGCATATTAATTACAAAGTTAATTATGTGCTGTGTAATCATGCTGTAATTCATTAGTTTACTCTATACTCTGAGAGCCTCGTGCTAATAGCAAGATCTGACAGGGTTTCAGGAATCAATGGGAAAGATCCACCGGAAATCCAGGATGGGGCTGAAAAGGATTTCAGACCCCACCAAGATCCTTCCTTGGGACCCACTGGCTCTCCCTGCAGCAGTCTTTGTGTCCCCAGCGGGCAACCCCCTCGAACACACGAGTCTGCAGAGGGCAGTGGAAAACCTAGCCGGGCCATGTTTTCCTCCCCCCCATGGAAGTGCAAGGATAGGAACAGAATTTGTTTAAAATTACTTACGGAGCAGAGAGTCACTGGTGGGTGAAAAATGAACTGCTCAGATCACCCACAGTGGCCCTGAGAAGACAGAGCAAGGGGCAGACCAAGGAGGGGACCAGAGAGGATGCGGGTCCCAGGCTGTCGTTTAGATGGGAAGACCAGGCCCAAAGCGGGGAGGCGCGTGTCTGGGGTTTGCACCAAAGTCTCTCCACGTCCTTTTCCTCCCCTGCAGTGTCCTTAACAACATCCAAGGATCTGAAAGTGAATGCTGGCCACATTTCTCTCTCTCTCCCTTCCTTCCTGTTGTGTTTTGTCTCCCGGCAGTAACCTACACAGCCATTCAAGCCTGGCCCTGAATCCTGAGCTACACCGGAGGCCCAGGTTCCTGTCTGCGAGATGGGTGGGTGAGAGCTCCAGGCCTCTTGGTGCAGGGATCAGATGATGGACGGTTATGAGACACAGACACTCGAGACCCTGCCCAAACCTTGCCTGCTCTAGAGTTCTTCCAGAGGATTCTTTTCTAAAACCATCTCTCCCAAGGCCCGGTGTTGTCAGCCACTGAACAATCATCCCTGATCCTCCAATGGCATTTAAAAGTCAAAGTGAGTAAAGACAGGCCTACTCTGAAAAACCTCCCCTCCACCCCCAACTCTCTGCAAATCTCTGGATCAAATTTCAAGCCCTTATTGCAGGAGAGAAAGATACAAAGGCTGTGACCTACCCCGGACATAGCAATCTGGTGGCTGAGACCCTCTGCTTTCCAAATATAAACGTGCTTGTTTTATTTTTGCTGACAGCTGAACGGGGAAGAGAGAGAGAGAGAGAGAGAGAGAGAGAGAGAGAGATGTGGAAGTCCTTTCCCTTCTGGCTCTAGTTAACAATTGGAGAGAGGGACTTGGAGCCCCAGCTGGCATGGGGAGGAAGATAAATAAGAAAAAACAAAACATGTCCTTGTGCTACAGTGGAATGTTTAAAAAAGAGGTGAAAAACACAAGGTCAGGGGCAGATTTCATTTTCTATAATTTCAGCAGGCTCGGGGAGGAGGCAGGATGCTGCCGACTCGACAGTTTTGGGGGAATCAGTTTTGGAGGGAACTCATTTTGGGGGGGGAGGTGAATCTTAACAGCCAAAGCGCTGTGGTTTCCTTTCCTGGGAACACACTGGTTTCCTTGGCAACAGAGAAGTCCAGCCTCCAAAGTTCTGACGGGAGACCGAGGCTTGGCCTGGGATGCTCCCGACAATCGTCAGTGGCCAAGGCGTCACCACCCTGCTTGCCTGGGCAGTGAGCTGGGCAGGAGAGGTGCAGAAATTCAGCTCCACAAAAATATGGGCACTGGTCCTCATCTCTCCCGCCCACACTCGTGCAAGCAGCTACTCATCCCCAGATTCACGGCTTTCCAGAGCTTTATGGCTGAGCAGGTAAAAATGCCAGGAACAGCTTGGAAGCAAGCCTGCGTTTGACAGCACCTGAGGACCCCGGGGAGGCAGTAAAGGCTCTAGGGCGGGCAGCAATGGACCAGCACGGGCCCGGCTCGGCACACAGCACACCTCGGCCCTTGCGCGACTGGCACAGGGGAACTGGATCTGAACAGAGCCGGTCTGGGATTTCTAAAGTCGCCTCCCTCCATCCACGCTCACTCGTGCAGCTCGGGAGGCGCCTCCTGAATTTAGAGCCCATCTTCCCGGAGAGAAAAGCTGAAATGTCTGGCCTGGGAAGACGAAGGCGGTGCATCAAGTGGGAGGGAAGGCGGGCGAGTGAGTCAGAGCGAGGAGACGAGGCAGAGAGGGGGCCGTGACCACATTGGCAGAGCACTTATCCGGCCGCCTCCGGGAGCTGTGCTAAGTGCTCAACACACATTATCTCATTTAATTCATTCTCCAGCTGCCCGGTGAGGCAGGCACAATTATCTCTCTCCGAAGGGAATTGAGGGGTTAAGTGACCTGCCCAAGGCCACCCAGTAAGTGGATGGCAGAGCCGTGAGTCACACCTGCCAGTCTCCAAGGCCTATTCTCACGCTCTCTCTCGCTCACATCAGGAGAGGGGTGGATGGAGGGGCAGAGGAAGGGACAGGGACAGACGCTCTGGCTGGCAGCTTCTTCCCCTGATGGTGAAGAAGCCCCTCCCCAGAGCCTCCCCCTCTGCTCTAAACATTCTGCTTACTGTCCTCCCCCAGGAAGACAGGCCTCGGAGCAGAACCACCTGAAGGCCCTGAACCCAAGGCCCCAGGCCCCATGTCCCACCTCCTGGCAGATGCACAGTGGCTGATGTTTCCTGAGGGCCTGATATTGCATCCTTTATGAGTTTTATCTCCTGTAAGTGCAGAACAACCCCATGAAGTCGATAGTAAAAGTCCATTTTATCCACAAGGGACTGGAGGCTCAGAGAGGGTCAGGAGTATGTCCAAGTTCACACAGCTAGCAAGGAGCAGAGCTGGGATTCAAGCCCTGGTCTGATCTCCCAAACCCAAGTACACTCTTTTTTTTTTTTTTTTAAGAGTCAGGGTCTTACTCTATCACCCAGGATGGAGTGCAGTGGTGTGACCATAGCTAACTGTAGTCTCGAACTCCTGGTATCAAACAATCCTTCTGCCTCAGCCACTGGAGTGGTTGGGATTATGCCAGGCCTGAGTACACTCTGAAGATGATGATGACAATGATATCATGACAGCTACGCCTTCCTGAGCTCACACCATGTGCTCTGCACTAAGTACATATCAGCTTATTTTCTTCTCTCAACCATCCTATGAAGTACAGCTATGATCAGCCCCATTTCACAGGTAGGGAAACTGAGGTAGACCTTTGAAAGCCACATGTCAAGGACACACAGCTAGTAAGGCCCAAGGCCCAGGGCTAAACTCAGCCAGGCAGACTCCAGTGCTCACACTCTAGGCCACAGGATGCACCGTTTTCCTCAGCCCCTGGGGCACCCTGCCTCCCAGCCCCGAGTCCTTGATTCTAGATGGTTCTGGGACACTGTCAGGGCAGGCTGCAGTTGGGGGCCCAGGTTTTTCCCTTCACAGAGCTCAGCTCCCTGGAGAATGTCTCCTGGCCAGGGCACAGCAGGCGGGACCGACCGTGTTTCTGCGCCTGTGTGTGCGTGTGCGCGCGGGCGGGGGCCTGCGCCGCATCCAGGGCGCGCGTGCGGCGGCGGCTGATTTATAACCCTCCTCGAAAACAGAATTGCAAATCTCACCCACAAATCTTCCTTATCGAGGTACTTGCGACAGGCAGACACGTCGTGAATTCCCAAGAACAGGCAGGCCTCCCCCCAGCTCCCGCTCCCTCGCCCTCCCTGCCCCCCTGGGGCCTCCAGAGGGCAGGGTCGGCTCTGCGAGGTTCCCCTGGCTGCCAGCAGCCTGGCCAGCTCAGCCCTGCCAGTGGCTGCCCACCTAAACGCCAGCTCCTGAGTGACCCGGCCCAGGGGGAGCCCCCCACAAGCAGTTCTGGGTCCCTCCCAGCCCGTCCCACCGCACGGGCCGCCCCACTCCCGCCCTCGCTGCTCAGATGGTGGGGGACAGGTCCCGTAACTCCTGCAGAACTGAGAAGGAGGAAAGGTGTGAACATCTGCGCAGCCTGTACCACCGTGCCACGCGCTCCACTCAGAGTTTAGGGCAGGTTTATCTCGTTTGATGGTCCTGACAACCCTCGGAGGCCAGGCTCAGGGAGGTTAGGGGACTGGGCTCCGCGTCTGAGCGTGGGCAGGGCCATCCCAGAGCCTGCGCTCGTAACCACTGCACCATGTTCTCTCCAATCCCGAGGCTCCTCACATCCTCGACGCCCTGTCGCTGAGCACAGACGCTCACTCCACTGCCCCCAGAGGGGTTTGGGCCCGGCTGGGGTCCCGGCGTTGGTGTTTAACCCCATTCCAATGTTCCCAGATGTGACCCACTGGGAGATGCTCCTGGCGCCTGCACACGCAGAGCCAGCGCTGCCACACGCGGAGTCCGGCTCACACTGCCCCCCAAACCCAGCCCCGGGACCCGTGGCTGCAGAGCACAAGAGGGACGCGTGCTTTCTTCCCCCAGACCTCCCCTGCAGACCTTCCCCGGCCTGGCCCTCTCGGGCTGTGGTTGTCCAGTCAACCCCCTGCTGCTCCGCCTTCTGGGGGTGGGGAGCAGACAGGTGAGGATGGCAGGAGGGAGGCAGGGGGAGGCTCTGCTCTAACCTGCTGTGTGACCCGGGCCAGTCCCTGTCCTTTCTCCATTTTGTCTTTTTTCATCTGGAAAACAGGCTGGGCTTGCCTCCGATCACTGAGAGGACTGAGTTACATGAGCAGGGGAGAGCCCCTGACCCTCAGGAGAGGGTACTGTCACACACACACACACGCAGCACGCACACATGTGCACGCACAGACATAGCACACACACAGTTCTGGTGGCATCGGGTACAGGATTCCCCAGCCCAGCCCGCCCAGCAACACACACCCGCCTGGCACCAGGGTGAGAGTCCTGGCTCCTCCTCCTCCGGCTCAGACTCCCTCAGCCCCAAACCTGTAATCCCCAGCAGGGAAAATGACAGCCTTGCCCAGCAGCCGCCCTCCGCCGGTGGGTGGGGAGCCGGGCGGCGGCCGTGGTGGTGGCTGGGAGGCGGGCCGGGGCACACAGCCTCGGAGTCAGGGGAGGTCAACGGCTGGGGACAAACACCATGGGACTGTGGGCAGAGGACAGCTGAGAGAGAAGGGGGAAGGGCAGGCTTGAGGCCTCAGGGTTGGCCTGAGGCTGGCCGTCTGCAGGACAAGGCCCATAGAGACTCAGCAATGGGGGTGGTGGAGGGTGTGTGTGTGTGTGTGTGTGTACGCACGCACAGAACCACAGGGAAGGGAACTCTGCAGGAAGGCGAAGGGGCAGGCTCTGAGACGCTTCAGCAGGCTGGCCAGACCCCTGAGGTCCGGGGTGGCGGGCAGCAAGGCACGCCTTGCCCGCAGCTTTGGGTTTGGGAAAACTGCGCCCACACTGATTCCTGGGCTTTGCCCCGGCCCCCTGGGAGGGCCTTAGGAACCTGCATTTTAGAATGAGCCTCTGGGATCTGGGTGCAGCTGGCTGGCAGGTGGCTGCTTTGGGACCCCTGGATTGCCCTGGCCCAGGGAGGTGTGGGGGGTTTCTCCTGCCTGTGCTGCCTCCCCCCAGCACCCACCTCCACTCGGCAGGAGGGCAAGCCTGCAACAGTGCCACCGACACCCCAGTGGCGTCTGCCCAGCCGCTCAGCACCTGTCTCAGAAGCACACAGCACATTTGTAGGCAAGGCCATGGGACTGTCCCTACTTACTAAGGCTTGGAGAGGAGACTGCCAGCCTGGGTCAGCCCCTGCGTCCTCCTCCCAGGTCTCTCCCCACTGAGAAGGGCCATGAAGAAGCTAAAGCCTGGGTGCTCTCTGCTCCCACACCTGCTCTGCGGGGAACTGCCACCTGCCTCTGGACAGCCGGGCTCTGGATCCAGGGCCACGCAGACTCTCGGCCCATCTCAGGGTGGACTGAAGGCTCTGCCCCCTGGGAAAGGGACATCCCACACTGGGCCATGCTGTCCTGAGTACCCTGCGGCCTTGGACAAGTCACTTCCCTTCTCTCAGCCTCAGTTTCCCCATTGAAAGTAAGTAGTGGGAGGAGGCACAGGCAGTGGGGGGAGGGCATCCTGGGTCGGGGGACAGCTGGAACAGAAGCCAGGGGTGGCAGGGCAGTTGGAAATGTGTGCAGGTGGGCTGGACAGGAAGCTGGGTGGAGGTCGGGTCTGGGGGTGGGGTCAAGGTTGGAATTGGAGCTGGGGTCAGCACTGAGCCTCTCTGACCAGCCCTGCCTGGAAGGAAAAATTCCCTGTGGGCACTTGATGCCCCCTAAGCAGGTGCCTTTGGCCCTGGGTCACATGGAGAGATCGGCGGAGGCTGCCTTCCCAGAGGGAGGTGGCAGTGCTAGCTTGGGGCCACTTCAGAGGGGCAGCTCAGGCTCCCACACCTCCAGGACCTCGGAGGAGAAAGGGGGTGCAGCCAGCCTCTCCTGGACCTGGGCCCACTTGGGCCCAAGTGCTGCCCTCAGACTCGAGCCCTGGGGTGACAGCCCGTGGGGCAGAGCAGGCAGGTGGCACCCAGGCCCTGGGGAGAGGAGGGCTCACTTGGGCATCAGGGCAGCTGGCTCAGGCCTGGAGCCAAGGACACCTGCAGACGCACTGGGCCAGGACCCCCTGTGGTCATCCCCATGGCCACCGTCACACCTACTGGAGACTCAGCCTGTTTAAGGAGGGTGATGCTGTGTTTCAGGGTCACTAGGATGACCCCGGTCCCAGGTGTACTTGGGTGTGCGCAGCCTTGCACCCTTAGGTGTCTTCTCAGTGCACGCCAGTGAAGTCCTGGGACTGGTCTCCAGGTGGGAGCAGGCTTATGGCCCCTGTCCTGGTTCCCACCTGTCCCCTCTTCCCTCACTCTCTCCATCTGTCTCCTTGACCCTCAGGATGGTGGGAGGCTTGAGCCCACCTCCACCTTCAGCACCTCTCCAAAACGGACAGGCAGCAGGCCAGGTAGACGAGAGGCAACTGGTGGAGGATGGTGCCTGCCTGCCCCTCTCCGCCCAGGGATGGTGACCTCAAGTTGGGCCTTGAGAGAGGGCAGGGGGCACAGGAGGCGGTTGTCCCTGTGGCCTGCCTGCCTGGAGTGCCTGCTCACCCACTGCCCAGTCCCCACCTGCCCTGGTCTCACCAGCCCCTCCCCTGCCCCCTCGCAGGCCCGAGGTGGCTGTCGCCATGGCAACCCTGCTCATTCAATCCAGGGATAATGAAACCAATGTGTTTTTCATTTCCATGAGGCTGGCGTGTGGAGCAGAGCAGAGAGAGGGGCTTCCCCTCTCGGCCCCTCCCTCCTGGGGAAGAGGCAAGCTGCAGAGAGGCAGCCCATGGGGCCTGACTGGCAGAGGGACAGACACGGGCGGGAAGGGGCTGAGACCTCGATGGAGCCACCGAGCTCTGGGCTCGCACGTGGCTGGGCGATGCCAGCTAGCTGGCAAGCCTGCCTGTCAATATCAGACTGGAAGAGGCAGCGTGGTACCCCAGAGAATGGATGTGGGTGCCGGGCCAGGCAAAATGGGGCTCCACTTCCAGCTGTGTGGCCTTGGGCTAATTACTTCACCTCTCTGGTTTTACTGCAGTAGCGCTGAGTACATCAGGCACTCACTGGGTCCCTGGCCTTCCACAGTCCTAGGGATCCAGATAGGACCCAGACAGAGACCCTGTCCTCCGGGAGCCACAGGTGAGCGGAAGGAGGAGTTTGTATCGGGTACCTTTCTCAGCTGTACAGGTGATGCCAGTTACTCTCACCTGTTGCTACCAGAATATTAAATAGTGACCCTTGCAGTTACTTTAAACCCTGCAGTTGGCAGGGTTTAAAGCAGTGACGGTGACTCTGAGTTACCCCTGGAGGGCTGGCACACACAGTAGGCGTGTTATCCATGCCAGCCTCCCTTCTCTTCTTCTCCCTGGGTCCCTGGCCTGCAGCGCAGAGGCGGCAGATGTTGAGACGTCTTGGTGGGCACCAGCAGGTCACAGCTGCCCCTGGCGCCTCTCCTTTCCCCCAGGCCTGGGTGGGACCTGCCCATTCTACTGGAGGTGAAACCCACGCCTGAGCAGGGCTGGACTGGGGAGAGCGGGGCCGTCATGGTCGCCACCACACACCTCCCCTGCCCCCTCCAAGGGCAGGGAGCCAAACGCACTCACGCAGAAAACCCTGGCCTGTCTCCCCACCCCCCATAACTCAATCACCTTGGAGGCCAGCGGCCCCTCTCCGGCTGGGCTGGCAGATTCCAGGGGGAGGGAAGGAAGCACGCAGAGGGAGGGGTGGGGGCAGGGAAGCCGACACGGAAAAATCAGAGCGGGGCTTGAAAAATGAAGAAATAAACCTGCCAGGAGGAAGACAGTCTCAATCTGTCCTCCATAAAACTGTCTTAGGGCCACCAAGGACGTCGGCAGGGCGGAGGGGGCCGGAGATATCTCCTCCTGGAACCCCCGCTGCCCCCACCTGGCTGGGCTCCAGCCCCCGCCTGGTGAGGGGTCGGGGAGGAGGAGGGCTGGGTGGGCTTGCAGGTTCAAGGTGGCAGGAACGTGGGAAGGGCAACTGCGGGGAGAATGGGGCCTCTTGTTGATGTGCCCTCCCGCCACCTGCACACAGTAGGCACTCTCTGTTTATGGGCTGACTGAGCGGAAGAAAGCATGGCTGTGTCTGCAGGCCGCCGGCAAGCAGGGCTTTGGGCGGGCCGGCTAGCTGAGCCCGTTCGCCCATTTCAGAGATGTGGAGACAGACCGGACAGTGTCACCCAGCAAGTCAGAGCCACTTGGGTTCTTGAGCTTGGGGTCCGGACCACGCTGCCCTCTCCATGAACTGTGCTGCAGGGTCGGGAGCCTCTCCCCACGGTGTCCCCAGACAACACCCCAGCACACCCCGCCCAGGCCAGAGCAAGCTGACCTCGGAGGGGGACACTGCCCTGGCCCTTCTGCAGGTCGCTCCCTGTGGCCGGTCGGAATCATGTTATCTAGGAACATGGAATGATTTGACACCTGCTCATGGCATAAGTCCAAAAGACAAGAAAAGAAAATTATAAAGTGACCAGGAAGAAATGCACCAAAATGTTGACTAGGGTGGGGGGATTATGAGAAGTTTTATTTTCTTCTTTCACTTTTCTGTGACTTCCAGACTTTATAAAATAAGCACGTATTACTTTACAATAAGGAAAAGGGCGTTATTGAAGTTTAAAATAAATAAGTCACTTCCGCTAGACGTTACTTGTGCTAGATTCTCTGTTTAGAGGACAAAGTCAAAGAAAGTGGTGTTGGATTAGGCAGCAGTGTCAAGTGACGTGCACACATGGCCACACTCAAGATCCTCCCTCCACGGCCTGCAGGTCCTGTGAGGATGCTCCCGGGCAGGGAGGAGGGGACCGGGTCTGCCCCACTTGGCTGTGTGACTCTGGGTGAATCCTGTACTTCTCTGTGCTGTTATCTCCTCACCCCTTGCAGGACGGGTGTGAGGACTCATGGGTCCAGGCACGAATGAACTAAACTTGTAGGCTTCGTGGATTGGGGGCACAGGGCTTCCTTGCTCAGAGGGGCACTGTCCAGGCAGAGTGGGCAGCCGAGGTGCCTCCGAGGACAGGGCAGGCCAGCACGGGGCAGAGGGGCCGGCTTCCATCCCCTGTTGACAGTGGAAACACAGACTTGCAAAGCTCTTACTTTTCCACTGTTTTTGCAGCGCTGCCGTGGGGAGCAGGGCTTCCTGCGAGCGAGGCCAGCTTTCCAAGGCCACGCCGCATCCAGCCCCAACAGGAAACATCATGTTTTTAATTTACAGGTCCCTGCCAGGCGCTGTGAGCAGGCCCAGCTGTCTGGGGGTAGTGACCCCGATCCAGGCCTCGCTGCAGCTGGGAACCCAAGGCAGGCCGGGTGGCAGTCCAGCACCCAGAGGGACGCCCATGGGGTCCCCGAGGGTCCTCGTTCCTGGTGCTGGAAGTTTATACAGTTCCACTGGCAGCCAATGCACCTGAGACCCCACAGCGCAAACTCCAATCCCTGGCCTCCCCGCTCCTCACTTAGCCAGTCCTGCCCCTTACTGGACAGACGGGGAAACTGAGGCCCACAGAGAGAAGAAGCTTCCCAATGCCACCAAGTTATTAGTGAATAAAGAACGACCTCAAAAGACTGAGGATTCCCAACTGGGTCCCCTGGCAAAGTAGGACTGTCCCACCCCCACCGGTGACAGCCACTGCCACTGCACACACACCTACCACAGGCTGGGTACTGTCATCTCGCTGACACCACAGAATAGCCTGTGAGGCTGTTTGTCCTCTACATCTTACAGATGAGGAAACTGAGGCCTAGAAGTTAAGAAGCCTCTCTGGGGTCACACGGCTGGTGACTCGCCATGGAGCTGGTAGTCTCAGATGCAAAGCTGCCCTCGCCGCCCCCACCCGATGCTGCTCTCGGCTCTGCTGCGGGCTGCTTGGAGCCGCCCTTGCCCAGGCTGTCCAAAAGCCTCGTTACCAACTGGGTCCTGCCAGCCCTCCCATCCCTAGGTGCTTCTGGGAGATTCCTGGTAAACCGAGCAATACTTGAAGCAGGGGAGTTCATGCAGCCAGAGTGCACTGAACGTCCTGGGCAACGCTCACGGGCAGGAAGCCCTGCCCTGGCACCGGCAGGATGGTGGGCTAACCTCCCACCTCCCTGGGGCTCGGGGTTCCAGCTGCGTGATCAAGGAGGGGGGGTCTGGGCTGGACTGTCAGAGCTTAAGATGAGGCAGGGACCCGGTCTCTCGCTCAGAGGTATCCCAGACAGTCAGAAGAGCACTGGTACACAGGTAGGTGCTAAATAAACACCCGCTGAATGACTGAGGGCTGGTGGCTGGGTGGGGTGCTTGGCTCACACTGCCGGTTTGGGGGTGTGGCGAGGCCTGGGAGCTCTTCCCACTAGCCAGGTATTGGTGACATTTCCGGGGAGGGAGGAGACACATCGCTGCCCCCCAGCCCCTGCAGTCAGCATGGCCGCCACTCCCATCCTGCCATCCTGCCCTCGCATCCTCCAGCCCGGGTCCTGTCTGCACAGCGCCCTCCCTCTGCCCTGTCTCTCTCTTTCTGGGACCCCTGAGCACTCGACAAAGGGCACATTTTCAGGGATAATTCCTTGCTTCTTTGTTTTTTTCATGAACCCTCCCCTCTCTGCCTCTTCCCATCCAGGGCATTCCTGCTCCCAAACGGGGGGCCTCTTTCCAGGCTGAGTGATGGCCAGACTCGTGCTAGCTCCCAAAAGTCCTGCAGGCAAGCCCAGGAGGGTCCCCGCAGTGTCCCCAGGAATGCAGAGCCTGTGCGGCGGGGAGGACACTGGCCACCTACAAGAAGGGTCCTCCAGAGTGGCTCCAGCTGCCTTCCTGCTGTGCCCCCCAGGAGTGGGCAGGGACCTGAGCTCAACCCACAGAGGGGAAGGGACTTTGTGCGTGTGTGCGTGTGTGTGTAAGGGGGTGGAGGACGGGGGGGACGGACACAGGCACAGGTGTGCACATGCACACAACATGACAGAAAGGGAAGATGGGAGACAGGAAAAAGAGCAAGAGAACGAGAGCAGACTAGAGGAGCGCTCAGAGACAAGCACGCGCCACGACGGAGTGTGGAACAGCCGGCCACCCGTTCCAGGCCACCGACAGGAAGAGCGCCCCCTGCGGTTGTGCACACAGCTGCCCAGGGCAGGACGAACACAAGTGAGAGAGACACAAAGGGAGAAGGGAGGCAGACACGGGTGAGCAAGGGGCCTGGGGAGGGAAGGAATGCAGCCACACGCAGGAGCAGGCGGGAGCCAGGCAGGCAGAGGAAGCGACCAGGAAGCGCGAGGCAGGGCAGAGCGAGGCAGGCAGGAGAGCGCACCGGGCACCCAGCAGCCCCACGCCCTGCCCGGCTGCTCTGGGCTTCTTCTGGGCCACGAGTTAGGGTAAGACTTGCTGCCACCAGTGGCCACCAGTGGCCCCTGCCCCATCTGGGTGATACAATGCCAACGTCTGGGAACAAGACAGGTGGCTGCCGAGTGCCCAGAGGCCCATTGTCTCCTGCCAGGACCCCCTTGCTCTGCATCTGCAAGGCCTGGTAAGGAACCCCTGATCACACACACGATCATACACATGGGCCCTCCTTTCCTGTCTGGCTCCAACCCTTGGCCTCAGCGCATGCTCAGGGGAGGGGCCTGGGGAGGATGGTCAGACGCACACACTGGGGAGAGGAAACCCCCCAGGGAGGGCAGGTGTGAGCTGAAGCAGCCACACCCTCCTCTGTGGTGACCTTGGGCCCCTTCACATTTCTGGACCTCAGTTTCCCCATCCAGGAGGGGTGTGATTGTTGGATCCTCAGATCCTCCGGCCTCTAGCATCCTGTGTCTCCTGGATTTTACATTTAGCCCGCACCTTGTGTGTGCTAAACATCTTCCATACTCTCCTCCTGCCACCCACCAGCATCTCTGAATTAGCACCTGGGATTCTTCTAAGCCCGGCACCAACTGGGCTTGGATTTTAAAGGCTAGACTTGCAAAAGGACCCCCTCAACTACAAAAGGGGTCCCCCACCATGAGCATCCCTTCCCTGCCAGCACCCAGGGGAGCAGAGCCACTATCCTGAGCACATTCATTCTCTGTGTTCTGATATGCTAGGTTTCAATGGAGGCTCAGTGAGAAATGACACAATGTCCTACAGATCAAAACCTCCACCAGCTCCCCAATGTCCACCGCACGGAGGGGTGACCCACAGGCGGGGCCTCATCACATGCCACTGTTCCTACTCGCCCCTCTGGAGCCAACAACTGGGTGCCCAGGGACTGGCGTGCCCTTGTCGTCACTCATACTAATTCTGTCCAGTCCGTCATGGCCTTTCCCTGCCTCTCCCAGTGGGAGCCGAGCATCCCAGGTGTCCTGGAAGCTCCTAACCCCACCCTGGCCGAGAGAACTGTCCCAGGTGATGCTGAAATGTGCTCTGAGTCTATACAGGCAGGCGTCGCCCATGGCTGGTTGGAGCAACCTGTGCAGGCCGCTCCAGCAATCCCAGCTAACCCCGGGAAGTGCACCCACTATGCTCCTGACCCTCCGGCACCCAGAGAGGAGGCCCTATTCTAATCTTCTGAGGATGAGGAAGAGCCTCTGGGAGGTCAGGGGAGTTGAAGATTATAGACCAGGGCCATCGCAGACAAAACTGTGACATGCCTTCCAAGCAGCCTCCTCTGATGCTCCCGGTAGAGCTCTGTGCAGGTACTCTGCATCTTGCCTTGGGCTGAGAACTCAGGTTTGAAAGTTAGATGGAGCTGGGTTCAAATTCTGGCCCCACCTTCTAGTGGCTGTGTGACCATGAGGGCACATTGCTTAACTTCTCTGTTCCTCAGTTTACTCATTTTCAAAACAGGCTCCTATGAAGAATAAATGAGATATTGAGGCAAGTGCTAATTAATACAACTACCATTAAGAGTTCCCCAACACATAACACATGCTCTCACACACTCATACACACACACACACATACACACACACGGCAGGATAACGGTAATTAATAGCAAGGACTGGGTCTTAAATCCTGGCGGGGTGGCTTTGGGCAAGTCACTTGATCTCTGTTTGCTGATCACGGGGTACTCTTCAAAATTTTCCTTATTACTCTCCAGGGGACGCCCTCCCACCCACCAAAAAAGCAGCAGGTTTTCCTCTGGGGCCTGAGGCATGTCGTGGGAACTGGGACACCAGGCTGCGCCCGGACCCTGCAGTCCTGGTCTGCTTTCGTGAAGCTCTGTGCTGCCAGCTCCCGGGGGCTCCTCAGCCCAGCGCTCTCTCCTGCGATGCCAAGCAGGCCCCATGTGGCCTAGACCCCAGGGACCCCTGCTCCCCAGCCCCAGGTGACGGAGCCTGGTGTCTCGGGTCAGCTCATTGTTGCAGAGCCGGCAGATTTGCAAAAATCATATTGTATTGAGATTAAGCGCCTTGAATTCTCGTTGAATCCCACATCTGACTCACTGCCTCTCCCCCTGGCTGGCCCCACTGTCATTACCATCTGAATGCCTGAATTATCAAACCGCAGGCACCGAGGGCTGGCAGGTAATTTACTTCCCTCACAGGAGACCAGTTCAGGGGAAGGGCCCATTCTCTAGCCACTGGGCATTCATCTCTTCCATGGAGCTGGGAAGGTACCAGAAGAACCTGTGTGAAGATCGGCCTTGGAAGACCTAAAACGATTTTTTGGAGAGTTTGTGTCCTCCTCTTTCTCTGTGTCAAAAGACGCTACTGTGGCCCTTGGGTTCCGTACGTCGGCAGTGAGGGCTGCATCAGATGCCCGCCTGGGCAGAACAGTGTGCAGTTCACAGGCGGGGGACACGTTCCTATCCTGCTTCTGCCACCTGGAGACTCCAGCTGTTTCCTGCCTTCCCTCTGCCCCAAGTTCCTCCTCCATGAAATGGAGGTCATGCTGGTCCCACTCACAGCGGATAATGCACTGCCGCTGTTATTATGACTTAGTCATTATCACTCATCGAATTCTTACCATTTAAGGGCCCGTTCTCTACCCTTCAGTGACAGACTTGTGATGGGCGGTCACTTTCCTCCTGTCTGAGAGGCCCTAGGATGGGTGGGTCGGTCTGGGGCATGCACGAGACGCAAGGTAAGAACGTGTCCCCGCGAGGCTCCCACCGCTCTGCAGCTGGGCCCTGAGCATCTTCACCCCCTGGGATCCTGCCTGGTCGGGGCCATACCATGTCTCTAGGAGGGCAATGTGTGGCTCGAGAGGCCACCCCGGCAGGCAGCAGCTACCTCGGGTCCCGATGAATCTGGCTGGGCCGCCCCATGGCTCTGCCCCTGCCCACAAGGCCTCACACCCACCTCCTTGTCCCTGCTGCTTCCTGACCTGGGACACAGTTGGTCCACAGATACTTGAGTGCTTGAGTGTATGCTACGTACCCTTCATGCAGCCAGCATTTATTGAGCACCTACTACATGCTGTTCACTCCCACGACACTTACAGAGCGGCTTCTCTGTGCTAGCATCCACCTAACAGGCACAAGGGTGATAATGCACCTGAGCCTACGGCTGCATCAAGAGCGGAGCTCCATCCTCACTCTGTGCAGCGGGCCTCCCTGTCGCTCCCTGCCCCAGGAGAGGGTCGGGTGTGTGTCCACTGAGGCTCTGGTACAAACACATCACCCCCCCACACTCCCCCCACTTGAAACCCTTGAAATGCTCTGAGTGTCAATCCACTCCAATCAGCCTCCTCCAGGAAGCCTTCCATAAGCCCTCACTCCTCAAGGACTCCTCTTGTGATCTCAACACACCCCTGGCCCCGTGGACCCAGATGCATATCACTACTTCTGTTCCTACGTGTGGTCTGCATTATGGCCTAGACCGTGAGCTCTCTGAGGGCTGGCATAGGTCTTCTGCCTCCTTGTCTCCCCCAAGAGTTGAGCACAGACCAACGCAAACAGTAGGTTCTTACTAAATACTGCTGCCTCACCAGCTACCGATGCAGAGTACAGCGAGGGACTGATGTGCACAGGCCTGGACACGGGCCCTGTACCGGGCACCAGGTGTGAACTGAGGACCCAGCGGGGGCTCCTGGCCCCACACCCCACGCTGGCCGTGCGGGCAGGATGCCAGCGGTCAGAGGAGCTCTGGCCCCCGTCTGAGGGACCGCACAGCCTAGACCCTGAGCCTCAGGCTCTGACATCAGCCCAGGTTGGGGGCGAAGGCCCCAGCGGTGAATAATTCCTTCTCTGTCACTTGACAGAGCCCAGCTGCCTCAAATGAGGTCTCATTAGGACAGGGCAGGCTTTTTCACCTCTGCTTATGAACTCCCCTGAGCACAGAGAGTGGAAAGTGGGAGGGGCGAGGGAGTGTGAGAGCCTTTTCATTTCTGGAGCTCACTGCCCTGTGCATGGATATTCCCGGAAACCTTCCACGGGGCTGCTCTGGCCGGAGCTCGCCCCAGGGGCCAGGAGGGGGCTGCTGATTTAGGCTGATGGAGCAGGTCAAAGAAGGGACTGGTGCTCAGGGGCAGATGGCCCCTCGGACCTGTCCTGAGATGGCCCTGTCTTTTCCCAGGGTCTGCAGAGGATGGCAGAGCTGCCCACCCCAGATGGATGTCCAAGGACAGGTGTGATGGGCGGCATGGGGCAGTCCAGAGACCAGACTGGGAGCCACTGCCTCCCTGGGTGACCTGGCAAGGCATGTTCCACCCTGGGCCTCAGTTGCCCCATCTGTAACAGGAAAGCACTCCACAGGGCCTTCCTTCAGTTTGACACTGTAGGCTTCCCAGTGTGTGAAGTATGGAAGGATCCAGATGACCCCCCACCCCCACACACACTCACCCCCATCCCGGCCTCCCTCACTGGCCCCAGGTTAGCGCTCCAGCCCCACCTCCCCTTGCAGAAAAGATCTCAGATCTGAGGAGACTCGCAGGTGCCCGCCGAGTCAGGGACTCCTGGAGGGACCAAGGGAATGGCCACTAAATGGCACATCACACCCAGGGAGCAGCTTCTCCGTCCCTGGGGCTCTGGGGCGGGCAGCAGCCTGCTGAGTGAGTGCCCTGTGGCCAGAGGGAACGGGTCGGAAACCACAGGTCTGCCTCAGGGAGCCCAGCAGAGGTGACATCAGGGAACGTCCATCTGATCATCACAGGGTTTTAAGAGCCGGAAGAGCCCTGACAGATCACCTAAACCTCTGGTTTATTACTGTGAAAACTGAGCCACAGAGAGGGCAGGTCCAAGTGGGGCAGTAACACCACCCGGGGCCTTGCCTCCAGGCCAGCTCCCCCGTGCAGGCACCAGTGCGTCCCACGCTGACCTGATCACAGGCATTATCTGGAGCCACCTGTTAAAAATTCAGAGGCCTGGGCCCAACCCCAGACTCATAGACTCAGACTCCAAAACAGGGGCCTGAGAATCTGCGTCTGAACAGGTGCCGCAGGTGGCCAGCACGTGCTGGCGCGCATGGCAGCTCGGTGTCTCCCTCTTCTGGTGTCACCCTGCAAGTTCTCACTCAACAGCTCAAGAGGGGACCTGGGGGGCCAGTATCTCTGGGGAGGGAAGTGTCTGGGTGCCAGAGCTAACAAATGCCAACCGTAACCAGATGCTCCTGCCTGGGGGGCGGGAGGCACCTCCCCGAGGGCCTTGGTCTACCACCCAGAGCGGAACGCGCTGGCCCTGGGCAGCTCCTGCTGCATTTCCAGCGGGCGGCCTGCTCCCCGCTGCACAGGCAAGGAAACAGAAGGGAGTCAAAGGTGAAATAACTTGTCCAGACTCACATGGCTGACAGGTGGCAGAGCAGGGATTTGAGCCCAGAACTGTCTGTCCCTAAACCCACTCTGACCACATGCCACACCGTGTCCTTTATCACGATGAACTGACACCAGCAAAACTGTGTGGGGTGAGTTCCCCAGCAGTGGAGGTGTTCAAGCAGCAGCTGGGAGAGCTGCTGGCAGGCACGAGACGATCTTTATCAGCCCTCCTGGAGCTGGGGCTGGGGACAGGCTAAGCTGGCTACAGGATACAAGGACGTTTATCTTTGTTTCTTCCACACACAGAGAAAAATGTTCCGGATTATTTACAGGTACTAGTGCATCAAAGTCCTCCTGGCTCAATCCCTGGCCGCCCTAGAGTTGCCGGGCAGGAGGCAGCTAGGAACCCCAAATGGAGAGGGCATTTGTTGGGGTGGGGGCCGCCTGGGTCAGGATGGCGCCCAGAGAGAGCTGGCGGGGGCCACCCAGTGAGGGCTGTCTCATGCCAGCCCGTCCCACCCGCCAGAGGGTGGGCCAGACAGACATGCGCCACGGGAGCATTCCACAGAGGTTATGAAGCAGAGATGCTCCCGAGGGCTCCGAAAGAGGCCCCCAAAGATGCCTGAGGGGAGCGGCAGAGGGTCCCAAACAGCTGCGAGGCAAGATGTGCTGCTTCCCAAGCCGGAACTGAAGCAGGGTGAGAAGCACTTAACGGAAGAGACAGATGTAAGGGGAAAGCTTCCAAAAGCTCAGAGACCGCAGATTCCCCACTCTCCATTAACCAGTCAGCTCCCTGGGGCTCCGGAAGGTCCTCTGGGGCCCAGCTGTCTAGTAGGTGGGGTGGACACCTGTGGGGACCACACTGAGGTCCCTGTCTCCTCCCTCCTCCTGCACTGGCCACAGCCCAGAACTGAGAAACCTGTCTTGTGCACCTGAGGCCCGGGGGCGGGGGCTGAGAGAGTCAACGTGCGCCATGTAGCACATAACTATTTCTCCAAGAGCCTACACACAGCCTTGGAATCCTTCTTAACACAGCCCACCAAGCACAGAAACAGCCAGAAGACGAGACAAAACCTTGTTGCCATCCCTGGCACAGAGCTGAGGGCACAGAAGGTGGGTGTCTGTAGCCTCCTGCCGCCCTCAGCACAGGGGGCCAGTGTGCTGGGACGTGCTTCAGAGCCGGCCCTGAGCCTTCACAGAGCTCGGGGAGAAGGCAACGGCGGGCGTGGAGGAGCAGAGACAAGGAAAGCCCACGGGCGCACGAGACTGAAGGAGGGGACAGTGTGTCCCACAGGGCTTTGTGCTCAGCACACTGGGGCTCTGCAGGCCCTGCCGGCGGGAGGAGGTAGGCCCTCGAAGGAGGCTGCTCCCTGGGCAGAGGTCCCTGCGGTGGGGGACACACAGAGGGAGGTGAGCCCAGCACCTGAACCTCCCGTGACTTCCCGCCACACTGTCTGAGCAGAGCAAACAAGAGGCAGACGGTATGTACATGGAGTGCGCAGCCGAGGGTGGTCGTGGTGGGATGGGGTGGGCATGTGCAACAAAGGGGAAAGTGGGCTCCGGAGGGTGCAGAGCTCTCGAGGAGCTGTTTTGCTGGTAGCCTGGCTCCCGAGAAACACCCCACCTGGGGAGAACCCCTCCAGACCCACAGGGACAGAGCCAGGCTCCGGGGAGGCAACTGCCTTCTTCCTCTTCTACCCTTGGAACCGCCTCTGCTGCAGGCACCCTCCAGCCCCCCGGAGACCTGGGAGAACAGGACACACCCTTTGGGCACTTCTGCAATGCAGACCGGCCTGGCCCATGTGGTGGCGGATGGAGGGCAGGAGTGTCCTCTCCTGGGAGGGGCCGGGGCCTCTCTCCCTCTCGGAGCCTGGGTCTAGGCTGTTGGGACGAGGAGCAGGACCGGCCCCCATGTGGCACGGCCTGTGGGAGCTGTCTGGGTCCAAGGCTGTTTGGGGATTGGGTGAGGGGCAGCCCAGAGCACTGAGATCCACTGGGAGTGGGGGAGGGGGGAGAAAGGAGCCCTTCCCACTGTCCTTCCTCTGTCTTCCCTCTATACACAGTGAGGTTCGGTCACCTGGGTTCTAGCCACAGTCACAGCACGCGCTCTGCAAACTCTCACCTGCAAAGTGAGGAAACTGGACCCTCTAAGGCTGGGCCGCGCAATACGCCAGCCAGGAGCCGCGGTGGTGGCTGAAGAGTGGAGACCGCGACTCGCTGCCTGTGTCACACACACACCAGACTCCAAAGACTTCGTATGGAAAAAAGAATGTAAAATATCTGCTCTATACATCCAATATCTTACCATCCCAATACATAATCAATAAAAACGGGGCCATCCGATGTGCCTGTTCAAGGGTACAAGGGGCGTCACAGGAAGGGTCTAGCGTTTAGGAGAGGGGCTCAGGAGGGCGCTCAGGCAGGCAGAGACCACGACCCACACCTGGCTTGAGGAAGACTTCGGAGGGATGGAGCCAGGTGGCCACCGGGGAGGCGCTCAGGCAGGAGGAGCCGCCGTGCAGAGCGGGGAGGTGCTGAAGAGCCCGGCGGGCGGCGCAGGGGAGCTGCGGCCCAGGGCACTGGCAGAGGCCAGCGAGTGATGCGGCTGAGAAAGGAGGTTGGGGCCAGATGGCGGCAGCTTCGGATGCCAGGCTGAGCCGGCTGGGCACGCAGCGGGCACTTCCAGGAAGACCGGCTGACCAGGGCTGGGACTGAGGCAGCTCCCCGAGGACGTCCAAGTGAGTGGCAGGGCCTCGGGCCCACCTCACAGGTCACTGAGACCCTCCGGGCCTGCACGTCTCCAGGAACCCACCCTCCAGCTCTTTCCCCCCTCGGGGGAGGACAATTTATTTATTCATGGGCATGCAAACGCTCCCACCAGGCGGCCAGCCCCTGTGCACCTCACTTCTAATTATAGCAGGAATTTCATTAACGCTGGAGGGAAACGCCAGGTTTCCAACCACCCCGTTAGTGGGCGCCGGCCCACCTCGTCCCCTGCCCCAGCCCACGGCCACCAGCCCCCAGGCCCAGGATGGCAGAGTGTAGCCAAGGGGTGCGGGTCTCAGCCTATCCTTGCAGAGCCAGGAGGTGGTCAGCACAGCAGGGCCACGGGGAGGGGGCAGCGCCTGCCCCCACCACCTGGCCACACATGGAGTGCAGCCTCCAAGCAGCTGGGAGTGTGGGGCGCTGCCCCGGACACCTCCAAAGCACAGGGCAGGAGGGGGCGGCAGGGTGGCCAGAGCTGGATAAAGAAGACTGAGGTGGCAGGTGGGGAGCCCTGGGGGTGACGCAGTACAGACTTGCTACGGGGATACCTGGAAATGAGCACTCTGAGGGGAAGGAGGGTGGAGGTGAGGAGGAGCCAGGGCTCAGGGAGACCCTGCAGAGGAGGCAGCTAGGAGGTGTGCAAAGAGAGGAGCTGGGCAGGAGAGAGCAGAGAGAGATGGGGACAAAGACAGACACGTGGAGACAGAGACCCACTGCCCCCTCCCTTGCCCAGAGAGCCCAGACACAGGCACACAGAGACGGGCTGGAGCTTGGAGGCCACGGTGAAAAGTAAAGAAGCAAAGAAATGACTAGTGCCAAGTTGGGCTCGGCTGCTCAGAGGACTCTTCTAGCAGACCCGGCCCACCCAGGGGGGACTGTCTGGGGCCACCTAGAGCCTTCAGGCCAGAGACCCAGGGGTGTGAGTCTGCAGTGGGATGCACGACCCCCAGGACCCCATCCTCCCCAGCCATGGGGAGCTGTCAGGGCCTCCAGCTGCAGGAGGGAGGCCTGCCCCTAGGGGGACCTTCAGGAGCCCACCTCCACCCCTATGCTGTCCCTCATTTGGCTGTGCCATGGTCAGCAGGGTGCCCCAGGCCAGTCTGAATGTGGAGCCAGGTGCACACATGGGAGGGTCTTGACACATGCTGGGGTGGGGGGTGTCCCTCCTACCCTTGCACACTCGTGCACACTCACACGCCAGCCTGAACAAGCACACCCACACCCTCACAGCCACTCACGGGCACTGAGCACACACGCACACAGGCGCACGCCCTCCTTCCTTCCCTCCCAGGTCAGTGCATCACCCGCCCTGGGCCTCTGGGCAGGGAGCACTGGCCCCACAGTAGGGCTGGAGAGACAGAAGCTCCTAGAGAGAAATGGCTGTGTCAGGCCCAGCCCCGGCTCCCGTGCTCAGTCCACCTGGGCAGGGGAGGGGGCTCTATGGGGAAAGAAGCCTTGGAGAACACGTTCCCCATCTGCTGCCCTCTTCCAAAGGACTCTGGCCCAAATCCCAGGGAGGGGACAGGAGCTGCCGAGGTTACACCAGACAGACCAGCAGATGAGGCCGAGGCCTGAGGCCCCCAACTCCCAGACATGGGTCCTCTATTCCTCTACATCCCCCTACCCGACCCACAGCCTGCCCACCCCAGTCTCAGCCCCAGACCCACCTCGGTGCCAGGAGCTCAGATCTCACTGCCAACCCTGCTCAGTGCCCTGACGTCCACGCAGTCGGGCCGATCGGGGCAGCAGGCACCGAGGCACTGGGGTCTTGCATGACAATCCTCCTCCAGCCTCCCTCGGGCCTCTGGGAAGGGGCTCCAGAACAGACAGACTTCCCTCCCTGCTAGTACAGCCTCCCCGCGGTGCACCCTGGAGAGCCCCATGCTCCCTCCCAGACTCAGGAAGGCTCCAAGCCCCCAAGCGCTCCATGCAGCCCCAAACCCAGCTTGCACATGTTCTAGCAACGAGGAGCTCACTACCTCTCCAGGAGGCAGCTTATCAAAAAAAGATTTCCAGAGAGTTCAGACTCTTGGAACTTGGAAAGTTGAACTTGAGGATTTCAAGGCGACGCATGGTTGTCACTGAGGAGCCAAGTTCTCCTGGACAGAGTTGTCCAGGCATCATTAGTTTGGCGATCCCCCCACCTGTCACTCCAAATTATAACCGAGCTAGAGAAACAATGTCCTATGGCCAGGCCCACCTCCTTCCCTGATGACAGCTAACTAGGACCCAAGATTATCACTTGTCACTCACTGAATTAATAAAATATCAATGGGGCAACTATTGTGTGCCAGGCACTAGATGTGATAACGGATGAGGATTCGTTTAATATCCATTTCTAATCTGATTAACATCTGCCCTTCGCCCATTATACAGGTGGCAAAGCTGAGTCCAGAGAGAGGCAGCGACTTCTCAAAGTGACACAGGGAGCTGGAGGTGAGAGCAGAGCCTCACGCTGCCACTGCAGGCGTGGACAGTGCGCCGGCCCTGGGAAGAGAGGGAGAAGGCCACACGTCGCCACCCCCACCCCTGGCCGTTTCTAGGACACCGAGGTATTGATTACCAGCCTCGCCTTGGAGTGGTTTTCTTTTCTTTTCTTTTTCCACCAAGGCTTTCTGTTTCTCATTTTTTTTT
>VBSM01003143.1:45824189-45906826 GCA_008086735.1 Cheirogaleus medius
CAGGGGCAGCGAGCGAAGACCCCCCCCCCCCAGGCTGGCCCAGGCCACGGCGCCTCGGGACAAAGGCCCTGGCCCAAGTAAGCATTTTTGTGGAGGCCTCTCATCTCCGGGCTGAGAGCTGCGGAGTAAACAGGGATTACGCAGGTCACCCTCGGGCACGGGGCCAGGCGTGATCCACCCTGAAAGGCACCCCGTCATGACATACACGGGTGTGCAGGCCAGAGGCCCCACCCAGGAGGCTCAGCCTCGGACCTGCTGGCTGCAACCGCTCTCAGGAGCTTCCTGGGGGCCCAGCTGCTCCCCCGCTGGTGACCTGTTCGTATCCATCCTGGCACTGGGGGGTCCTCAGGCGGGAGGGGATGGGGGGGAAGGGAGGGTCCCAGCACCCTTGAGGAAAACAGCTGACATATCCCGAGTGCTTGCCGTGTGCCAGGTGTGCAGTCCCCTCACCGCAATGGTGGGGACAGGCGCTGCCGTCCCACCCCATATGACAGATGGGTAAACCGAGGCACTGAGCAACCTGCACACAGTCATAGTAGACCCACAGTGCCAAAGGGAGGACTGAACCCAGGCGGTCTGACCCCAGAGCCCAGTACGTGTCCAGCGCGGCGTGTTTGTGGGGACGGGCAACCACTGCACCCACTCCAGCCAACATGCCTCTGTCAGTCAGCATGGCTCCTCCTTCAGCATGGCTGCCCACACCGCACGGGGCTCAGAGGCTGCAGGTAGGGTTGCGGGGCCAAGGCTGGGGAGCCAAACTTGTCCCTTCCTTCCCTGGGCACACCCCCACCTCCACCCCTGGCAGCCACTCTAGAGGAAGATCAGGCCGAAGAGGCCCCAAGGCACCAGGAATAGGAAAGGCCCATCTGGGCACGATGGATGAGGTCCTAGCAAAGGTGGCCTGAGCCCACCCCCTTCCCCACGAGGGCTGAGGGCCAAGTCAAGGGTGCAGTGTGCTAGGGCCAGCGCCCGCGCTCCACACAGGACACGCCTGTCCCTCCCCCAAGCATCCAGCCCAGCCGCACACCCACCTCAGTGATCCACGAATCACCAGTGTCCCACACGCCGGTCAGCACTGGCGGCCCCTCCACCTCACTCCAGCTCCATCCCGCTGCAACGAGAAGACGGCGGTCAGTGGGTCCATCCCCAGCAGGGGCCCCGGCACAGACCCTGCCACCGACACTCAACACCTGCGGGACAGTCTACAGCCAGCAAAATCGTACCACCCACCTGACAGACAGGGAGTCTGAAGGGGCACAAGGGGGTGCCCAGACATAAACAGGCGTCCGACACCCCACCTCTGCCAGTCACCGGCTATGTGACGTGGATGTGCACCCGACCTCCCTGGGTTTCGGTTTCTTATGTGTCAAATGGGATCACAACATCCCTTTCATGGCTGCTGGGAGGACCCAAGGAGTCATGGTGACAAAGCCACTCGGCATCCACTCATTCATTCGACAAACATTTAACGAGCACATGGGGCTGTGACAGTGGTCCCTGCCCTAGTGGGGACTCAGAAAATGAGCAGAGAATCAAACAACACAAAATGCAAGTCGTGCTTGCCAGAAAGAACAAGGACAGGGGCTACACAGCAAAGGCCCAAGGTCCAAGGTGACCTCTTTGGGGAAGTGAAACTGAAGGATGAGACAGAGGAAGGCAAAATGCAGGGAACAGCATTCCAGGCAGAGGGAACATCGTCTGTGAAGACCCCAAGGCAGGGAGGAAAGCCTGGCCCAGCGGAGGACTTTGGAGTGGCAGGTGCAGTGATCGAGGGAGAGGAGGTGTGAGTGGGGACCAGGCGACACAGGAGGGTCTGGGCAGCGGAAGGACATGACCCTAGTTCTCGTTTGGGAAGCCCCCAAGGCTGCTGAGGGTGAAGTGCTTGGAAGACACAGGAGGCGGCAGGGGAGCAGTGAGGAGGCTGCGCCAGGGTCCAGGCCAGCGACAGCGGTGCTCAGGGCGGAGAGAGCAGCAGGCAGAGCCCAGGACCTGCTCACACACTGGGCGAGGGGGCACACGACCATCCTTGCTGGCCCGTCTCCTCAGTGGGCCACCAACATGCCCCCCTCCCGCTGCCCACAGAGCCCCGTGGTACTCCAGGGAGGACCAGAACCAGAGGCCTGGCCGGCAGCCTTCTCTAAAGTCCCAGCTGTGAGGGTGCCTCTCTGTGCCTGCGTGCCCTCCTCCAAGCTCCCCAAGCCAGGCCCCGGGTCCCCACCCCAGCCACAGGGAAAAGGAAGGTCTCCACATCCCCCAAATTCTGCTCCCCTTAAGAATCCAAACAGTTTTTGGGTTCGCTGACCCTAACTCTTCCATTTCACAGAGGAGAAAACTGAGGCCCAGAGAAGGGCAGCATCTGCCCCCATCCCAGGGTCAGGCAGCAAGTCAGTGGCTGGGGCAGAACTGGAATCGGCCTCCTGCCACTCTGCCGCCCACAGCCAGGCCTTCCCCAAGGCGAGCTGGCCAGCAGAGCCGCTGACAGAGAGAAAATAATTATCTTGGCAGCTGAGACAGAAGCCAGAGCCGGAAAGCCCTTGCTCACTCAGTGAGCGTCGTCCAGGCCCCAAGACATGCTGTCGCCCGACCCGTCTCTCGGAGGTGCTCCAGCTCGAGATGCTCCTGTTCACGGTGCTCACGCACGTGCCTGCCTGCCCCCAGAGCCCCCAGCGCCTTGGAGTTGGGCCTGTGAGACCAGAGAGGGGAGGGACACATCCAAGGTCACACAGCAATAAGTGAGGGTGCCAGAATTCGAACTCAGGCCCTGGTGGGGGGACGGTGAGCCTGCAGTGGACCCCCGCCCCCAGCCCCGGGAAGGCCCCAGACAGGAAGTAGGGGGCCTGCCTTTACTAGGTCCATATTGTGGTTTATGCCTGGGATGTTTCCTTTAACCCTCAGTGAAATGCTGTCAGGTAGAAACCAGCATCCCCAATTCCCCCACGAGGCCCAGAGAGGTTGTATAACCCCCTGAGGTTGCTCAGCTAACAAGGAGCCCCTAAGAAGGCAGCTGGCATGCAAGGAGGCACTCCGCCCGTGCTCACCCTCGCCCACGGCGGGGCGGCCAGCCAGCGCCTGGCACCCGGGTCTCCCGCCTCCGTGCCGGCCCCCGCTCGCGCCGGGGAAGCGGGGCTCAGGAACCAGGGGCCCTGCTCGGTGCCCAGCGCTAAGGCTAGCGGCCTGCATGGGCTTGGCCTCCCGTGAGATCAGGGGTAGGAGAAGCAGGAGACCAGGTGGAGCCCTGGCTGCTCCCGCCCGACCAGACCACAGGGATAAACAAGAGGGCCTGGAGGGGGCTGTTCTCATCTTAAAAGGCCCTTGGTGCCACGGAGGAGGGGCAGCCTGAGCCTCCGGGCAAGTGGGGGTTCACCTAGTCTCCCCATGGGACAGGTACCTCCATGCCCAGAGGGCTCTCCTGGGCACCCTCAGCTCGGGACTCTCACCCCTGGGGGTGTGCAAGACCCTGAAGGCAGGGCAGCTTCCGACTTTGAAGCAGAAAGGGCAGCGTGCGGAGGGCAGCGTGAAACACCCCTCGCTCTCCCGGTGCGTCTGAAGCTCCCGAGGCAAAACCCACTTTGCAGAACACAACACTGAGGCTCCCAGGAGAGTGGGGCTGCTGGAGGGGTCACAGCTGAAGACCGACAAGGTTGGGTCCCAGACAAGGCAGAGGTCACGTGGGGGCAGGGACTACCCCCAACCACACTTGCCTTCCTGTCCCCGCCTCCTCCCGGGACCCCCTGGGAGGACATGGGTGTGGGCTCAAGGGGAGACACCTGGCCAAGCTGATCTGTGGTTGTGTCCAGCCCAGAGGGACGCAGTTCCATCTAGGATTCCTGGATGGCAGGGTGCCCAAGACACAGGGTGTCCAGGATGCGGGGTGCCGGGAGGGCTCCGTGCCTGTGGCTCGAGGCCTGAGGCTAAGTGGCCAGCTGCTCTCTGCAGCTGCCAACAGTTGGAGTCCACATTCTGGGCTGGAGCGCTGGCCCTGGCCTCCGTGGTGAGGTCAGAGGGCAAGGGTGGGGAGAGCTGGGTTTGAATCCCTGCTTTGCCATTTGCTGCTGGGGGACCTCGAGCAGGTCACTGGGCTTCTCTGAGGCCCCATCTCCTCTCCAAACAGGGACTGACTGCTCTCTAGCTGCCCTCCGCCAGGGGAGCCTCCAGGCTTAGCCGGAGCACGCACCTCCCACAGACCACTGGGGAGGGGGCCGGATGCCGCGGGTGGTGTGGTGGGCAGGGCCCACACCCGGGCACCAGGCCTCAGCTCCTCACACCTTGTGTCCCTAGTGGCTGTCAGGCCTTGATGAGAGATGGGGAGTGCAGACGCAGGTGCCACGGGGGAAGACTTGAGCACAGGGTGACGACTGAAGCCTGGGGGAGGGGTAATTGCGCAAGGTCACCAGTGGCCCAGTGGGGAGCAGAGCTGTCGTCACGTGGGCGCCCACCCACACCTGGTCCAACCTGCTGCTCCTTGGCTGAGCCGACCTGAGCCAGCTCCCACCACTGAGTCTCAGGTGCCCACGCTGCTCCGCTCCCATTTTACAGTCCAAAGGGGGTCTGGTCCAGCAGCCAGCAGATTCTCTGGGGTGACCCAGGTTTCCCCATCTTGGAGAGCCCCCTACCCCTGCCCGCCTGCCTGCATCCCCTTACGTGACCCTAGGGGCAGGCCCCAGTCCTCCCCTGGCGGCCAGTGCTGGCTCCAGGAGCCAGGCAAATATTTACCCCAGGGTTATCCAAACCGAGCCCCGCCTCCTTCTGCATTCCTGGAATACCTGTTCCCTGACCTCACCGAGCTGGGGGTGGGGAGCCAGACAGGGGGAGAGCCAGACTTGGCTCTGGCCTAGGTGGAGGCCAAGGCCCCTGCCCAGAGCAAGGCAGCCTCAAATCGCCCCTCTGGCCACGTACCCACCAAGGCAGGCTCCAGGCTGCTTTGGCATAAGAGCTGGACATTGGCCGGAGCAGAAATCTCCCCAGGAACCACTAGGGAAGGAGGGCTGAATTGCCCCGGGTGCTGTGGTGGGGCAGGGGCTACACCAATGCCAGGGCTCCTGTCACCGGGCATCAGCTCCGCCCACTTCCTGCCAATGACACGCATGCACGCGCACACACGCACACGCGCACACACGCCCCTAGAGCCTGCAGAGCAGCCACTCAGCCTGCCCAAACCACCCGGCAGTCCTCACCACCCCACTCCATCCTCAGCACAATCCTGTCGCCAGGGAGCTGGGAGGTCCCACTTCACAGATGCGCAAGCTGCCCAGCAAGGCCAGAGGCATGGCAGACTCGAGCTGTCTCACGGCGACCCACGTTTCCACAGCTCTGTGACTGCGTCACCACCCTGCAGAACCCTTTGCATCCTGCGATGCCCAAAGGACCACCTCCTCCATGCTGCCTTCTCGGAGAGTGCCCCCAAGTGAGCTGCACCCTCCCTGAACTTCCAGAACATTCTGATGGTGTTTCTTTCTTTCTCCTTGCATAATTAAAATTGGGTGCCTGGTAATCTCTCAACTGGAGGGCCCACGAGGACAGGACCCTGCCATCCTCATTCCAGGCACCGTGGAACTGAGCCGGAGGGCTTGGGCAGCCCTGAGTGCTCAGGGAGGACTCAACAGCCTCTGAATCTTCACCAAAGAGTAACTGCAGGGTGGCCTCAAGAAACAGGTAAGACAGACAGACTGAGCAAGCTGGTAGTTTGGGGTCCAGGCTGCCTGAGAACCACGAGGTACCCTGAGTTCAATGATCCTACCTGCCTTCACATCCTCTGAGGAGGCTTCGAGCTGTTCTAGAATCGTGCCGCGCCTAGCCCTGGAAGCGCAGCCTGTCTAAGTCCTGCCCTGCAGTTCCTTGCTGTGTGCTCCTTGGGCCCCTCGCCTCCCTCTCTCCTGAGTAGAATCCTTGCAAATGGCCGGGAAGGGCGGACTGGTAGCGTTTGGCTGACCTGCTGGGGACGCGGGAATGCCAGGCCAGGGAAGTCTGCATGGCGGGGAGTTGCGGCCCCCAGGGATGTCTCCATGTGCCAAGAGCACCTGTGGCCAGCAGACACGCTGTGCAAACCTGAGGCCTCACCCTGGCACCGTGAGGCACCCCTAGAGTGGGAGTTAGGAAAAAGTGGGGGTGCTCAGAGCTACCCTCCCCTCCCTCCTAGCACCTCTGAGACTTGGTTTCTTCAATTAAACATGAGGGCTATAAACTGACTTCTAGAAGTTGTTTGTTCATTTCATTCATTCGTCCATTTCTTTCTTTCAATAACTAAGGACAGTGCCCACTCTCTGCCAGCGGAGGGAGGGAGCGGAGGAAAAGAGTAGGGTGTGCGGTGGGGGCAAGGCCAACACCTGCTAAGCCTTTGTGCTTCCAAGGGTGGCCGCACAGTGTTCCTTGGGCGGAGTCGGGGGAGGCGCAGAAGGAGAGGGATGATTCTAGGACTGCCGGGGTGCGTGCCCAGCTCAGCCCAGGGCACCCCTTCTGGGAAAAGGCCCAGAGGCTTTGGGGGAGAAGAGGTCGGGGCTAAAGGGGGAGCTGCAGGTGGCGTCAGTGAGCAGGGCCCGGCTGCACGTACAGGGCAGGGGCACAGGCACAGACATCCCCGGGGGCCCCTCCAAGGCCTCACCCCAATCCAGTCGTGGTTTACTGTGTTCTCAAGGCCCAGCTAAAGCGGCACCTCCTCCAGAGAGCCCACCAGAGCCAGGGAGTCCTCACTCACGATGACACCCGTCCATCCTGCCCCAGATGGGCTTGTGGTGCACAGCCCCCTGCCCAGGCCACCCTAGCCGCCTGGTGTCAGACTTATGCAAAGAGACAAACTGAGACCAGAGAGGGAGGAACCCACCCAAGGTCACACAGTGATAAATGGGGCACTAGGACACCAACTCAGGGCCCCGTCGGGACCGGCTCCCTGTTCCTTAGAGTCTGCATCAGATCCCGCTTTGGGAAGGGGGGAGGGACAGGGGACGGTCCCTTCGAAAGCCACGGACTGCTCAGCCAACACCCCCTAACAACCAGAGCCCCCTGGCTCCGGCAGGAGGCCCACCCACACCTGAGGATGTGGGAAGGGTCTCCCCTCTCCTTGAATCACCAGATGAACAACTGCTCCTTTGATCGAGGGGCCAAGGGGCGAGGGTGCAGCAGGGATGTGGCACACCACATGGCTCTCGGTTCTGATGTGCCACGTTTGTGGCTTCGGCTCTGCCGCTCACTTAGCTGTGTGGTGCCGGGCAAGGGACGGAGGTCTGTTTTCTCCTCTGTGCAATGAGAGTCCCTGCTCTCACAGAGCCGTTGAAGGACTTAACAAGATTATGCCCATGTCGCCCTTGCACAGGAAATGCGCAGTAAACAGGGGCTGTCATTGTTATCACTGGCTCAGGGCTGCTGCCAAGTGCAGGCCTGGGGTCCTTCCGGGGGAGACACTGAGCCCTGTGGCACAGAGACAGGGACAGACTCAGGGCTCTGCGAGGATGAAGCCCGGCCGCAGGCTCCCAGTGTGTCTGTCCCCTAGACGGGTTTCATCGAAGCCACCTGCTCCCAGGAGACGGGTTGTCACCTTCCTGCCACAGAAGTAGCCAAAGGCGCTGAGCAGCCTTCAGGTGCAAAATCTGTGCCAGGTGCTCCCTTCCACGCCCAGCATTGCATCGGGCCCTTAGGATGTGCGCAGCCTCCCCTTTCTCAGAGTCTTGCTCAGAGGGGCACCTAGCTGGGAGTGGCCAAGCCAGGGCCCCTGGAAGCCACCTGGGCACTTGTCACTCCCAATGCTGAAGATCTAAACTAAATGTTCTGCCAGTGGCCCCCTCTTAGGAGTTTTCTCTCCTGCCTCCACCTATTCTGCTTGGGGTGGCCTGCCACCTGCCCCTGCCCCTGAGGGATGCCCCCCATCCCAGATCCCCTGCAGCATTAGTGGGGCCTGGCAGAAGCTCTCAGAAGAGTCCTTGAAGATCTGTGGGAAGCTCTGGGTACAAGCCTGTCGCCGGACAGAGGAGGGGACACAAACCCAGGGAGGGACACGGTTGGGGGGAGCCTAAGGCTGGGATAAGAACCCAGGTCCACTCTCGTGCTGGAGGTCACACTGAGGACATAGAGGGTCCAAGCCTGGCCCACAGCAAGTCACGTGTCCCTCCAGTCTCAGTCTCCTCATCTGGGGCTAACGCTGGCCCGGCATCACACCCATGATGGGCACAGGAAGGTCGTGAGGCTGAAGGGCACAGGCACTGTCGGTGGCACAGGCAAACTGCCGAGCACCGAGTGTTCCCGATGACCCCCCTCCTGGGCCAGGCGCCAGTCCCCTGGCGGTCACACTCCCCAAACAGGCATCCCTCTGGGATCCTGGCCACATGTGGGCCAGGACACTCTGAAGCGATGGCCCAGGCCCAGAGTTACAAATGTCGGACAAAGGGAAGCAGTGTTCTTGCTAGCTGGAGGTGGCGGGTCTGAGCAGAGGCTCTCACGTCACCCAGGCCTGGATGAAATCCTGGCCTGCTCACAAGCCACGTGGCCTTAGCCAAGTCCCTGCCTCAGTTTCTTCAATGGTGTAATGGTGAGAGAGAAGGTTTAATGGCCGGCAATGGTGAGTAGCCCAGCCCCTGGCCCGCAGAGGAGCCCAAGCAACAGGAGTGCCTGCTATTTATAGTAACGCCAGGGGCAGCCAGCAGGGGTCTGCAGGAGACCTGCTGGAAGGCCAGGGAATAAGAGGGTAACAGGCTTGCTGGCTATCACACTCCACTCGGCAGCCCGGCTCACCGATGCAGACTCCCGAGGAAGCTCGGCTTTCCCCACAGGGATCTGGTTTGCATGGCCGTGGGGTTCAAACCTGGCCTGGGTCACTCACCCCTCCCTGACCAGGGGCAAGTGAGTCTCATCCCTTGAAGTCTCCAGCTCCCCACCTGCCAAGCAGGAGGAGGGACGTCTGCCTGATCCCCTGGCTGCTGGGAGGACCGTGAGATGGAGGATCCAGGCAGGGCAGGCGAGGGGCTGTGGGAGGGCCCGTGTCTGCTCGCTGCACACTGCCAGCCCCGTCCCAGCCAGCACACACCCAGAGCGTGGCCCAAGGCCAGCCGAAGAGGCACTGAAGGACTCCCCGAGTGCTTTCCAGCTGAGGCCATCAGGGTGGGCCTAGACAACCCCTTCTTCCCCTGGAGTCTGGGGTCTCCCTTGCTCTTTCAGAAAGAGGGGCTCCCTTAGCCAGGCCACTTGGTGTGATTCTCAGGGGAGACATCTGCCCATGAATCATCTGCCCATCAATCCTTGGGACTGACAGAACTTGGCCTCTGGAGCCAAAGAGGGGCTTAAAAATGGGGGGGGGGGGCCAAGACTAGCCCCCATGGTGGGTGTCTTCTTCCTGCTGCCACAGCACCCAGCACCAGGCACGGGGGACCGGGCGTGTCTGCTGGAAGAACCAGTGAGTGGTGACAGCCGCAGCGGTGTGAAACCAACTCAGATCAGAGACCGCGGCAGCTGACCCTTGCACAGAGCTCACGACGTCTGTACCAGGCTCGGATTTAACAGACACTGTTTACATATGTTGACTCACTTAGTCCCCACAGTGATTCTAGAAAGTGGGTGATGTTATCTCCATTTCAAAGATAAGGAAACTGAGGGTCAGAGACGGAAAGTGTTAGAAAGTGGCAGAGCTGGATTCAGCACAGGCTCTGGGCTCCAGAGTCCAAGCGCTGGTCCACGGTGCTGCCTGGGGGCCGGGGAGGTGGAGAGAGCAGCCGGTCAGAGCCCACCCACGCCAGAGGCTCCCAGCCTGGGTGCAGGCCCTGCCCCGGGATCTGACTTAACTGGATCTCACCTGGGGCCAGGGCTGAGCGCCCTTGGCCAGCCCAACCCGCACTATTCAAACAAGGATCCTCCCAAGGTCCCCCTTTGTGTTGTGGGAGCCTGGGACCCAGAGCCAGGTCTCCTGACTTCTCCGTGCTGGGTTTTGAGCTCTTGGAAACACAGCACCGTCCCCCGCGCGGCAGCCCACAGGGCCCGGATGGGGCAAGAGAGATGAGGCAGCAGGCTCGGCTGGGGGAAGCCAGCCCAGCAGGCTGCCGGGTGACATCAGGCCCTGCAATCCCTGACTCACAGCCACCCATCCTGTGACTCCACCCACCGTCAGTGCCCCCACCCTGGCTCACACCCCACAGCCCACTGCAGCCTCCAGAGTCCCCTCCCATTTAGGACCAGAAAGTCACAGCGGGAGGAAGGAGCAGGGGGGCCCACCCGCACCAGCAGCGCCCCCCCACCCGGGTCCCCACTTTCAGGCACCCAGTCTACAGGAGGGACACTGAGGCCTGCCTGAGCCCAGCTGGTGCTGACACCCACTCGGGCCAACTTTCTTCACCACGTGACTCCTCTAGACTCAGGGCCCCAGAACTAGATGAGCGTGCCAGGCTTCCCTGTGCCAGTCCTCTCCCTGGGAACCCAGCACCCTCTGTCTAAGAACCGTCAGTGGCTCCCCACTGCCTCTGAGATCCACTTAACTCTGACCTGCAACCTTCCCCTCCACGGGAAAGGCCAGACATGCAGGGAAGGGCCGCACAGGGTCCGGCACTGTGTTCCCGAACCTCAACGACCTCTCCCAGCACCCTAAGACAGTGGCTCTGAAAGGCCCATCGGCAGATGCAGACACCGAGGCCACTGGAGTCTCAGCTGTCACCACCCATGGGAAGGGGCGTGGGCTGCTCAGGTGAACGGTGCTCCCTGCAGCCGACAGGTTTCAGCAGGTCCATGAGCTCGAGGTGGCCCCAGTCTGTCTTAACCCATCCAATGTCACCACGACTTGAGATTTCTCACCACCTCGGTGCCCTGGCCCCCTTTGGGACACAGTTGATACCCTAGGCTGCCATCCCTGCTGATACTGAACTGGGCTTGGGCAGGGGGCACCTGGCCTGGGAAGGAGGGTCATGGGTCAGAGAGCACCTACTGGGGGAGAGAAGGACAGCGTAGGGAGGGCGGTGGGGGAATCTCAGCATGGCCCCCTCCCCGGCTCCCAGCCCACAGCCCCCTAACCTGGCCCAGCTGCCTGAGCAGAGCAGAGATGTGGCATCACCCAGCTCCTAGTGGGTGGCAGAAGGAAGGGCTCCCTCCCAGCTGGGCAGGGGTGTATGACGGGTTATGGGTTGTCACCCCCAAGCCTGGCTGCCCTCTGGGGCCATAAATCCATCCTACCCCAAACCTTTTATCCTATAGGTAGCTCCTAGTTGGGCAGACCTACTTCTTCCCTTTCTTTCTACAGACGAGGCCCAGAGTGGCTGAGTGACTGCCCAAGTGCACCAGCAAGCTGGTGGTGGATCCCGGGCCTCCCAGCTCCCAGGCCAAGCCTCACCATGAGGTTTCTCTTGCCAAGCCCCCTATAGGTCCCAGACCCTGTGGAGGAGGAGACAAGCCATCACACATGTGGGGGTGTGGTGGGCGTGGGTCGGAGCGGGCTAGAGGCAGGGCAGCCCAAGAGCCTGAGGCCGGGCTTCCTTTCTCGAGAGGGCACGATTCCTGGCAGCAGCTCCCACGGGAAAGAGGAGACGCGCCAGCTGCAGAGAACACAGGGTGGGACGAAGGTGGTGGCTGGGCAGGGCTTCCTGATGGGTGGGCGGGTGGCCACTCACGGAGGCCAAGTGACCTGGGCGGCTGCGGCCTGGGGCCAGGCCAGGCTTGGGTCGAGCCTCATCCCTGGCTCAGGCCCAGGCCACCCTGAGTCCCATCCTCCAGGCACGCCCAGGCTTCCTGTCCCACTGGCCCCACCCAGCCCAGGGGAGAGGGAGGGCCCATGGAGGCCTCCTTGGATGTGCTCGTCTTTTCTGGGGGCAGGAGTGGGCAGGATACCCTGGCAAGCTTGGTGGCCTTTGGCCTCTGACCTCTAGGCCTCCAACCACTTGCATTCCTGTACGAAGCCTTGACCAAAGTGACTGCTGGGTTTTCTTCCCGGGAGTGCAAACTCCAGACACAGCTGGGCAGGGGCTGCAGGAATCAGCCCCACCGATCGGATCCCTGCCTTCCCCCACAACACGACGTCATACCCCTTCACCCCATCCCAGCTTTGCAGGCCTGGACCCTTGAAGTGTGAGGAGTCTGGGTGGGAGGAAAGCTTGGCCCGGGGGCTGCAGGGCCACTCATGGCCTCCAAGTGACCCCAACCCCTTCCCTGTGGCCTCAGGAGCTAGGGACTCACCTGACCAAGAGACTGGTACCCTGACCCAGTGAGGGGAGGGATGGGAACAGAGGCCTGGCCTCCTCCCCGCGTGGTTTCCCAGGGCAAGGCTAGGGGACGTAGCTGCCCCAGGTCTCCACCGAGGCTGCTCAGCAAATAGGCAACTCAGAAAGCAAACAGGCCAGACAGTGAGGAGGACTCTTCCAGCTGGCTGCGGGCCCACGACGGACAAAGCCTCCCATAGCTCAGTGTTGGGAGGAACACAGATGGGAGGTGGTTTGGGCTTGAACGGGGCCAGGCCTTGCCCGAGATTACCCCGGGAACTGGGACAGAGCTGACATCCAGGTCTCCTGCCTGCACCACGGGCAGCCCAAGGATGCCAGCAAACCCACAGCTGTCCCTCCTGGCCTCAGGGGCTCCTGACGGGTGGGAAGGCTGGTCTGCTCAGCTTGGGCAGTAACTGACTTTAGCTACACCCTGGTTGCCACACTGGATACCGATGACTTGTCCAGATCAGATTAGCCCCATCAAAGGGGCCTGGCGGGCTATCTGCAGGCCCGGCTAGAAGTTTTGCCTGCAGGGAGGGACTCAGTGGGAGGACGCTAAAGGCCCTGAGGACTGTGGCAGAAGGCAGCTTCAGCCTGGTGGGAGGGCAGGGCGCAAGCTCCTGGGAAGAGTTACAAGGCAGCCACAGGGCAGGAGTAAGCCTCCTGGCCCTGGGGGTATGCAAGCTGAGGCTGGGGACATACAGGCCTAGGCAGCATTCTGGGAGTCTGGCCTAGCAGCTTAGTAACACACCCTTGCCCAGATCCACATTCAGTCGTGGGTGGCAGTACAGCTGGCTGTACAGAGGCTGTGTCACCCTCTCAGCCACTGGCCACCCACCTCCAGCCCTTTTCAGGACAGGAGTTTCCCAGCTGTAACAGAATGGCCTTGAGCTTGAGAGCCTGTGGGATTCTCCTAGGCTGAACGCCCCCAAATCCTAGCACATCAGCAGCAAGGTCTGATGACGCTCTGTGTGGCTCTGATGCCGGCCGTCTGTACCCGTCACCTCAGGCACCCGGTGGGTACGCCTATCTTCCCCAGAACCCCTGTGGGGTCAGCGATACTCTGACCCTCACCCGGTAGTGCCTCCCTCCTGGGCCTCCCCTAGCCTGGCCCCTCGGCCCACTCTGGGATGTCACTTGACACGAGTTAGGCAGTGAACATCTGCAGGGCCAGGGATGCATCTTATACCAAGCACGGGCCCAGCACAGACCTGGCTGCCAGGAAATGTTTGTCAAAGGAGGGAGAGAAGGACAAAGCAGGCAGGAGAGGGGACGGACACAGGAATGCAGGTGGGTTCTCAGAAGCATGGCCTCAGAAAGCCACCATAGCCCTCCTCCCTCATCCAGGCCCTGGGGGGATGGTGCCATCTATGCAAGACAAGCCATGCAGGCCGGCAGACCTCGACGAAGGCCATGCAGGGCCCCACTCAGTGTGATTCTGGGGCTGCCACTTCCCCTGGTGCCCTACTGCTCGTGTGGGCCCAGAGAAGGTTCCCAGATGGCTGGGGCTCAAGGTCTCTGTGCTTTGACCACATGTGCACGCTCTAGAAGCCCCAGCTCTGGCTATCACCTCCCTGGTGGAAGGGGACCCTTTCCCCAGCTGGAAACACCTGCTCAGTCCATGAAGGACTCAGTGGTATCTCACAGCTCTCGTTGAGCCCTGCACCAACGCTGGTTTGCATCCTCCTGGCAGTATGGTGGCCAGCTCGCAACACGATCACAGGGTCTTTGAAATGACAGGCGATCCTGCCCGTCCAGCAGGAAGAAAATATATCACAGACATGAGGTGATCTGTGTTCTGACAAGCCCTACCTCTGCCCAGCCCAGCTCCTGGCACATAGTGGGTGCTTAAGACACATCTGTCGAACGGGTGCGCCTGGGAGGCCAGACTCCGCCCTCCTGCCGTGGAGGCCAGGGCTCTGCAGCACACTCCAGGGGCCACACAGATGGTGGCTGTGACCACATGTGCCCCTCTCTGGCCAGGACACTGCCTTTTTGGGCTCCTCCTGCCCACCCTCTCCATTTCAGGGCTGGGAGGGGTCTGTAACCAAGCCCAGTGCCTTTTCTTGACAGGGGCGGACAGAGGACCAGAGAGGGGCTATTCCCCAGCCTAGGCCTCCCCACGCCAAATCCAGAGGCCCAAGAACTCCAGGACTCAGTTCGGGGCTCCCTGATGTCCACAGCGACCCTCACGTCCACCGCCTACACCAGTGTGACCCTTCTCCCCGGGCTCCACCTCACAGCCTCCTGCTGCAGCCGGCCTGAACTGCTTACTTAGACAAACAGGGAAAGAAAGCGGCCACGTGATGGCTAAGGTTTCCTTGACCAGGGACACACACACACACACACACACTCGCAGCGGGTCAGGTGGTCATGCAGCCCAGCAGGGCCCGGGCTGGGCCAGCTCAGGTTTCTGTGTCTCTGAAGGACAAGGGACTGGCTGCCTTTCCTCACCCAGAAGAACACCCTCTCCAAACACTTGTTTTCTGCTTCCTGGACGGGCCAGGGACTTGCTGGATGGGAAGCCCAGTGGCGTGGGGGAGGGAGGGGGACAGGGGACGGGGTGGAAGACACACCCAGCTGGCCTGGCCTCCCTCTGGTGTTTTCCTTCCGCCCTCCCCACCCAGAGGGCAGATGCCTGCTGGGAAACTGTGGCCGCCCAGCCGCTCCGACTGCAGGGAGAACCCCAAGGCCCAGCATGGGGGCCGCACAGGTGGGGCACCAAGGCTCAGGGAGGAGTCCCGCATGAGCCATGCCAGGGCTGTCCAGGCACTGCCAGAGCAGTGGCTTTGCAGCTGGACGCCGCAGCATAACCCCAGGCGTCCAGGGGATGCAAGAAGGGTAGGAGAAGGGGGTGTCCCGTCCAACCCAACGGGAACCGCCCTGCCTGCATTCTGTTGTTTGGGAAAGGTCTTTGGGCCAGGGTCTTGAGGGCTCTTCCAGCATTGGGGGCCTGCGCCTCACATACTTCCCCAGAGTGGCAGGCCTGTCCTCACAGCCTGGGGATGGCCCATAAGGACAGCAGGATGCCACATCTCTTGTCGGGCAGAGCTGGGACTCAGCTCTGGGCAGACAGCAGAGGGCGAGGGGCGGGGAGGGCACTGTTCTGTCGCTGCCCCTTATGCGGCCAGCTCTATCAGGGTCTGCAGCCAGTGCCCACCCTGCCCTGGCCTCAGGCCTGACACCTGGGACCCTCAAACCCACTGCAGAGGCATCTCAGAAAGGCCACAAGGAAGTAAGAGATGTGGCCAAGAGTTCCCAAGTCAACAGCACCTCCGGCCAGGCCCTTTACAGGTGTGACCTCACTGAATCCCCACAAGGACCCTGGAGGCAGGGTCACCCCATTGTACAGATGAGGGATCCAAGCACAGAAATAAACGTTAACAAACCTGCAGGTCACAGTTAGCAGGGGGAGTGAGGACCCGAACCCAGACACTCCAACTCTAGGGTCTGTGTTCTTCACCAACCCCGCCCCACCGTCCCAGGGTGCACAGGGCGCCAGGTGGCCCCAGCGAGCCCCAGCTCATGGGCTTGTGCACCCCAGGCAGTGAGGAAGCAGCCTCGGAGTGAAGGGCTCTGGGGTGGGTGGGGGAAGGGAGAGCCTGGGAGGCAGAGAAGGAGAGAGGGAGCCAGGGAGGGAGGGCAGCAGACAGCGCCCAGCAAGAGTGGAAGAGCAGAGGCAGGAGGGAGGGGGTGGGGAGGGCAACAGGAAAAAAATGGGAAACAGAAGGAGCAGAAGGAAGGGAGAGGCGGGGAGTGAGCCACAGAGAAGCGGGAGGAACACAGAGGCCAGGAGCCCCGGGAAGGACAGGGCAGGAGGACTGGGTGGAGGGGAGGTCAGGGAGGGAGGGGCCGAGAGAGCAAACCCACCCACCGAACATTAAATACCTAACAGGAGATGACAAATCAAATGGGAATTACTGCGGTAAAAACATAATTAGAAACTTGATTGAAGTTAAACAGAATTTACATAACACTGCAAATTAACTTTACACGGAAACTATTCACTGGGAAGGCAATGAAAAGGCATTTCATTAGTAATCTATATTTAAACAATAGGCACAATGGAGCCTTCTGATGAGGAACTTGGTGCCTTCCACGGAGCCGGTGCCAAAGGCTGCGGGAAAATCAAGCACAGTGGGTGCTCCAAGCGGAAGTGGACAGGGCTCAGGGCACAATCCCTACGCCTGCTCGATCGTGCGCCCGCTCACGACAGAGGGTAGGGCGGGAGACATAAACAGGTCAGATGAGATTCTGGTGCCAGTTATGTCCTTGACTTGCTGTGTGGCCATGGGCAAGTGTCTTACCTTCTCTGGGCCTCCAGTGAGGAGGTCGGAGGCAGTTTACAAGCCTGGATATTCTAAGAGCCCAGGAGCCCTTAGAGGTGGGACGCACCCGGTTCAAAACCCCTCCTTGCCAACTTGTTAGCTGTGGCATCACGCAAGCATTTTCCTCCTTTGCCCTGTGTCACCCATCTGTTCAGAGGAGCTAAGTGCAGCCCTGCCTGACATCACCAAGGCAGTAGAAGGATTTAGGGAGCAAATGGGTGGAGACAGGCTTAAAGAAAAGTGAGTCTAAAGGCACAGGATTACTGTCTCATCGCCTGGCACACTAATGAGATCACCCACGGCCTCCTGCCACTGACCTGCCACGGAGCCATGCACGCCAGAGCAGCTCCTGTCCCCTGGTCCCTGGTGCAGAGTCGGAGAGGCATCTGCCCCGAACCCCTGCCGAGGGAGAGGGGGCCAGCAAGTCCCTGCCTGGCTCCATCCAATTTTTTGCGTGGAGAAGTCTCCGGAGCCTTCTCTCCTCTGCTAGTCACACCAGACTGCACTCACTCGGCAGACGGGCTGGACTTTGCTCCGGCGGCTCCTGTGGCTGGGACCCACTCTCCTCCCCACCCCCATCGCGTCGTGCATACCCTGTGGAGCACCTGCCTGGCCCGTGGCTCGGCAGGGCAGCCGCTGCTCTGTGCAGCCTTCCCTGGCTGAGCGTGGCCGTTCTCTCTGCTGGACACCTGCCGTGCTCGCCGTAGCACAGGGAGTTGCCGGTTCTTTACCTGTCCTCCTCCCCAGCCCCTCTGGACTGCCAGCTCTCACAGTGGGGACCCTCCGTTGTCATCTCTGTACACCCTGCCCTGAGCCCTGCGCTCGGCACAACACAGGTGCTTCGCAAAAGCTGGCTGACCTCAGAGTGGTCGGGGAGACTTCCTGGAGAGGGTGGGACGGGAGCTGCACCCTGGCGGGGGAGAGGGCCCAGCACCTCTCACCTGGAGGGAGGGGTGAGTAGGCCCAGGGCCAAACCTCAGCCAGAGCAGAGGGACAGCTCAGAAGCTCCTGAGTATTTTTCCAGAGTCTCCGGGGTGCCCTATGCCGTGAACTACAGCACAGTGCAGCTGCAGCTCCCAAAGTCATACTGCTGGAGGGTGGCAGAGCCGAATTCTAACCCAGGCTTGCAAGGGCGTGTCCAGGAGCTGGGCAAGAAGGAGCAGCTGGGGGCTCCCAGGAGGCAGGGACCACACTTGATTCTCAGGGTCCCGCCCAGCCCGAGCCCTGGCCCAGAGGGGACACTGCTGATGTTTGCAGTACAGGCTGAGACGGACAGACAGAGACACACAGACAGAAAGTGAGGTAAGGCATCAAGCAAAAAGCAACACAGGCACACACGTGCACAATTCCTGCCCAAGGCAGAGCTCCCCTAACTGACAAGTGGGCGGCTGTGACACTCACTCATAGCCTAGGCAGACTGAGTGCTTTAAGATAAAGGAAGCACACATGCTCAGGAATGCAGCAGGGAGCTGTCGGTGCCCTTCCTGCTGTGGGCAGCACAGGAGCTGCCACCCGGAGCCCTGTTTTCAGATGAGCGCTGCAGGCAACGGGGAGGTCCAGTGGCCAGCCGAGCTAGGCGAAGCGTCTCAGGAGTGCAAAAGTGAGCAGACTGCAGGGCAACAGGCTCTGCCGGGGTCAGGGAGTGCAGGCCAGGGGGAAAGGGAGGGCCCAGACACGGGCTCACCCACAGCCCAGCCAGACACCCACGGGCCCTCGCCCTGCATGGCCACATGTGGGCACGAAGACGGTCTGGTCCCTCCTCCGCTCTACCACCTTCTCCTACTATGGCTCATTTGCGGAGGCCTCTGAGCCTTTGTGTATGCTGTTCCCTCTCCCTACTTTGCCCAGCAATCTTCCTCGTCCATTCAGAGCCTGCTCTCTCTGTTCTCCTGCCTCCCGGCTGCACCTCCCACCTCCTTCTATGGGGACTCCCTCGCCCTAAGGGCCAGATGTCAGGTGACTCAGACTCCCGACCCTCTGAACTGCCAGCACTCCCGAGGTGATCTCACCAGCCTCATGGCTCCAACACCACCTATACACGACAACTCCCAAATTTATCTCTCTGGTCCGGGGCCTCGCTCTGCCTTCCAGACTCATACATACGGCTGCCCACTCAATCTTTCCACTTGGATGTCTTGAAGGCATCTCAAACTTAACGTGTCTAAAACAGAACTCCTCGGCCCCATGCGGCCCTCCTGGGCCGTCATCAGTGGGCTGAGTATATATCCACCTCCATCCTACTACTGGCTCCTGTCCCAAAGCCAAGAGCCTTCCTTGACGGTCCCCATCTTTTTTAATCCTCCACCTCTAATCTCCCAGCAAGCCTGCCTGCTGGTCTCTGCAATGTATTCGGCCCACAGTGGCTTCTCATCTCCCCCGCTGCTACCCGCTAGTCCAAGCCCCGCCACCTCTGCTTGGATGTGAGCAGCTGTGTCCCAGCGACCTCTCTGCCCCACACTTGCCCACCTACACGGGCGGATCCCCACGATCTCACTTCCCTCCGGCCACACGGCCTTCCCTGCTATTTCCTCGAACAGGCCAAGTGCACCTTGCTCACTCCCTGATAGCATCCAGTCTCTGTTCAAATGCCACTTATCAGAGCCTTCCTTGACCACCCTGTGTCAAAGAAAACCTGACCCTACCCTGTAGGCTCCGTGTCCTTACCCGGCTCAATTTCTCTTCTTAAAACCTAGTACCACCTGACATACCACATATTCGCTTTTTAGGTATTTACTGTCCGTGTCTCCCCATGAAGGCAGGGAGTTTTGCCTGTTTTGTCCTCTGCTGTAACTCCAATACTTCAAGAGCCCTGACACAGGGACTTTCTCAGTAAACATCTGGGGAATGAATAAAAGAACAATGCCGCTTCCTCTTCCCTGACTGTCTGCCTGCAGAATCAGCACTGGGCCCCTCGTCGCCTCCCGCTGTGGTCACAGTCGGCGAACGAGCTTTGCGCGCTGCCCTTATGGGATTCAGTCTGGCTGCGGGACCCTGCGTCTGCCTCCATCGCACACACCACCCTCTCGGGGCTGGGCTAAATCTGCTCCATCTTCAAAACCCAGCCCTTGGTGCAGGTCTGGCCCAGTGCGGAGATTCAGTGAGTGTTTGATGAGTGAATGAATGAGTAACTGGGTGGTTAGAGGAATGGGTAGGTGGATGGCTGGGTGGGTGAGTGGATGGATGAATAGATAGAAGGATGGCTGGATGGACGGATGCGTAGGTGAGCGGATGGATGATGGGTGGGTGGATGGATGGGTCCCACCACAGGCGCACAATACAGACTAGTGGTTGCTTGGGCTCAATAGCAGGACTTTTCTGGGGAGGATGGGTCAGACCAGTGCAGTGCAGTGAAAGTTTAGAAGCTGGTATGCAAATAGGATAACGCCAGGCTGCTCTGGTGTGGCCAGAGCTTGCTGTGTGGTCCCTGCCAGGCCCATTAACTTCCCTGTGCCTTGGTCTCATGGCATGAAAATGCAGACAATAATTCCTGCCCAAAGCTGCCAGGAAGATCAATGTGGAGCTTCAAATGCTGCCACAAAGGAGACAACAGCCACATCTCTAATGAAACACATCTCTGGCTAGGTCTGCCTTAGAAAACCCTCTCCTCTCAAGCCCCATCTGGCCCTGCTGACCTTGTAGCCTTATAATGCTACCCCCCAGGGGCTGTGACTCCTGGCTACAGCCCCAGAGTTCCAACTGAGCCAGGCTGCTAAGATGGCTTAACTCCAGATAACAATTGCACGCACCGATTCACAGAATCCTCGAGAATTGCACCAAGTGGGGGACCTGAGCCCAGCACCCATTTTAGAGACAAACTCAAGCCCAGAAGCAGTTTGTGGTGTTGTGGGCAGAGAAGCCCTGCGGCCAGGGTGAAGAACGGTTAGGAGAAGGGCTCACAACCTCAGCTCTGGTCTAGCCCCATCACTTCCCGGCGGCCCCACCTTGCCTGCCCAGGTTTTAGGCGAAGGTTGTGGTGTGGCCCCGGGCATCAGGGGTCTGGTGTTACCTTTCTGGGTCTTGCAGCTCAGAGATGGAAGATGGCTTCTGTCCTCACACCCCTTGCAGCATTGGTCTGATGACAACCGGCCTCCTCCTCTTCCTCCTGGGTACACAGGGAGAGATGGGACACGTGTGGGCAGCCAGGGAGACAACCATCCGCTCTCTCCTTCCTCTGTCCCCGCTGCCGGGCTAATCTCAGTGGCCTCTTGTGCCACTTAGGCATGCCCTGGGATGTCTGATTTATCAGAGCGGGCCATGTCTTCCCCGCCCAGCCGCGCTCCAACAAGCAAGCCAATACCTCCTGGTGGGATTTTTAAATATACATATAAGTTTTGTTTCTTCGGGGGCTTGGGGACTTTGTGTTGTCGTCTTTCTCTTCTTGGTAAGAAAAGCAGAAAGCCATCACCTTCCTGTGTGGCCCCCGGGCAGGGTGACCGGGGAGAAGCTGCCGGGGGTATTTTTAGCTGAGCATACAAAGCCCTTGCCACCCTCTCCTCTCTGCGCCGTGCCTGACTTCGGGGAATTATCTCACACGGCCGGCCGGCAGCCACTTCCAAAGCCACTCTTTGACCCCTGCCTGGATTCTTTCCTCATTATGAACTGCTCCCCAGATCTCCAACCAACCCTTGGAGCCATGTCACGTGTGTGCACACCTCCTTGGGAACACCGGCTCACCCTCCGGGCCCCTCCTGCGAGGCTTGGGGCTGGCTGTTTTGCTTACAACTGGTGGAAGAGGCCCAGACAGAGTCGTAAACAGAAAAGAGCCCTGTGGATGGCTTATATCATGTCCCCCAAACCTCAGCTCTTCCCTTGTTGCCCCGCACGGGATGCTTGGTTCTGAGCCGGGACCTACCTGTGTGATGACTTTATTAATATTCACCTTCAACTCACTTTTTTTTAAAGCTCCAATAAATCTGGCCTTGTCCAAAGCAATCATGTCCATGAAATAATTGGTTTGATAGGCTAGTTATATATTTCTAATACGCCTTAATAAATTATAACCAATAAAATAAAAATACATGTTCTCGTGGGTACTACCTAATGCTAGAATCCCGTCGCAGGCTACCAGCGTTACGCGGGCCAAGCTTTGGCAAAGTCCCTGCTGTGTGTCACCCCTCACGTTCTGCAGGAGGAGAGGCACGGGAGGGGCTAGGTGGCCGGTGGGGCCCCAGAATCAGTGAGCACAGCAGGCCGAGGGAGGCCAGGGCTCAGGGGCATGGTGTGCTGGGAGCTCCTGCCACCGTCCCCTCTTCCCAGCACTGGGTCAGACCATCCCTAGTCCCACACCTGACCTCTGCAGAGAGGACCCAGGTGGATGGGCACGGAGGAGGACGGAGTGCCCCAAAGGAGGGCTGCAGGCCGTGCTGAGGCCCGGGGTGCAGGATGACGTCTTTTCTCAGCATCCTCTGAGGTTCACCTCTGCCCACCCCTCTCCCTGGCTCCCCTTGCCGTTGTGGGTCCACAGAGCTGGAGGCTAATCCCCTCTCTAGGCAGACTTGGAAGCGCAGAACATGCCCCTGAGCTCTGCAGCTTGCACACTCTGCCCTTGGGCCCTGAGGGCTCGTGAGGTGGCCGCATGCCCTCTCTGGGCCCTGGTCCCCTGTATGTGCCTTGAGAGGCAGGCCCTGGTGACCCAGAGGCCTCGCAGCTCTGGGGCCTCCCTGACGCTCTGTCCTCTCCCGCTCTGCCCACAGGTTGGAGACCCTGGCTGGGTCCCTGGCCCGGTGCCCAGCTGCCTGCCCCTCCTGCTGAGAACAGGATGTGGGTGTCAGGAGGTGAAGGAGAGTGTGGGGGTCGGGGTGGGGAGTGTCCTCGGGAGGGACTTCCTGAAGCCAGATCGGTTTACCACAGTCAGTTGGGCCGGGACCGCACAGCTGTGAGTTATAAATGTCCCTGCCGTAGCCCAGGCGGAGAGGCCCTGCTGTTGGCGGAGGCGCCAGGGCCCACGGCGCCCACCCTGGAGGCCTCCGCCGTCAAGGGCCCGTCCTCTGAGAGGCCCAACTGTCCAGACCTCGTGACCTCCGGGCTCTCTTGACTCCTCTCTGAAACGCCTGGCATGACGAGGTCTCATACTGCCTTCCCCTGCACACGTCTTGCCTTTCCAGGTGCGAATCTTGTGGTTCCAGCTACCCCGAGAGCTCCCAGGAGGCAGAGACCATCCTGAGCCTGCACCCGGCACTAACCCAGGGCTTGGCACACGGCCAGCCCCCCCGGGGGCGGCTGCAGGGGCAACTGCTTCCCACGGCCCACCTGCCCGCCTGCCCGCCAGGGCACACGGGGCAGGAGACGGGCCCACAGTGAGAGGTGCAGCAGGGCCGGGCAGGGAACTTAAGCTTCATGAGCTACCTGGTCAGTACCCCCCTAATCATAATAGCGATGAAACTGAAAATAATAATACGTAACATTAAAGGACCTCGAGCTGTACTGTTTGAAGTACTTGATGTGAATTAATTCACTTAATCTCACCACAATCTGTGAGGTGGGTATTGTACCCATTTTTAATAGATGAGGAAACAGAGAGGTTAAGAAACCACCCTGAGGACACACAGACAGGCTGTGAACCCAAACAGCCTGGCATTGATGCCGCTGCCAGCCCTCACTACTCCTCCCTGATACTGCCCTGGAGGGGCCAGGAGAGTTCTCCTCCCCTGAGAGGCTCCACAGGCAGCAGCAACCGAGGGCTGGGGCTAAGCAAGCCCCCCATGCTGAAATCATCCCTTCACCCCACACAGGCTTTAAGCACTGAGCACTGAGATCTCAGCAGTACACAGAGGCCTCCCGTCTGCCTTGCCCTGCCCAGAGCACGCCGGGGTCCTCTCCGTGGGCACAAGTGGGCACCACCCCGACTTTCCAGGACTGGCCGTGTGGGGGGGTCCTAAAGATGGATTGGGCCTGTCCCAAGAAAACCCCAACATGGCAGGGAGAGGGGGAGGCTTGTGAAGGTCACACAGCATGTTTGCTGTCCAACCCCCTCATTTTACAGGTAAGAAAAGGTGGCTTGGAGGGAAGTGACTTCCCAGCGAGTGGTGACCCCATGTGAGGTCAGAGGCTACTCTTCTGGAGGGGCGGGGCAGGTCGTCTGCAGCCCGGGGGTGGCCAAGGCCTGGCGCTGGTGGGATAGGAGGGACAGGCTTGTCAGGCAGCAGGGGGAGGAGGCAGGTGCCTTTTGGCCTCCTCGGAACAGTGCCTTTGTTTTCTCTCTTTGTTTTCCATCTGCCCACTCCAGGCTTCCCCTGATTGTGTGCAGGGTGATAAAAGGGCTGATGAGGGGAGATCTCTGGCGGCAGTGGGGTCGCCTCGCACAGACACCGTGGCGGCGGGTGGGCGGCGAGGGGGGCCCAGGGCTGGAACTGGGCTTGTCTCTGGCCGCACCGAGTCCTTCTCTGGCGGGTGCTTTGCACGTGGCTCTCGGAAGCCTTTTGGCACAACCATCCCCCATTTTACAGAGGAGGAGACTGAGGCTCCGGGAAGCAGCAGCCAGACTGCAGCCCTGGCCCTCAGATTCCAGAGCTTCTGGGTTTCCACTGGGCTGAGCTGACCCTAAATGCTAAACTCTCTGGCCACCAGACAACACCTGGCCTCTCTCCCTTTCATTAGAATATGAGCCGTTTTCAGACTGGCCAGGAGGAAAGAGAGCAGAAGGCCACTTGGGATCTCACCTACCAATGCCAGGGGAGGCAGGCCCGCCAGGGGGTCCCGAGAAGTGACTCACCAGCACCTGGTCACTTGGTACAAGATGGGGTAGAGTCCGAATTCCTGGCCTCCCTGTAACAAAGTCCCCATGAAACTGCCTCCGGGAGGGAAATGACTCCTCTCTCGTGGGCTGATTCTGACGGAGGGCAGGGCTAGGGACAGGAGGGCATGACCCAGGGCACTGCTTGCCTGCTCATGTGAGGGGCAGTGTTGGCCAGCAGCCAGGGACTGGCCCACCCAGCCCCGGGTCTCTGCTGGCCCTGCCCTCACCTGCCTGGCCTCCTCCGACCCCCCAAGTTCCAAGACAACCTCGACTTCGGTTATTAGGTGCTGTAAGTTACATCCATGTTCCATCTTAATTCTCTATGGATCGTTATTTAAATCACTTTAAACCGAGCGCTTTCTTTTCACCTGGCCTCATCTAGAGCGATATTCTCTGTGAAATCATGGGTTTGATGTATTCATTTTTTTTTTCTAATTCACATGAAAATAAATACATAACATTAAAATTTGAAATTCAGACCCTCATGCCTGTCCAGATAGCCCACAGTGTGCAAGGCCTGGCCGGGTGCAGGCCCGTCCTGGGGGAGTCTCGATCTAGGTTGGGAGAGAGAGCCCAGGTGCAATTACGGGGCAGGACAGGGAAGTCGAAGGAGGTGGAGGTTTCCAGAAGGGCACACAGAGCACTCGGTTTGGGCCATGGGCTCAGGTCAGACTACCCCTTTTCTCTGTGATGGGCTCGAGTTTGATCCAGATAGTTCTTCAGCAGTAGATAAAGCCATCTCCTTGCAAATTACCCCTGACAATAGCATGAAACAGTGGAATAAACACTGGAGTGGGAATCCAGACACCTAGAATAGCATCCTGTCTCTCACTGTCTTGCTGGGAGATGCTAGGGCTCTCCGGGCCTCAGTTTCTCCATCTGTACACAAACAGTGGCTGAGCCAGCTCTATCAGCCAGACTGCAGCCCCCTTGAACCCCAGGGGCATCCAGGCCTGTTGGTAACCCCAGGCCTCAGACAAGCCCTCTAGCCACCCACTCCCTTGACCCTTTCCTTCCACACCTGACCGGGGGCCTCGGGGTGTGCAGGGGAGACAGGGCCATCCTGTGTGACAGCTATAAAATTAGATAATCAGCTAATCACCAGCAAATTAGCATCCCATCTTTACATAGAACAAATATAGTATTTACGTAAAAGTTGTTAGGAGTTTCTCTCTTTTTAATTAGCAGAAATAAATGCAAAATGAATGGTAATTAGGCAGCTGATGGATTCGGTAGTACAATTATGCCTGCAGCAGTGCCCCAGTCCTTAAACACTGCATGCTCCGAGGAATCAGAGGAGCCTATTTATATAATTTATTTATAAAACAAAGTTAACAGGAACAGAGGGGCGAGGTCTGGGCACTGCTGGGGGAGGGGTGTTGGCTGCAGGGGCAAGGCCCTGGGAGGAGAGCGGGCTTCAGTGCCCAAGGAATGGGGGGGGAGGGGCTTAGGGCCTGGCTGTGAAAATGCACCACCAAGGCCCCCATGTGTCTATTTCAGGCCGGGCATGTGTCGCTGGGAACGGCCTCCCTGGCAGGAAGTAGGCTGGGGCGGTCGGTGTGAGGGGCTGGGAGCAGCTGTTCTTGTACTCCTGTCTGCCTCTTTCCCTCCCCTGGTCCCCACCTCTCTCTTCTTTGCTGGCCCTGTACCTTCACCGAGCAATTCTCTGTGCTGTACCCGGAGGTGTAGAAAGGAAATATTCTCCTTTTCCTCCAGGAACTCAAGAGAAACCAGATCTAGGAACTATGCACTCTTGCACAGTGGGAACAAGTTCTAGACCGGTGGAGGACCCAATGTTATGGGAGGCAGGACCCCAGAGAGGAGGCAGCCCAGAGGAAGAGATGTGAGCTGGGTTTTGAGGGATGCATAGGAGTTTTTTGAGAAGGTAGAAAGTAGCAAAAGGACCTGTGTGTGAAAAGGCAGGGAGATGGCAAATAGCGTCGTGTGACTGGAGTGCAGCTGGGGCGTGGAGGCTGGAGAAGCGAGCAGAGTCCTGGAGGCCAGGCTACGGGTTTGCATTTGATTCCAGAAGGCATGGAAAGGTCTGAATCAAGGGAGTAGGGCAGCCCCTTCCCATTGACAGTTCTTTTCTTAGCTCCCCCTCCCCCACCCCGGAGCCAGAGAGAGGGCCAGGTCGACAGGCCATTAGAGGCAGCTGGTCCAGCTCAGCAGAGCGGGAGGCTAACCTGATTACAGGGACAGGAGGTCCGTCTGTGGGGGAGGGAGGAAGGGGGGCCACGCTGGGCAGCTCCTGAGTCTCCTGAGTGAGGGGCCTGTCTTCCCGGCACATAGTCCCCTGCCCTGCCCCCAACCCAACCGCTTTGCCAAGTCTGGGGGAGGTGAGAGAGCACTGGCTGAGGGGCCTCGTCCCCCCTCCCAGACTCAAACCCCAGCTCCACCACTGCCTGCTACTGTGACCTTGCAGAGCCACTCCCAGCTCCGGGCCACACATTCTTGTCTCCAAAACAAAGGCTTGCACTAGAAAGGCGGGGAGGCAGCAAACCTGGGTCCCGTATAGCACAGTTAGGGGCATGGGTTATCAAAGCCTCTAGGGATTTCGGTGGGGCAGGCTCTGCCCAGTTTGCCCCAGTCCCCCCGCCTAGCCCCGGCCCGACTCGCAGGCTTGCATGCATGGTGTGCTGCGGGACCACCTGGGCGCAGGCGGGCAGAAAGTCCGGGGCCGGGAAAGCTGGCGGTCAGAGTGGGTTCCCTGTCATCTGTAACCCTCGCAGGGGGAGCACAGGAGCCGCCGCTGTACTCAGGGCTCAGAGCGAACAAGCAGCCCTTCCCTACCTCCAGCGACTGCCCTGACTCAGTCTGCCGGCCTCTAAATGGGAACCACGGGACGGCCCACCCAAGCCCCGGGGTCATCAGGAAGATCCGAGCAGTCTGTGCACATGGCAGTGATCTGAAAATCAAAGCCCTGGTAGTGGTTCGACCGCGACTTTGAACACCGCAGGTTCCGAAGGGTTTCACAAAGGGAAGTTTCACACTCCCCAGCATGGACAGCTCTCAAACCTCGGGAACCTCCCTTTCAAAAAGTGGTGCTCAAATGTCTTTCGGCAGCCTCAGCAAGGTCTAGAAACGGTGTCTGAGCTGCTACCTGCTGTCACTCTCAGGAACGTGTTCTGAACTTGTAAGGGAAGACAAAGATCACACCGCACCGCATCTCTGCTCTGTGAGCTGTGCTCTTGCCTCTGGCCAAAATCAATAGAAATTTCCACTATGACTGTTTCACCAGAACAGGGGCCAGGCCCCTTGCGATGACATTCCACCCCTGGCGGGCGCTGAGGACCTCCCTTCATCACAGACCTCAGCCCCAGCTCGGGCAGCAGCTGAGGGTGGGCTGGGGCTGGGGTCGCGAGTGGGGGTCTGTGGCTCCAAGTGCCTCTCCAAAGACAAGCCTGGTGCTATCCATCAACTGGTTCTCAGGGCTGTGAGAAATCAATGGCATTTGTGCTGCAAACTCATCATTAGGACAGGAAAAACTCTGCAATGGAATTGATTTGTTTAAATATAATAACACAATTTAACAGAGAACCGTGGGGGTGGGGAAAGGACCAAAGCAAACAAAACCCGGCTCGACAGCTCAGAACGGGGAGAGGAACCAGCCCAGAGAAACCTCCCAACATGGCTGCCAAAGCCTGGAATCGCCGGCACCTCCCCCAGGTCCCCCCACCGACAAGCTCGAGTGGGTACCTGCTGTCACCGGGTGTGAGGCGGCTGGCTAGGGCCTGGTCTCAGAAATGCCCTCAACAGCCTGTGCATGGGCCCTGAGGCCCAGCTGGTGGTTGCTGTGTTGTGCTTGGAGGTGACTTTGCTTGGTGAGTATCAGTTCAACCCAACAAATTTACTAGGCATCCGCTGTGATCCAGGCACCTGTGCGGGGCTGTGGGGCACACAGGAATAAATCCCAGCCCCAGCTGCGTGGGGATGGGGTGGATAAGATGACAACACAAGGACAGGGAGGGCTGGCTTCCTGGGGTCTCAGGAGATGTGGGAGGGGAACGCCAGGCAGGTCACAGACAAAGAGGGAACATCGGGAAAGAAATAGAAGGTCCCTTCAAAGGCCCAGGAATATGGGCCTCATCTACAAGATATGGTACCTGCCTGCCCTGATTACGATGATTGATGGGCGTGGACTTCATTGATCCTTACAATGTTCTAGGACCCTGCAAACACTTTATATGTGTCACTTCATTGAATCCCAGTATCCTGTGAAGGAGGGACCATTATTACCCACATTTCACAAATGATACCACTGAGGCTCAGAGAGGTTAAGGGACTAACTGAGGTCACACACTAGTAAGTGATGGAGCTGGACCAGACCTCCCATATTTATGAGCCCAGAGCCTGTGCACCCACCACTGCACCCTCCTGCCACCCTCGGGGCTTGGCCTCTGTGTGAGCTGGGGAGAGAGGGCTCCTGCCCTCTGGGAGCCAGGGCCGGAGGTGCACAGGGCAAGGAGGAGTCTGAGAAGGGCATGGAGTGGGCAATGTATCCGGGCGGCGTCCTGGTCACGGGCTCTGCTGTGGGCTCAGCACCGCAGGCTGGGCAGGGCTGGAGCACTGACCGGGCAGAGCTGGGCCTGGCACTCAGGGTGCTCCCAGACCCCCACGCAACCTTAGGGCTGCAGTCCTCAGGGAAGGCCCAGGCAGCTTTGGGCGGCCTCACTGAGCTCAAGAAGGGCCTTACCATCGGCCTCAAAATATGGACTTTATTCACCGAGATGTGGGCAGCCAGGGAGGGCAGCGGAGGGCTGGGAAGGCTCCAGTAGTCCCGGGGCAGGGAGATGGTGGGCCTGGTCGCCAGCAGAAGAGGACGGGTGAGGGGCCACTGACGGGGACATGGTTGAGGGGGTTGAATCGACATCGGATGTAGGGGTTAGGGAGCGGGAGGTGTCAAGGACGATGCAGGAGTCTCCCCGCAGCCCTCTGGGGGCTCGGATGCCCAGCTTTGCTGAACCAGCGCTGCCGGCATCAATATGAATTGACCCAGGAGCCCAGAGAGCCCTGGGCCCCTCCCTCAGGAAGCTCCAACCTGCAGGCTGCCACCAACTCCACTCTGTCCCTCTGCTGACCTTTCTCCTTTGTCAGCAGTGCACTCCATCAATGCACCGAAAGGGCCAGTGCACTCTCTCCCACTGCCTGGGCCAAGGCTGGGGGCAGGGGCTCACTCCACCCTCCCTCTTTTAAGGATGAGGTTTCCAGAATGTCTCTAGGAAGCTGGGAGCAGGGCTGCCAAAGCTCTCAGTGCCAATGGGGAGACTGAGGCCCGGTGAGGGGCAGCCTAAAGTCCACCAGCCAACTGCAGGCGCAGCCCTGGGCACAGAGCCCACCAGGCTGGTCCCATACCCCTCCTGCCGGCAGGGGGGCGGAGAAAAGGAAGTGGAGGCGGCAGGCTGGAGCCAGGCCATGGGGGATGGGCAAGGATGCTGGGGGCGGGGCAGTTATGAGGTGTGGGAGGGGGCCAGCCCAGACTGCACCAGCAAGCACCCCAGCCAAGGGGGGATTCAGTGGGCTTAGGAGTGGGGCCAGTGGATTCAGACAGGCGTAGCGTGGCCAACCATCCCGGTTTGCACAAAAGAGAGAGGTTTCTGGGATGCAGAACTTTCCATGCTAAAACCAGGATGGTCCCAGGCAGGACGGTCCCCCTAGCAGGGCTGATTCTGAATTCTGGCTTTCAGTTCTAGCACTTTTAGACTGTGTGCGACTTCTCTGTGCCTCAGTTTTCTCAGCTGGAACATGGAACTTATGCTACACCTTGCGTGTGGTTGCAGGGAGGGCTGAATTAAGTAATGTGTGCCAAGCGCTTAGCACCCAACACGGCGTCTCATGCTAATCCTCCAGCCAGCGGCAGGTGGCCGCTGTCACTACTCGCAACTGCTACGACTGCTCTTACCATGACGAGTACCAGCACCACGCACTGGACACTCACCCTGTGCCACACGCTCTCCCAGGTGCTGTACACATGCTGCTGACTGAACCCTCACGATACTTGCAGGGTAGAGACCATCACCGTCCCCACTCTGGGATGAATCAATCAAAGTGTGGGGCCTTAGCACTTGCCCAGGCACCTGCCGAGCTCAGAGCCCAGAAGACCGCTTCTTTTTCCACTGGACTGGCCCCAAAGCCGGGGGGATGGAGGCCAATGTCAACGTGACTCTGGTCACACTGACCCAGGGCAAGACCTGGACACACACAGGTGGGGCAGGCATGGCAGGCCACTCCGGAAGTGCACTGGGATCAGGCAAGAGTCCCCTGTTTGCAGGGAGTCCGAGCCCCCAGTCCTCGGCCTGGGTCTTCAAGACCTTCCCCTTCTGGTCCAAACACATCGATCTAATTTATTAGGCTCCCAGGGTGTGTTTACACAGCAAAAGGAAGGAAAGGCTCAGGATGTACACTCGTCTCCTACCGGCCGCAGGGCTCAGCCCTGGACCAGGCACGTTTTGCACATTGCCTCAATTCATGCCTGCAACAGCACGGCTAGGACGGATTATCATGCCCATTTCCGGAATGAGAACACAGCGGCCACACAGCTGGATTTAAACGTGTCCCGTCCCAAAGCCTGGGCTCCTCTCTTGGTGCTGGTGTGACGGGATGAACAAGCGGCAGGAGGGCAGGAGGCCACTGTGTGTGTCTGTGTCAGGCACAGAGTGGGACAAGAAGTAAGTGCTAGGTAACTCCGAGGGGAAGGGGCCCAAGCACCCAGGAGCAGGGTGGCCAGTCTGGACAGACGTTGCACCCAGGGAGAAAGGGAGACGGAGGCCAGGGTTCAAGGCAAGGACCCATCACCCTGACACCTGGGGCAGGTAGGCCTTGCAGAGACCCCTCTGCATCAGAAGCAGAGCGTGCCCCACTCCTGCCCCGGCCCCTAGGAAGTCCCCGCCACAAGGAACTGCAGGCTCGCAAAGCAATTAGCTTCCAGCACCCAGGAAAAAGGTCGCTGAGGGGGCAGGCAGACGCTGGCAGAGCAGGGGCCCTGGGAAGCTGGGCCCGGTTATTTTTAGCATCTCGATTCAAGAGGGAGGAGGCCTTCCTCTCCACCAGGTAAATGTCAGCACCACTGGCTGCCCCAGCCAATTAAAGCAGCTAGAGCCAAGAAGACAGTGACTCGGCCCTCTTGGTCCTGCTCCTGCTCGCCGGCAGCTGCGTGGCCGCCCGCCTCCTCCCCTGACTCACATGCCTCGTGGCCCCGAACAGGAAACACAGGCTTGAGCCAAAAAGGAGCTCGACCTGGGGCCTGGATCCAGGGTTGGAGTCCTGGCAGGGCCATGTGACCCTGGCCAAAGGTCATGCCTTCTCTTCTCTGACTCTAGGTTCCCCTCTAGAAAACAGGCCCCCGCTAAACCCATCTGACACTACGAGGGTGAACGCGAGTCAGGGGTCGTGAAGAGGCTCTGAGATAAGGGAGGCTCGCCAGTCCCTGCTGGGGGGTGGCTGCTTTATTATCCCGGAAAAGAATCCTGAACTTCCCGAGCAGGAACCTGGGCCCGCCCCGAGCTGATGGGGCCTGAGCTGGCCACTGTGCAAACTGCTCGTGGGGGGGAGGGGCGGGGGAATTTGCGCAATTCTGGGTACTCGGAGTCCAAGGAGCCTGTGGCTGCTGCTCTGCTGATACCAGAGGCGCAAGAGGGGCCACTGCGGGTCAGCAGAGGTTCAGCAAACACAGACGGGGCTGAGCCCAGGGCTACGGGGAGCGCCACACCCGGGGAGGGCACCGGGCACCCGCAGCGCCGCAGCAGACTGCAGGCCTGGCACAGGCGCTCAAAAGGGCACGTCCTCCGTGGCAGGGTCTGGGCCGGCCACAGCCTTGGGGGGCCCAGCGGGAGGGAAAGAGGCACAGTCGGTCACAGGGAAGAGTGGGGAAGCAAATCTCTCAGGGCACCCCAAACTCTCAGCTCTGGAGGTCCACCTGGGAGCTAGATCCTTAGCCCACAGGTGTGTCTGCCCCAGGGCCTCATCCCCGTCTCCCAGGCTGGCCCGGCTGGCAAACCTCAGGCTTCTTAGGTCAACTCTCCCCCGCCGGTGAGGAGCCCTGGGGCCAGCGGCAGCTGCCTGGGCCACCTGCCCACCAACTCCCGGGGAGCCTGTCCTCCCCTCAGCCGAGATCCTTGCCACCAGCCCACACCTCCCAAAGACAGGCCCTTCCACAAAGCCACTGCCCTGCTGCGGTAGGGGAGTCGGGCAGTGATCTGCTCAGGGACACTCAGCAAGGTAGAAGCAGAGTGCAGCCTCCTCCTGCTTCCGCCATCTGGCCTGCAGGGGGCATCTCCAGCCTCATTTCTTTCCCTGCACAGTCCTGGCCCTCCCGACAGCCCCGCTGATGGGCCCCTGCCTCGGGCTCCGCACAGCAGTTCCCTTTGCTTGGAGCTTTCAGTTCAGTTCAGCTCATGGTCTGGTTCATTCTTCAGGGCCCAGCTGGAGCTCTGCCTCCTCCAGGAAGCCCTCCCACACCCTCAAGTCCCTCAGAACCCCTGGACCCTTGCCCTGGGTACCACGGATGCTGCCTTGTGGTCGGTCATCTGCCTCCCAGACTGTAGGCTGGCTGGGCACTGTGCTGTCCCTTGGCAAAGTGGACCGAGGAGAGGCAAAGCGGTGGCCCCTGGCTTCCTAAGTCCACTTTCTACTGGGCTGGGTTCTGGGGTGTGGCTCCCTGTCCCCCCCCGGGCCTGCAGCCTGGGTAGAGGGATGGGAGGAGGAGTCCTAATGACAGCAAGCCCCGAGCAAATGGAGCTCCCTGGAGCCAGGTCTGGGTCATCCTGCACACTTCCCAGGCCCAGTTCCGGGTGGATCTGCACAGGTCCCCAGCACGTCCTCAGCCCCTCGATGCCAGCCCAACTTTCTGCAGACAATGCTCCTATCACTGCTGCTGGGTGCCCACCCCTGCCAGCGTCCACACCCACTATGCTGCCAAAGCAGTTCAGGGTGGCAGTGTGCTCCTCAGAAAGCCTGGAGTGCCATGCTGGGTTACTTGGAGGTACCCTCCTATCTGGGGCCTCAGTTTCCTCATCTGTGCTATGAATGGGGTGGGCCAAAGGATGCCTAAAGACCATCCTACTCCATGAAAGGCTGTAGGTTTGTTACGATTCCAATAAAGACGCCACCCCTGCATCTCTGGCGACCCCTCCAGTGTCTGCTCCCTTGCTGCGAGGTCACTGAGGCTTAGAGCTCCAGGCCCTGGCCCAGGAGAGGTGTCTGGGCTGCTGAAGAGGGCCTTCTGGAGCACAGGGGCTGGCCAGCTGGCGTGGACAAGTACCTATCCCTGCTATTCTTGCTGCCGCAGTCCATAGGGGAGCTGAGTCTCACTCTGGACACACACCTTGATTTTGTACAAGCTTATAGGGTGAGGCCAGCCCTCCTGGCTTTCATGGAGGAGCTGCCGCTGCTCTACAGTCCCTTTTGGCTCCCCACTCCCTGCAGGATCAAGGCCAAAGTCTGTGGCCCAGCCTTTGAGACCCTTGGGAGCTGCCTCAGCTCCTGCTTCCAGCTGTGGCTGAATGAATTTCCCTCTCCAGCAGGACTGCCTTGATCGACCCCATCAAGTCATGCAGAGACCCCAGGAAGGCCCTGCTCCTCCACTCTGTAGGAATCCAGCCCACCTACCCCCTCCTCCAGGCAGTCTTCCCTGGCTGCCTCCTCTAGCATCATGGACGTGCTGCTCCTCTGGCTCCTCCTGCTTCAGTGGCCTGGCCTCACTGGGCACCCGCCCAGCAACTCTGCCCAGTAGACTCTGGGACCTCTACCTGGACCAAGGGCTGTGCTGCCCTAGATCCTCAACCACGGATTCACTATTGGACGCCGGCACCTGGGGTGGGGCTGGAGCCCATGGAATCATTCAACCCACCCTGGCTGATGGGGTGGACAGATCACCCAGAAACACACCACTACCTATGACGTGTGATAGGATATGGGGAAAACACACACTACGGTGTCAGGTAAAACTGGGCTGAATCCCAGCTCCACCGATAGCTCCGTGACCCTGGGTAAGTTTCTTAACCACTCTGTGTTTGAGTTTCCTCATCTGCACAACAGGATAATCCCAGCTTCACTGGGTTGTCGACGCCCTTCAAGACTGTAGTTTGTGACCCCTGACCCGTCCCAACCCTCTAGTTTTACAGGCCAATAAAATAGCTGTTCAGAGAGGAGCAGCAATGTGTCCAAGGTCACTCACCGGGTCTGTGGTGAGACTGAGGCTGGAGCCTCCCGGCCCAGCAGCCCTGCTCCGTTGACCCAGAGGGGCGCCCAGCTCGGCGGGGAGGGAGCAGCGTGTCGCGGGCTATTTCCAGCTCCAGCCGGGGTGGGGGCTGCAGGGTCAGTGCAGGCAGCGAAGGCTGGGGGCGGAGAGGCCTGGGCTGCAGGCAGCACATGCCGGCACAGGGAGGGGGTTTGTGCATTCTCAGCTGGCGCTGAAGACTGACAGGCACGCCACATGAGGACCCTGGAATCCCAGCTCTGTGTGGCCACAGGCTGGGCCCCGGCCAGGCCTGCGGTGAGCTCGGCTTGGCATTCAAGGTCTTTGCAGCCAGCCCCAAACCCGCCCTTGTAACCCTGGAATCTGCTGACAGACAACCTATGGCGTGTGTGCTGGTGGCCAGAAGCCACACACCAGGGGCCAGAGGGGCTAGTCGGGGAGGGAGTGTGGCCTGCACCTCAGGTGGCTGCCCGAGAGCTCTGGGCAGCTGCTGTGTGGGATCCCCGCACACGAAACCCAAAACTAGCCCAGCTCTAATCCCTGCTCTCCTCCTCCAACTTCTCCTACAGCCCCGGGGTCCACCCCATCCCTCACTCCCTCTGCTGCCACCACCCCGTGCATGCTAGAAAGTGCCCGCCCCGCTCGAGGCGTTGTTGCTGGGATTCGCACGACTCTCACCTCGGTGAGGAGGTTCTGTTATTCTCCTTGCTGTAGAGATGAGGAAACAGGGCACAGTGAAGTGAAGTCACTAATCGGAATCCACGAAGACACGAGTGGCAGAGCTGGAAAAGCCCCCGAGCTAGGCCCAGAGCCTACATCCTAGTCAAGCCAGCACCCTCCACATTCACCCACCGAAAGCGTTCTGAGTGCCTTTTGTAAAGTGCCAGCCTCGTGGGATGGGTGGTCACAGCCCTGATGTGGCAATGCTCACCTGTGGCCATTCTCTGCTGGCTGTGACAGCCCAGGCCAGCTCGGCCAGGTGCCACCCTCTGCTGCCAGTATCTACACCCCTGCCCGACGTGGGTCTGACCTCAGCCCAGGGGACTGGGGTGGGGTTGCACCTCTGATCCTCTGTTTTCCCATCTGGCAAATGGGAATGGGCCTCTCCAGGGCTCTCTAAAGGTTCTGATGGGGTGTGGAAGGGCTTTGCACACTGTAGAAAACTCTACCATGCAAGAGATCATTGCAGCTACTGGAGGGGGTAACAGAGCAAAGGACGGGAGAGAGGAGCTAGGGTCAGAGAAGGCTCCGTGGCATCCAACCTGCAGGAGTGAGTTTGCCAAGCAAAGATAGACATGTGGGCAAGGGGCAGCCCAGAGAGAAGGCTTTGCAAATAAAACACAGAGCAAACTACCCCCGACCCCGACCCTCCATTGCCCAGCCTGGTGGATTTGGAAAAGCACAAGAAACCAGGTCACCAAGGTATGTAGAGACAGGGCTGGAAGGTAAACAGGAGCAGGTCAGGGGAGCCTGGAATACCACTGCCCGATGAGAGGGGCTGCAGTCCCACGCTGGGCCAGACTGCTTGGGACAGGTTGGATGCCGGCACCGCTGAGCCTCCTGCTACACTGAGGAGGGAGCCACCACTCCCCTCAGCTGGTGAGGCTCACAGAGGTGAGGGAGACTTGCCCAAGGTCACTGGGCCAGTAAGCAACTGGTGGAACCTGCACCCGAACTCAGTTCTTTGCACTTAATCCCACAGTCGCTACACTTAATTCTAGGCAGAGTTGGCCTTATGCCCAGTTGCACAGGGCCCTAAGCCTAGAAGGACCCTACGCTGCTGTTACCATCTTGAAATCCTTACTACTTTGTGAACAGGCTCTGCATTTTCACTCTGCTTTGGGCCCCACAAATTACATAGCTGGCTCTGATTCTAGGAGATTCTGATGGGTACTGTTAGGTGCGGGTGTGAAGGTCCATGAACGAACCTGCACTACTCTGGACTTTGCTGGCGCTGGGCCCTCCACTTAGTCTTCCTTTTGCCTCCACATTAACCTAACAAAATCTAAAATATTTCTCTTCTTCTCCAAGTGCAACTTAACTGTCACCTCCCAGGGATCCTTCCCAGATTTCCTCCCATAGGTTGCATGGACCCTACGCCCAGCTCCCCGTGCTGTGGTCCCACCCCCCACCACTTTAGCAGGATAAAGAGCCTCCCAATGGGTGTGCACAAGTGCCCACCTCCCTCCAGGCTGGGGCTCCTCCAGGCCTCCTGGGCACCCCAGAGCTTCCCGCTGGCTGACTTTCCAAAGACAAGCCTAAGGGTACTTTGCAAAGGAGTCTTGCACAGGAAGTTACTAGATCATGCCAGATAGCAAGTCCCACACAACAACCCACCTTTTTATTTGCAAGAAAATGGCAAATATTCCTGGGAATACTCGACCAGGACTAAAGCTCAGATAATCCCAAGAGCCTCCTTGGGAACCTCATCCAACTTGGGAAGGAGGGAGGGGAAGGAAGAGGAAGTCTTGAATCTGGGGCTATAACATGGTTAAGAAGCACCCAATTCTGGCTCTGCCACTTCCTGGCTGAGTGGTCCACCCTCTCTGAGCCTCAGTTTCCCCATCTGCAAAATAGGTATTAAAGACCTGTCCCTGAAAGGAGATCACTGGGGAGGAAAAAAGCATTAACATTGTAAACTCTGGCATCCAACAGCCTGGAGCTGAAGCCCAGCTCCAACACTTATGAACAGGTGTCCTTGAGAACCTTACTTACCCTCACTGTGCCTCAGTTTCCCCACCTGGTTAATTGTTCAGTAAGGTTTCCTTCTGGGGGGATTTAGAGAGCTCATGGAGGCAATGCGCCAGTCCCCTGGCAGGGAGTCTAATGTAGTTGGTGTACCAAAGCTGGGTGCCAGCCAACTCCCAGCTCCCCAGGAGTCAACAGGGAAAGTACAGATGGGGGATGGGACAAGGAGGACACAGATCCCACCACCTTGGAGAAGGCAAGAAGCGTCATCTGTGGTGCCCATGATCAGAGGGCACCCAGGCCGCAGGAAGCCAGGATAGAGTCCCCAGGGCATGAGGAACAGGGACAGGAATGCCCCCGCACGCCCACTCCACCCGTAGCCTGCTTTCCTCCCATGAGAATAATAGCTCCAATTGTTGAAGGCCTGCAAAGTGCCTGAAGTTGCTCTCAACGGTCTACATGGATGGTCTCATGACCACTGCATAGGAGGCAGACAGTGACTGTTCCTGTTCCCAGATGAGGAAGCTGAGGCCCAGAGAGGGCAAGGACTTGTCTGTGGTCAGTCACTGGCTGGCCCTCAAGCCCTGACAGTCACCCTCCCCAGTATATGACAAATAGAGCTCCCAGTGCCCCTAGAAGCTGCCAGAAGCTTTTGGAGGTGAGAAGCCATGGACCCCCGAACTGCTCCTTCTCCGTGTGTGTGCGTGTGTGTGCAGGCTTGTGTGTACGTGTGAATACTGTATGTCTGTGTGTAGTGAGGACGTGCAAATTTATGAATGTGTGTGAGCATGTATATGCATGTAAGTGTATCTGTGTGCACACGTGTGGCATGCAGAAGTGATGTCTGTGTACGTATGTATGTGAAGGAGCATGAATTTGCACGTCTGTGTACGTATCTGTGCGCACACAACCATCCACGCAAGTGAGTGCACGCACATCCTGCCAGGCTCTGCCACCCACCCACTGATTCTGTCTCCCCACACTGCAACTTACTTTTGGGTCACCTCCCCAGATTTTCCCCTCTAACCTCTGAACCCTGTCCACCCCGCTGTTACAGGGCTGCCACATCTATTAGGATCTCTCTGCTTCTCCACAGAGCAGAGAATGGGACAGGCCCCTGCACCGTGCACCTGATGTAGGGCCTGACATACAGTAAGTGCTTAATACAAGCTTGGGAAAATGAGCTGGGGGTGGGGCGCTGATGGGAAGAAAGACTTATCCAGTCAATACACTCCTCACCTAGAGGAGGACCCTGGTGCCATCTCAAAGGGACCCCGAAGGCCAGGCCTGATTCGTGCCTGATCATGTCACAAATGAGTTATGATCCCGGACCAACCAAGAGCCACCGTCATCTTGTAAAAGCCCCCCTGCCTTTGCCTTGAGTTGGGACAGGATCCAGCACTTCCGAGGACACCAATGGCACCGCAATCACCACCTCCCGCCCTGATCGCAAAGCCAGAGGCGGAGCAGTCCAGGGGTCAGGGGCCCCGCCAGGTGTGTGCCCTGGGTGAGTTATTCTCCGCCACGAGCTCGGTGTCTCACCTGTACAGTGGCAATGACCTCACAGGGCTGTTGTGAAGATGAAAGAGTAACTACTGTTTTTTGCACAGTACACAGAATGCAATTAAGTGCTCGTAACGTCAGAGGATATTATTATTATTATCATTTCCATGTACTAGATTAGAAAGCTGAGGCCCTCAGCAGTGGAGGGAAAGGGCCACCCAAGGCTGCACTGGGAGTGGGAGTTGGTGACAAAAGAAAACCAAATGTTAAGTCCCAGGCCAGAGCACCCCCACTGCCCTCCACGGTGTGGCTTCCTCCCAGAGGAGAAGGCCCAGGAAGAAGTGTGAGACCCAAGCCCCTTCCCCTCCCCAGCTCTCCAGGCTTCTGAGCCAGCACCTGCGCCCCCCTGTCCCGCATCGGCACCAGTGGGACCAGCCCGTCACTTACCTGCCAAGGCCTCTGCCAACCGACCAGGACTGGAGGCTGCTCAGAGCGTCAGGAGAAGGAGGCGGTGGCCCCGCAGCCCTGCTATATGGGAGCAAAGCCGCTGAGTCCTGCGGGAGAGAGGACAGGGGACAGTTAGCTCCAAGCCCTGCCCCTGCGGGCAGCCCCCCACTGCCTTCTCCGCCTCCAGGTCCCACCTGTGCAGGCCCCTCGGGCCCCCTCCTGAAAGGCTGAGCTGGCCCACCGACGCGGGGCTACCCTAGAAACTGGACGCTGCCTTCTCCACCCCCATCACGAGCAAAGCTCCTGACCTTCACTTTCGAGGCCCCGAAACCAGCCCCCGCAGCCGCAGAAGCCACGCGGGCACGCCCACGGCGGGGCTCCCGTCAGCCCGGCCTCCCAGGCCCCTCGCCGCCCACCTTGGCACACGCCCGTGCCCTGCTCGGAGCTCTCTTCCCCATTTCTCTGCCTTTCAAAGCCCCACTGGCCTTTGAGTCTCTGCTCAAACTGCTTGTGCGGAGCCCTCTCTGACCCGCCCCGCCTTGCGCTGCTCAGTCCCCCAGCGCCAGAACCCGCCCGCCCGCGCCTCCTCCAGCTTTCTACAGGCCACGCCCTCTCTGGGCAGAGCCCCTGCACCCCAGGAGTGAGGTCTGGTTTATCTGTCTGTCCTCTGAGCTCGTTAGCCAGGGCCGCAGACACTGTCTGATGGATGAATGAATGATGAATGGTGCAATGAAGGTGTGCAGCGAACAAACCGCACAAACGGGCCAACTGTCTTAAGTCAGGAGGCCCGCTGAGATCCTCACAGCCTCCCCACCTTCCCCTTGGCGAGATTCGCGAATGCAGGGGTCAGGTTGGTGAGAGGAAAGAGACTGGGAGAGGTTGATACTTTTCTCTGACATTTTACAAATGAGGAAACTGAGGCCCGGGCAGGGGAAGGCTTCCTCCTGTGGCCAGAGGCCAGGCAGGAAGAAGAGCCCAAGTCTCTGGGCCTGTCCGCCGCCCAGAGCTCTCAGGGGTGGAGGCTGCGTGGCCTTCTCACCCTGGCTCCTGCGTCCCCAGACCGTCACGGGCAAGGCCAGCCGTGAAAGGCGGCATCTGGGCAGAGAAGGGGAGGCAAGGGGAGGCCCCTGGGGGAAGACAAAGTCCAGCAGGAAAACCCACGCTCAGAACAGAGCTACCGGCCCACTGGCCCTACCTCCCCCAGCCTGGAGGCCCGAGACTTGGGGCAGCCAGAGGGGACATCACAGGGAGCCCCTTCCCATGTCCACTGCTGCCCGGGTCAGAGACACCCCTCCAGCCCATCCTCAGCGGAGACCTTTCTAAAACCCCTCCTGGGCCTCCCAGACACTGCTGGTGGGGCACACACCAGCCCCCGCACCCCACTTTGGAGCACACCCTGGAAGCATCTCTGCCCTGCAGCCTGTGCTGGGACCAGCGGCTCCGGTGCCACAGGACAGCGTGCGTGCGCTCCCCAGAACACGGTGCCACTCCCAGCGGCCCCAGCAGGAAAAATCCCCCGGTGGCCGTCACTACAGCGCAGTAAGTTGGTGCATTGCGAACGAGCGATCTGCTGCGATACCCACCACGCGGCTAAATCTTGCAAATACAGTGCTGACCCACAAAGCTAGACACAATGGAGAACACGCGCAAGAGATCCATTTATGCTAATGCAAAGGTCATGAGCAGGCAAAACCACTCTACGCTTCGAGTAAATGCGGCCTCAGACTCTCCGTCCCATTAGGAGGTAGAGTCTCCCCCGCCCCAACTCTGGGCCGGCCTTGAGACCCACTTTGACCCACAGGACTTGGTGAAAGTGACATTTTGTGAGTTACACAGACTAGGCCTCAAGGGGTCCTGCCACTCCTGGCCATGGCTCTGTTGTTACACCACGGGCCATGGGAGGGGACTGTCTATCCTACTAGAGGACAGAGGAGAATTGCCCAGTCCACAGCCAGCCACAGTCCACTGCCATTGTGACGAGGCCATCTCGTCCCTCCCATCCAGCCAACCTCCAGGTGGTTGCAGCCTCGTGAGCACGAGGAAAGCAGGCGAGGGGTGCCCGGCCACACCACGGAACTGTGAGATCTAATACACGTGGCTGTTGAAGCCACTAGGTTTCGGGTGGTTTGCTGGGCAGCAGCAGCCGACACCTGCCGGAGGAGGTCAGGAGAGTCGTTTTCCTTGAGGGGCCAGTGGCTGGAAGGCACATGGGGGCGTCCAGGGGGTCTGGAATGTTGTTTCCTGATCTGCATGTGGCTATACAAGTGTGTGCACATCGGGACACTCTGTCGAGCTACACATGTAGGATACATGCACGTTCTGCATGGATGCAACACTTCAACAGAAGCTGAAAACAAATAAATCCTTCTGTGGCTCTCGACTAAGGCAGTAACAGCTCCAGCCCCACCTTGGCCTTCCTCTGCCTCTCCGGCCCATCCCCTGCCCTGCAGGCCCCCCCTCACTCCTCTACCCACCCCACAGGCTGCCTCGCACCTCTGCACCTGGGATGCCCTTCCCCTTCCTACCATGTGCAAGCCTGTGGCCAGGTGGCACCTCCTCCTAGAAGCCCTCCCTGACCTCCCTAGGCCTTGCCCTGGTGTCCATATTCACACAGCTCTCTCTGGGGCTGGGTCTTCCTGAGGGTGGAGTGAGTCTTTCTCTCCTGCACCCCCAGCTTTCAGAGTTCTGCAAAACAGAGGCCCTGCCAGGGTTGAGCAGCACCCCTCTTCCCCTTCCCACAGGGGAAGACCCTCTCTGCACTCCTGTGAGGACCAAAACAGGCTTCAGGGGATGGAGTCACAGGGACTGGCGATCATACGTCATAAGCCAGCCCCACGCAGGGCAATCTTCTCCAGGGTCCCAGGCTTCTCTCCTGGAGACCAAGGGCGGGGCTGAATTTGGGGGTGCAGAGAAAGGCTGCAGAGTAAGGGGGACTTACAGGGTTTCCTATTTCACGGTAGATGGTGTCACCCATAAAATGTGTACCACTCCTCCCCTCTTAATGATCTATTAAAATAAAATTGCCAAACCCATGGCAGTGGTACAATACACCCTCTGCAGAAAACACCGCAAACTGGCAGGAAGAGGAATGGAAGAGTGGCCACCCCAGGGGGGCCTGGCGCCGCCAACACCCTTCAGTGCACACTCGCTGCCTCCGCCAGCCTCCAGCAAGGGGGAGGCAGGAGCCCTCAGGTGGATGACGGGGGTGGGGACTCCAGTCACCCCCAAAGCTAGGCCCTTGGCCCTGGGCCTCTTTCCCCGCCTTTCGCAGTTCCAGCCCTGTCCTAAGTGGGTGTGTGGCCTTCGGGGAGCTCCCTCAGGCCTCAGTCTCCCATCTACTGTCATCTAGGAGATCTGGCTTATTCAACGGTGACCCCGACAGGCCCTTCGTCTCTTTCTGCCTTCCTCAGGCCCCCACTATGCAGCGACGATACCTGCAGGTAGCAGGCTGACGCGGCCAGCTCAGTCCACTGCAGGCGGGCCACAGCACACTGTCACCTGCCCACCTCCAGCTCAGGCACGCTTCTCTAAGAAGGGACGCTCCTTGTCCAACAGGGAGGCACAGACAAGCCAGGCAGTGGCCAGGCTGGGACAGGGAAGGACATCAGGTCCCAGGAGACAAGGTCTGTCCTGCGGTGGAGACAATTCCGCGCACACAAGGGCGCCAGGCAGGTCACCATCCAACTTCAGAGGGAACTCTGGAATGGGCGTGCCTGCCACAGGTGGGTCTGCTGCCCCACGAGCTGGCGAGGATCCTGGCCCCAGAGCCGCGCACACGGAGGGGAGCGGCCACGGGGTGCTGTGGGCGCTGTGAGCCTCCGAACAGAGTGGAACTCTGTGTGTCCCACACTCCTCTGGTAAGAGTCACCTGGGCCGACTGGTAAACCCTCGGCTTCCCAGGCCTCTCCCCTGAGACTGGAAGTCTGTGGGTCTGGAATCTGCCCAGAAATTTACATCTTTAATAAGTCCTCCCAGGTGATCCTCTGCATCTGGAAAGTTTGGGGGAGCACTGGCAGATGACCCTCCGAGTCCCTCTGGGCCCAGAGATTAGTGATTCTGAGTGTCCCGCACCACACCGTCCATGCCCATCTGGAAGGCACCGCCAGGACAGCGGCCTCACTGCATCATTAAAATAAAAATGATTTAGAAGCTTTAGAAGGGGGCAAAGATGTCTGGGGGAGGGGGTTCTCAGCCCACCATGATATCAGCGGCAGCTCCTTCCTAGCCCCCCTGGGCCCCCCAGAGCCATCCTGAAAAAAGGCTTAGCGTGGGGAGGGGGGCCTGACAGCTGTTCAGCTGCTGCTCAGCGAGGGCCCGGAAAAGCAATTATCTTGCTCTTAGCAGAGAGGAGCTGGCTTTTACCCGCCCCTTCCCTCCCTCCCCTCTCCCTCCCACCTCTCTCTCTCTCTCTCTCACACACACACACACACACACACACACACACCCCAGGCCAAGATGCTGCGGCTGCTCTGAACCCGCCTCCCCCCGCCCCCGGCCCCCAGACTTCTCCCACTCGCTCAACCGCCACCCTCGGAGCACATTCTCGACACTTAAATCATTTAGCCCGCTAAACCGGAGACGGCGAAATGGGTGCTATTTCTTAAAAACATACAGAGAGCGTATTAAATTATTGATAGCCATTAAACAGGGGGAAAAAATTAAACAGCTCTCAGCTCTTATCAATCATTCATGCAGTTTCCACTGGGGTGTTTTCTGGAGAGTGATCACTCCGGCAACCCGGGGAGCCGGCTCCTGCCGGGCACGGAAGGCTGTTGCTGGGTGAAGCGGGAGGGGGCCCCCCAGTCCTGGCAATTACTCAGGCAGCACTGCAGAGGGGGGCGGGGGCAGGGGGCAGGGAGGTCAGCCTCTCTCCACTTGCAAACTTCCACCTCCCTCTTCCATTAACAAAGGGAGACTCCAACACTGCCTTCGGGAACCCCCTTAATTAAATCCAGCCTGCTTTTATTGAGCGCCTACTACATATCAGGCCTGCAGGGTGCACAGATAAACAAGCCTCAGGCTAGGGCTACGGGGGAGCCCTTTGCAGGAAAATGCAAGGGAGAGGTGGCTCAGAGGAAAAGGGGACAGCCTTGGCCAGAGAAGGGACCTGCCAGGGAAGACTTCACCAAAATAGTCATTCTGAGTGAATTCTTGGATAGGGAGCGGAAAATTGCCCAGACTGGCAAGTCGGAAAGAGCATTCTAGGAAAAGAGAATAGCCTAAGCAAAGGCATGGCGCAGCTGTGCACGTGTCTGAGTGCCCACCCTGCCGCCAACAGCCTGCCCGCCTGGCGTGGCAGCTACCAGCCGTGTGGGGTGGTGCAGAGTGCATTGTAGGCTGTACCGTCCGCTCCCCTCCAGGCACTGGTCACTGAGGGATGCCCAAGGCCAGCAACCCCCAAGGCACGGACGGGCAGGAGGATGGGGTTCAGCAGCACCTCCACCCCCGAAAGGCAGATCCATTTCCTGGCTCTGACTCAGGACACCTAAGCCAGTGTGATGCAGGCCGTGGAGGCTGCAGGGCCAGGACACCGCTGGTGTCTCGGCCAGACAGGCCTGGCAGAGCTGCCCTCAGGAGACAGGCTCCCTCCTGCTGCTGAGCCGTGCCAAGGACCCGGGCACCAGGGCTGTGGGAGCCAGCAGACACCTGATACCACATGGCCTCGCTGCCTGGGGACCATCTACAACCAGGGGCCACTGGAAGCTCTGAAGCCAGGCTGGGCTGCTGCAGGGAACAAAGAGACCGGCCCGTCCCTGCCTCAGCCCCTGCTCCCCCGGCACGCCAGGCGGGCTCTGCGTGCTGAAAGCCTTCCAGAAGCCCTCGCTTGCTGGCTTGCGCAGGAGCTTGGGAGTTGGAAGCTGGAGCCGGGAGCAGGGAGCCGGGAGCCGGGAGGAGGCCCTGCCAAGTGTTGATAGCACCCTCGCCAGAGAAAGCTGCTGTCACAGGGAAACATTCTGGGGAGAGCGGTTGTTTACCACCAACGCCTGGGACTGTCAAGAAATAATCAGAAGAAATTAAATTTGCTAAGTTGTGAAGGACACAAAGGAACGCCCCCCATCCCCGAACACGCAGACAGTTCTACCTGGACAGTCAGGCTGCTCTATTTTGCCTGATTCTGGTAAAATGTCCTTAGATCAGCAGGGATAGGTGGGTGGGGGGATGTGTGTGCAGACAGCCGGGACGGGGAGACGGGCCTGGAATTCTGCCAGGGCTCTGCCACCGACCTTCCCCTCTCAGATATGCACTCTGGGCTCCCTAGGCCACGCTGACCTTTTACAACAGGGGTGACTTCCTTCCCTTCCTTCCCTTCCTTCCACGTCTGTTCACAGAGCGTGCCAGGAGCACAGAGTTCCTGAAGCGCACCCCAACACCTCTGCCCCACTCACCTGAGGACTCGGGGTGATGGAGCTGGGTGGGTCTGCCGTCATCAGCTGTGCCCCTGCCTCGGCACAGGCCTGTGCTCATGTCCACGGCATCTGGCTCCCTGCGTCCCTGTCGCCCCTCACCTGCATTGCTACATGCGACCCCTTCCCTCCAGTTCAGCCTCCACACAGCACAGGGCCTGTGCACAGCCTGGGCCCGAGCTGGCACAGAGCAGGCTGTCAAGCAGGGTCTGCTGACCAGTAGGATCAAGACAGGACTGGGCACACGGCCCTGCAGCCCACATCAAACCCGCCTGTCCCTGGTCAGGTACCAGCTCCGGCTCCCCACCTACAGCACTGCCCACTGCCAAATTCCCTAGTCCTCCAAGTCCTTCACTTGTGAGCTGTGTCCATACTTCTAGAAGTCTCTCACACCCTCTACATTCCAGCCATACCACAATTACTCAACCTTCCCTGGACTTTCATGCCCCAGAGCCTTTGCACATGCCATGACTTTCTCTAACCAGCCAAGTCCTACTCTGGGGCAAGCACTAGTTCCCACTTTGTAACTGTTGCAACACTTTACACATCACACCAGACTGAATTCTGTTCACATCTGTTACAAACTAAACGGTGGGCTTGGGGCGAGCACCATGAATGCAATGTAGGTTCTTTTCATCAGCATCTGGCACACTGGGTCAGAGAGGGGCTTCAAATTTAGCAAACTCTAAACCAACCACCCCAGGCCCCAGCCTGCAGCCCAGAATCAGTTCTTCCTAATGGCTAACCCACATCCCTCCTGCTGTCATTTTAAAAACCATTCCCTGGATAGTGGGTGAGATATTCTCAGCCAAGTGTAAATGAGACTGTATTCTTAGAGCTCCAGAGCCAAGGGAAGGGGCAGCCTTGGGAATTTCCAGGCAAAGGCCAGCAGAAATTGGCCACAAATGAATCATTAACTCTTGAGTTGAGAGCTCTGAGGAGCTGGTGCCAAGGTCTCAGGCTCTGGCCTGTGTGGGCCACTTGGCCTCTCTTGGCTCAGGCCTGAGGGTGCCCCTCCCACCCTGCTGGCCACCTGCTTCGCCCCACAGCCACTGGTCTTCAAGGGCAGAAGCTGCCTGGCCAGAGCAGCCCAAATGTCTTATGGGACAGGGACCTTTCCCCAGGAAGGACTTCAAACCTTTGCCCACACACTTCTGTCCTCCTGTCCCTCCTAGCAAGCTACGTCGTTTTTGTCCTTCAAGGTCTGGCTCCAGCTGGGCCTGGTCCTCTCTAGCCTGCCCACCTGGGCCCACCTGGGCCCGGTGACCTCTGAGCCCCTGCAGCCCTGGCTGTGTCCCTCAGCTGTCTTCTCCCTGCCCTGGCCCCAGTGTCAGGGGCTGATCTCTTCAGCGAGGCCGAGATGGGGACTTTGTATCCTCTTCTGGACCCCAGCAGCTTCTATGAAGTTGGGCACCAACTGGGGAGCCCACACATGATGGGGACTGTTCCTGGGCTCCGTCTGCAGCCAGCAGGAGAAAGCACCTGGGCCGGGGGCCTGCTGGGCTGGCAACGGGGTCTGCAGTCCTCACCTGACTCAGGTGAGACATCATGTTCCCCTCTGGGCCTCCTTTCAGGGCCTTGGGGCCAGCTGTGGCGCAGCTGCCATGTGGCCCAAAAGAGGTGGAGGTAAAGGTAAAGTAACCACTGGCTTCCCACTGGGGAGCTGGGTGGCTGTCGGGGGCACAGTGCCCTGATTCCCAGGAGTCGGCAGACATCAGCACCAACCGCCTCCTTCCCCAGGGCGCTTCCTGCAGCTGGCGCTGCCAGTCTCGCCACAGCCCCGCTAAGCTGCCCTGACGAAGGGCTCCGCTTCTTCCTGGGTGGGACTGATGGACGTGAAGTCTGGAAACACAGGTGATACCTCATGAACAGGTATCCCGCTAGGACAGCACTCCACATTCACCACGGTCCACCTGCGCTTCCGTGGGGCTGCCGGTGAGAATCGCGGACACCACCGGTCTGGGCGGTTGCTCTGTGCTACGCTCAGCACACCTCTCCTGAATCCCACAACACCCCGAGGCCGATGCCACTGTTAATACGCCCGCTTAGAAGATGAAGAGTTCAAGGTTCATAGAGATTCACATGTAGATGAAGAAACCTGCCCAAATCCCAAGGCCAGAGTGTGGCCGTGTGGGATTAAGATGTGGGCATCTGACCCGGGTCCTGCGTGTCACCCCCAAGTGCCCAGCACCCCTCGTCTCCTGTGCTCAGAGCCGGAACAAGTGCTGTGGGCACCACCCTGCACCCTTTTCTCATCTGACCCTCCACACAGTCCCGTGAAATGGCCGGTGAAGGTCATTATTTCCCCTTTACAGGTGGGGAGGCCGAAGCCTGCGGGGGGAAGGAACTTGACTTCTCTAGCAGTTTTGCACACCTTTCGTGCTCACAATAACTCCACGTGGTGGCCGTTCCTCAGACCATTTTGCAGGTGGGAAAACACTGGGGATGGACAAGGCACGGGGAGCTGCCCAGGGCCACATGCTGGTGACAGAGCCTGGGTTTGTGTGCTGGTCTGCGGGACTCCTGACAGCTTCTCCCAGGACACGGGCTGTCCTCAAGGCCTGGCACAGGGTCCATGTGGGCTCATGGCTTTGGAAGCACAGAGGGGGGGCCTGGGGTGGTGCCATGTCCCTCCGTCCCAGCCTCTCCTCTCCTGCACCATCCTTATGGGCACAGGGTGGAGATGCTCTGAGGACACACAAGGCCGCCTCCCGACTTCCTGCAGGACACTCTACGCTCATTTACGATGGCGGAGTCTCACCCACGAGCCTGATGAGAGGCGGGAGCGGCTCGGCTACACCGGCACCACGGTGTGCTGCGGGCATGGGTATGAGTGCGGGCGGCACCCAGCGAGGAGAAGACAGGATACGGTGGCGCTGGAGGCCACACGTGCACACAGGGCATGCACCTCATCACACCCCTGACACACGCACACACGCACAGGCATGCACACGCCTTGCTAGTGCACACCTGTACCAGCACGCACACAGGGACACAGGGCAGCCGCAGACATCCCCCTCCCAGAGCCACGAGCAGATGAAACCTGAGAGCGGCAGCCCAGAGGACCTGGGCAGACGGAGCGCAGGCCGGCACACATGTGTCCATCGCCTATGATCAGCACATAGGCCAAGAGAAGCACACGCCTGCCCCCTGGGCTGACGCAGCTTGGGGGGCTGTCAAGCAGGGACATGGACAGCCTCTGATGTGCACAGCACACATGGCCCCACATGTGCCCACCCAGGCGTGGGCCCTGGTGCACGCGTGCACGAGCGCACACAGGGGCCTGGTGGTGGTCAGCCCCGGGACGGCAGGCAAGGGGCGCAGGTAGGCTGGCAGCCATCTGCAGAACTGTGCGAGGCGTCGCTCATGCTGCCGTGCTGATGCAGTCAGGCCCGTCCAAAACAGCCCCATAAATCAGGATGCCGCCTGCCGCAAGCACTTAAATCACTGTCCCTGGGATGCGGCGCTGGGAACAGAGGAGCAGCCAGCGTCAGGCCCTGACCCACGATGTGCGTGTGTGGTGGGGGGTGGGGGAAATAGCTGGCATTTGACTTTTCTCCCACCCAAGGCGGCCTCCCCACCCTCATCCCCAATCAGACCCCTGTCCTGCCAGCCCACTAGGTCCTGCCTCCCTCTGGGCTTCCCTCCCCATTCCACCTTTCTCCCTCCACTCTCAGCCCAAGACCCCGAGTGCACCCCCAGCCCGCGCGCTGCCTCCCGCAGCCAGGGCTGAAAGCTCCTCCGGCAACCAGCACCCTAGGACCTAGGTGTGTGGGCGGGGGAGGGTGGACAGTCCATTTCGGGACAGGAACACTGCAGGCTGTCGCCAGACCTGATCTGAGCTGGGGCCACACCCAGCTCCACCTCAAGTGAGTCACCTTCCTTCCCCTGTCTGTAAAGTGGGACTGGAACAGGACCTCCCAGGGCTGCGAGTCCTGAGGACCTGCTGCCTGGGGAGAAGATCCTCCGGGGATGCTGATTAATTATGACTATTAATAATATGACCATCTGCATCTCACGGTGGAGCGAGGATGATTAAAACTGGGCCCCATGCCCCGGTGGCAGAATAAATGGGTCTCCGGGTGGGCCAGGGTGTCAACACCAGCCTGAAAGCGGGTCCTCGGTGATGGCGTCGGGCGGGGGCCGTCTCCACTGCACAGACAGATGTGGAGGGGAGAGAGACAGGCAGGCAGCAGACAGACAGATGGCGGGGAGCCGGCTCAGCTCGCCAGACGATGAACAATAGACAATTACCCCTGTGCCAAGGCTCTCGGGCAGGACTCTCTGTGCCTGCCCCCGGGACAAACCAACCTGGCCTTTCCTCTTCTCCTCCACCTCACCCCAGCTCACCATGAAGCCCAGGAGTCCCAGCTGCTGGGGCTGCCGAGGGGACGGCGTGGGGACCAGCCTCTGTCCAGAGGCAGGGCCAGCCCCCGTGACTGGGTCCGGGGCCATGCCACCTCATGCCTCGGTGTGCTCAGGTCCATCTCCCTGGCACCCTCCCTGGCCGCTGCAGCCCTGCTCCAGTGGCCTCCCTGGATGGGATGACCCTTTCTGGACGCCTCCGCCCACAGTGGGACCAACCGGTGCTTCTCCCTCCGCCCTGTGGGGCCCGCGTATTCTGACCTCGCCCGTCCACCTGAGTGCTCTTTCCAGGTAGACACTCCACCCCTTACCACTCACTCTCTAGATGGCCACCTGCTCCTGTCAACCCTCCTCTGTGAGCAGCAGAGGGCCCTCCAGGACCCCTCCCTGAGCCAGGCACTGCCAACCCAGTAGTCCTCCCAACAGCCCTGCGTGCTATCATGCCCATTTTATCAATGAGGAAACTGAGGCAGAGAGAGAGAAAAGAACTCGCCCAAAGCCACACAGCCAGGAAGTGGCTGAAATGCAAACCCAGCATGTGGCTCCAGGGGTCTTACCCACTAGGCTGCACAGACTCGAATGAATGAATGAACGAATGAAGTTTAAATACCAGGAGGCATAAAGTCGTTCGAGCTATCTTTGTAAGCAGAAGGTGAAGTGGCCAGGGTGTCATAGGTTCAGACCAGGTCTTTGCATTAACTGGCTATGTGACAAGTAGCAAGTCACTTGCCTACTCTGGGCTGCAATTTCCTCACCTATAATAAGGGGGCAAGTGGGCTGCCCCGTGGGCTGGCCGGTTATGAAGGCCGTGGTGGAGGGAGTGCTCCGAACACGACGAAAGGGCATGATGCACACATGATCATGCTGTGCACACAGCAGCCAGGATTTCCACACCAGAGCCAGATGCCTGCTTGGGCAGGGCGCTCGAGAACAATGGATGAGGAAACCAGGCTGAAACCAGGACTGCCCTAGAAAATCTGGGGCACTCGGCCACCTGAGTGACGCCGTAGTGGGGTAGTGTTACACGGGCCGCGGCAAAGCCAGGCTCAAGTCACCCGCCCAGTCCCCTCCATTTCATGTCCTCAGTGGGATCTTCCCTTGGCAGCACATGGGTGGTTCCAGGGTCTGGTCAGCACACTTCCCGGGGGCACCTGCCCTGTGCCCGGCCTTGGCGGGAGGCGTGTGGGAAGCTCAGGGCTTCCTAAGCACAAGGGCCGGGTGCTGGCCCTCCAGAACCCCACCGTGTCCCGGGTTCTTGGCCAAAACTCCCCAGGAGAGTGGTTTCCCTTGGTCTGGCCCCTGGGGGACGGCTTCCGGCAGCCCTTCGGTGCTACGGAGCGTGGTGGTCCCCTCTGGGTATCGTGCAGTCGGAAGACAATTCACCGGACTGTCCTCCCCTGCCCACCCATGCTTTCTAGGAGGGGACAAAAGTCCGTGAGCACCTGGGGAAACCCCAGCAGTTTGCAGAGCACCTCACATTTCCTGCCCACCCTCCTGGTGTGCGTCAGTCCCTCCTGCCACCTGCGCTGCCCTGGCTTAATAATCATTTCACAATTTTTGCTTAAATACATTTATTTTAAAAACATTATGGTATCACCTTAAATATAAAATTAGCTTCAGGCACCACCAGCAGACGTCAAACATAAAAACAAACGCAAGGAGCACAACTGCGGCCTGCCTGCTGGAGGCTCTAAGCACCCCGCAGGCTCACTCCCTGGAAGAGGCAGTGAGCCAGCGAGAGTCCCCGTCATGGAAGGCTGTCCTTGACACAGCCAGAGGGGCCGGGTGGAGGGGTTTTCTTGGTTCTGATTAACACAGCAGGTGAGCACTGACAGTCACCTCTGTCTACCTTTAGGGAGCACAAGCCCGGCCCAGTCGGAACAGAGATGAGGCTCAGAGAGGTGGGCCCACTGGCCTGAGGTCACACAGCAGTGAGTGGCTGAGCCCGGCTTGCGACGCGGGCCTCCTGACGGAGCACAGGGTCTCTCCTCTCTGCCGCCGCTGCCTTCTCTATGCCACGCGGAGTCACCGAGGCAGAGCGGAGTCGCTCTGACCTGCGGCTGGCGCGGGAACGGTTTTTACACCTGAGGTTAACAACTGTGATTTAAGAGGTTATTTGTCTTAATTTTCAGGAATCAGTTTCTCGGGGAGGAGATAACTAACACATTGGGCTCGGGAAGCTAGTCTTTTTAGAAAATATTTATAGCATTTCAAGACAGTTTGGTGGCAATTGGATCCAGCATCTGCTATTTTCCTCACTTACCACCACGGCTCTAAAACCCATAGCAGTTAACGCGCGCACGCACGCACACACACACACACACCCCACAACAACACAACAACAGCCACATCAATGCTGATAGGAAATCAAAGCCCGTCGTTTCTTTGAGAAATAAAACACGAAACTGGCGTGATTCCAGAAATCTCATTACCGCCTCTGGTTAAAAACCCAAGCGTCTCTGCTAGCGACACCCCCAATGGATGCTCTGCGCGCAGTGGCCAGTCCCCAAGGCCGCGGAGAGGGTCGGGGCCTCCAGAGTGAGGTTTGGCAGGGCTCCCAGGCCTAGGGCTGTGGCTCGCACAGGAAGCCCCAACAGCAAAAGAGCCTTCCCCTGAAACGTGTATTCCAGCTACAAACTGGAGGACAGGGAGTGACGGTGACCACCGGAAATCGAAGCCATCTGCCGCCAGGTGCTGCGCTGGCCGCTCTCCTTACGCTACACCTCAGTAGTGACGCATCCCTGCGAGGTCAGCGATGTTTATTGCCCCCATTTTGCAGGTGGCAAAACTGAGGTTTTAACAAGCCAAGAGGTTATGGTAAACTGCTCCCTCTGACGCTCCTTCCCCCTTCACTTCCAGTGACAGTCCTTCCTGTGACCTCGGAGCCACTCTCACCCTAGGTCCTGGCAAGGCGCCTTCACGGTGCAGCCCCCAGGCCTTCCTGCACGCCAGGGCCCCTCAGTGCCAGACCTCCGTCATCAGAGGGCAGCTTCTCGTGTGGGGACCCGAGAGGAACTTCCAGTCCGTCCTGAGGTCTCGGGGGAATTCCGAGGCCCACAAAGGGCAGGGGACATCATCAAGGTCACGACATTGGATGGTGACAAGACGAAGGGAACCAGGTCTGCTGTGAAAAATCCCCAAACGTGTTCCTACCCCCTCCGCGCTCCGCATCCCGGACCAGGCACGCGAGGGGCAGCTGCTACTTCACAACGAGAAGTGGATGCAGCCGAGTAGGAGGTTGGTGGTGGCGGACACCCAGGGCTCAGGGGTCCAGCCGATGGCAAACAGTGCCCCCGCGTCCTCGGCAGGGCGCCTCTGGCTCCTCCAGGTCCAGCCTTCTGGGCAGAGCCTGCAGGCCCCGCCCACCCCCGCCCCCAAGCCCGGGCACCAGAGGCAGGTCCCCATCCATGATGCACTGGGACAGAACACCAGGCCAGGCCCCGAGGGAAGCACGGCCCACTCCAGGCTGGCACAGGGCCCCAGGGAGGAGGGCTGAGCCCGCCTGGGCCCTGCTGCGCCCCATGCAGCTCCGCCCCGGCTCCCCTCATCACTTGCCGCAAACCTGTGTCCAGAATGGCACTGCCACTGCCCTCCCTCCCCCAGCCCGCTCCTCCCCCAGCCTCCGCCCCCACCGACCCAGGCACCTAATCCAAAAGTCAAGGAACCACCCTCGACCGTGAGGCTCCCCCTGGGCCAGGCCATCTGCCACTTCCTCGGCGCTCCTGTCCCGGCAGCCCCTCACTGGCCTCCCACTCTCACTTCCCTCCTGCTCTTCCTTAAAGCGGTTGAGCAAAGCTTTTCCTGTTTACGGTACCCCCCACCCGCTGCCCCCCCAGGCATCCCCACAGCCCACCTCACTGTGGGCACAGCCTGTTCCCGCTCCTTTGCTGCCTCTCCACCCCATGGTTTCCCTGCTGTCCTCAGTCCTCAGGCACCTAGCGTATTCCTGCCCCAGTGCCTTTGCATCTGCTCTTCCCGCTCACCACCTTCTCCCAGACTGAGGCTGGCTCTGTTGAATTTAAGTTTCTCAAGGCGTCCTTCCCTGCTTGCCCTTGTCCCCTCCCCAAGACCCTCACTCCATAACACATCACTCGACATTATTCCCAATTACTGCTTGTGCCTTATGTATTCCATCCCTCCGAGCTCCCAGCCCCCACTCACCCTCTGCCCCTGCCCAGTAACGTCAGTGCCAGCAGGGCTGACACCTCCTCAGGCAGGTGGGCTTCCTGCTTTACATTCAGTGGCTAGAACAGTGGCTGGCACAAAATTGATGTGCAGTAAGTGTTTGTTGAATGAACAAGTGAGGGAACATCGTGCCCACCCGCCAGGGCGGCAATTCTCCCACTTCGCAGATTAGGGCTCTGTGATGCTCAGAGGGGCCGGGCAGGCCTCGGAGCCCAGAGTGGCCAAGTGGCAGCCCGGGCCCGACTCCAGGCCAGAGCTCCTTCCCAGGTGGCGCCTTCTCAGACCCAGGAAGAGACAAGGATGAGAGATTTTCACGGAAAAATCGTGAAATTGTGTGGCTCCAATATTTCTCTTGCAACTTGAAATGTCGCCTCTCTGAAAACCACATCCTGTGAGTGGGTCTCAGCCTCCGCTCGGCCCAGGGCAGCGTTGCCAGGCCCGCCCCCCACCCTGTTCCTTCTCTTAGTGGGTCCTGGCCCAGCCCAGAGGCTGGCGGAGGGGAGGGCAGGGCGCAGGAGGCCCCCTCTCCGGGCTGGGGCAGGAGGAGGGGGCTGAGCCAAATTCGGGTCACGCTGCTGCTGCTGTGCCCACAGCCCTCCTAGGGCTAAAAATAACCGTGTTTACACTCTCGCAGAGCCGGCAGTCCGGCCTCCCTGTCGGAGGGGTTCGCGACTCCACTGCAGCCGGGCGAGGCCTGGGCCAACAGGCAAGCACCGGCTCTCCGGGTTTGCTCCCTGGGGTTGTTTTTCATGGAAGGAGGTGAAGAAAAGCTGAATAAGCTCGTGACTCCCTGCAGGAAGAGCTCATTGCTAGAGGACAGCTCCTCCTCCCAGGGGGCAGGGGCAGAAGAAGGGCCACGGGGCCACGGGGTGGCTGGGAGCTGGCTGGAGGCCCGACTCGCTGTGTGACCTGGAGCAGGCCACTTCCCCTCGCTGGTCCTTAGCTGCCTCCCTGTGCTGTGGCAGCTGACGGGCAGTAACCGGCAGTTGCCCCTCGCAGCACTCCCACCCTCAGCGTGCGCAGGGCCGACGGTGCCGTGTCAGCGCGTGTGTTTGTGGGGGGACGGTACGAGAAACGGCACCAGCCCCTGAGGCCCCACGGCTGTCTTCGTGCCAGATGACAGGGCACACCTGCCAGGAAGGCTGCCACCTGGCCACCCGCCTCCCTCCTTCCCTACCTGGTTCACCCAGATGGACTTTACACCGAGGGGCAGGTGCCAGTTGCCTGCCTAGAGGCTACCCCTCCCTCTGCACAAACAAGCCCTCCCCAGGCCCTGCGGCTCCCACGAATGTGGCCGTGCAGGGAGAAGCACGTGAGCTGTCAGAGGGCTGGCACATGGGTCAGTCACCCTCCTTGGGCAGGCGGCACCCAGCAAGCACTGACCTTCTCCCACCCAAACACACAGCTGAGGACTTCCGGCCCCCCAGGATCCAGGAGACCCTGGCCTCTCCTCCCTGACTTGGGAGGCCTGGCTGACTTGCTGCCCCTAGACAGGAACAAAGTCCACGCCTGCTGGCCTGGCTTCAAGGGCTGTGCCCCTCTGACGACATCCCCTGGCAGTCTGAGCCTTTGCATATGCTGTTCCCTCTGCCTCGCATGCTCTTCCTTCACTTCCCAGCCTGGGAATTTCCCATTCATCTCGGGGGACTGGCTCAGTTGCTCCCTTCTCCAGCGAAGTGAGCTCAGGCCTTTGACTGCCCTGTGCACCCCTCTCCGTCGGACAGTCATTGGCTCCCCCTGGGACCAAGACCTTACCCTCCTCACCCCTACCGCATAGAGCTGTACAGAAACGGCAACTGTCTGCTGAGTTACCCCTCGAGGGAAGAGCTCGGTCCTCCTCTGTCCTCACTGTGGCCAAGTGCACACTCTGCAGTCCCTCCACGGACCCCTTCAAGACTCTGCAATCTGCCATCAGCTCCACCCTCTTCCTCCAGAGGCTCCTGTCCTTGTGGGACCCCTCAGAGGCCTCCGTGATCCCCATCAGACTCGCAGTTCTCAGCCAGGTGTCTAAATGCACCTGACCAGCTGTGCAGGGGTGAGGCCGCCATCTGCAGGGTAACAGGTGCCTGGGGGTTCTGTGTGCAGAAGCCCCGCAGGCCGAGGGCAACCCCACCGCACTTAGAATTCACTCCCTTTGGACGCCACAGCACCCAGTGCCCCCACTGACCGCCATCCACACCCCTCCCCGCCCACAACACCTGCAGCACCGCCGTGCCCCGCCTCCTGTGCCCGCGCACCTGGCAGGGTGGGCCTCACGCCTCCTCTCCTGGACTGAAGCAGGACTCAGGGGGCCCCTGTGAGAACGTCCTCCAAGCAGCCACCATAGCTACCTTTCACACACCAGATCTGGGGACATCGCTCCTCAGCCCAAAATCTTTCCTTGCTGATGCCACATCCAGGAGGGTGGCCCTCAAGGCCCTCTGGGATGGGTCGGGGCCCCGCTGAGTTCCTTGCCTTTGCGTCCCACCCACTGAGGCCTGATGCCCTTGGAGCCCCCTTTCTGCTGAGCATCCCCTGGTTCATCCTTTGGGCTGCAGCAGGAAGGGCACCGCCTTTGGGAAGCCCTCCTGGAATGCCCCTCCCCGGCAGGCTGACCTTTGCTCTCGTCCACACCCCCAGGCCCTACGCTGCAGGAAGCACCTGGCCAGTCTTCTTCCCTAGTGAGGCTCTGAGCTCCCAGGGTTGAGTCACCGAGCGCCTGGCACTCCATAGCATACACGTTCTGAGCATCAAGGCGTGTGGCCCACCACACCCCAAATCAGGTGGGCTCCAGGACTCCTGTTCTGGAGATAAGGCAAGTGATGTTCAGAGGGGCAGAGACTGGTTCAGGTCACTTAAGCAGTAGTGATGGCACCCCCACCAGGTAGGACCAACTCAGCCCCATGCTCCTACTTGCCACCGAGACCACACCCTCCAGGTGGTAAAAAGAGGGTCCACCTGCTCCTTCGAATGCACCTGCGGCTGCTGTGCCTGCAGCTCCTCTCACCTAGCCCCTGCTCCCACAGGGACCTGAGCTGCTGTGGCAGGGAGGGACACTTCCTCCAAGCTCAAGCCACAGAGCGGTTCTGGAGAGAAATGCTCTCCAGTCACCTGGGGGATGCAAGGCCAGCCATCCTCCCCGCCCCCCCACCCCCGAGCATGAATGTCCCAGGCCCTGCACGGGAGGGCCCGAGGGGACACGGAGGCTCAGGGAGGCCACCTCTCCTTGCTCACCGTGCGGTGCAGGCCCCTCTGTCTTTTCCGCAGCCCCATCTAACAGCACTGCTTCCTCTTTCCTGAGGGCCCAGGGGCTTCGCAACTTGCCTTCCTTTAAAAGCACACACAGATGCAGAACCAGCCAGGGGTAGAGTCTTCTGGAGCCGTGGGGAGGGTGGGGCACCTTAAAGGCAGCTAGGGGAGGGCCAGGAGCACCCGTGTTCAGAGGGTGTAGGGTCCCTGTGTCCAGGGGGACCCAGGAGCACTGGTCTCCAGCACCAGCACACCTGACCCTCAGGCCCTCACGGCAGGTCCCCAGTAGGTCCAACAGCCATGGCTGCGTCAGCATGTGCCCCCCTCCAAGTGTAGGGGCCCTCTTGCTCCTGTTTCCAGAGACACGGTTCTGGGGCGGGTGACAAGGGTTTCAGGCCTTGCTGGGTCTCTGGGCCTGTTCCCGAGTGGGGTGCAGCCAGAACAGCGAACACCCTAACCCACCTCTGCGATCTGCTACCAACATGGTTCCCATTTGGCTCATCTGCCACTCAAAGCCACCTTTTCGGGCCAAACCCCAGGAGCCAATACAGACGTCTATGCCACATTTCAGTCCCCAGTCTCGGAAGCTCTCAGCCTGCAGACAGCTACTGACCAGCAAAGCCTGAGCCCATTTATTGCTCACCCAGGTTATTAACCTCTTTGCTAATGACAGTGACCTCACAGGCCTGACCTCTGGGATGCTGGACCCCCATCCCCACGCCACCTCCTTCACATGTGTACCCGAGGCCCTCACGCCCAGCCCCAGCCTCCGCAGCAGCTTAAGAGACAGAGAGTCTGAGGCTTTGGGCCCTGGGCTCAAATCCCAGCTCTGCCCCTGACTGGCGGTAGGAGTTTGGACACCCTGCTTCACCTCTGAATCTCACATGTACCACTCTCAGGTACTGGAGGGTAAACTGAGATAATTATGCACAAACAAAGCCAATGTCTATCGAATGCTTGCAATGGACCAAGCACTGTTCTAAGCTCTGCACAGGTATTAATTCATTTATGACCACAACAGCCCTCTGAGGTAGGTGGTCCTGAGATTACCACCCCCATTTTACAGATGAAGAAACTGAGGCACAGAGCAGCTGAGTTGCTTCCCTGAGGCTGCCCAAGTGGAAAGCGTGGGAGGTAGGACTCACCCGGCAGTCTGGCTCCAGAGTGCAGGTACTGACCACCCTACTACGCTGCCTGCAGGTAGCTTCTGCCTTCTCCCCAGTGCTGCTGAGGCCTGGCCAGACTCCTCACTTCCCCAGGAACTCCAGGGCTCTTCCGGGTCTGGGCCCGCAGAGCTCCTGTCTAACAGGCCCTTCCCCTAGTCTGCTTGGGGGACACTCGCACACTAGCTCACATACTCTGTTTTCCTCTGACCTTTGACCCTTAGGTAGAAATGACCATCTGACTACTCCCCACACCCCCCAAGCCTCAGGTTTCCATCAAGGGCCCTGGAGCCCGCAAGGGAAGGTCTTGAACCCAGCAGGGACCCCATCGATGCTTGCAAAGTAGCTGAGTGGCCCAGGGGGTCAGGTGCAAAGGCCTCTGGCTTTGCCCACCCACGTCCACCTGGGAAGCTCTCGGTAACGAGGCCTCCCAGAAGGGCTCCAGGATGGGTGCCGGGGGCCCCTCTGCCGACTCCTCTTCCTCCTCGCCTGGGGGCGGGGGGCAGTTAGCATCCAAGCAGCCTGCAGAGAGGTGCCGTGAAGACCACATATGTAGTGAGCACAAAAGCCCAAAGTGACAGAAATTGATAAAAACTTCACTGCGCCACTGACACCCCATATATCAAAGGCCCCAAATCTTATTCTCTGCTTGCCTCCAATTTCTATCAGAGCTTGCCAGCTGCACATTTATTGAGAAGTTTGTGATCTGACAGGCACTGTATTACCAACATTAATGATGCATCAGTCTCTAGAATTACTGGGGAAACAGTCCAATTGATTTTATTATTATCTCAAGTTCTTCACATTTCATTCCAGGCAGGCTGCTACCAGAGTTTTGAGCAAGGCCCAAAATAAACAAATAAAGGTTGCAGGACCAGGGCTGACCCTAGGCGGTGGGAGGACACAGGCTTGTCCTGGGACCCTTGGTGACAGCCCTCGCACTACCCCTCAGCCTCCTCTACCCCCTGTAACAGCAGGAGGGACACTGAAACAGCAGGTGGCATTCAGTAGCAGAGAGCAGAGCCGGGACCAGGCCTCCCATTCATGCCGCAAAGATGGGGGTGGCCGGCGGGAGGCAGAAATAGCCAGTGATGTCATCGTCATGTGCCCCTTGGCTGGGGCAAGGAGCCAGCCCCGTGTGGAACCCACCCACAGATAGGGGCATGTCTGCGGCCATCAGCTCTAGGCCGGAGGCAGCAGGCTGGAGCTGAGGACGACGTGAGCTGCCTGCCTCACCTCCGGCCACTCTGCCCCAGCCATCGACCCCGGCCACTCAGGACTCCCTTCCAGGCCTGGGCGTTTGCACGTGCTGTTTCCTCTGCCTGTCTGCCCTCTCCTCAACCTCCTCGGACAGGCCTCCCTATCTAAAGACCCCAGGCCTACTTCTTGGTGTTTGCCACCCAGCACCCTGCGTGTGTCTTTCTGAGCACTTACCATGATTTATAAAGGTGTCACTGACTGGCGTGTTTGCCCGTGTTCTCCCATCGGCTCCCCACCGATAGGGATCTTATCTGTTCTGGCCACCACCCCATCCCCAGAGCCCAGCAGGCCCCAGTCCCAGGGCGGAGAAGAGGCAGGGACTGAAGGAGCCAGTTTCTAGCCACCCCTCGGGGCAGAGTTCGGGGTCAAAAAGTGCACACGAAAATGGCCAGTGGCTTCCGAGCTCCTCCCGCTCCCAGCTCCTGCTCAGACACATGTTTCGGGCTCATCTCCTGCCCCCTCCTACAGACTCATCCATCCCCCAGAAGCCTGCAGAGGCAGCAGGGCCGGCGGAAGCCGAGGGCCTGCGGAGAGGCCCGGAGCTGGGCTTTCATCCCTGCCCCAGCACAGAGGCAAAGCATGTGCCTGCGCCGAGTCCTGCCCGTTAGCTCCCCCGTAAAACAGGTGAGAGGCCTGTGGCCCCGCCTGTCTCGTGGGGTCCTGCAGGTTCAGCACAGCAGACGTACCCCTAAATCACCAGGCACGGTGCACACGAGGTGTCTCTGGTGCCGCTGTCTGCTGGTGAGTCCAACCGACCACGAGGACGGAGACGTGGACCTGAGAAAGGTTTGGCGTCACGAAGACTGGCCTCTGAGGAAAAGAGACCCCCTGCGCCCAGAAGATTAACTGGAAGCTGCCTGGGGTCACAGGGCTGGATGTCCCCGAGTGAAGGTGTTTCTTGGTGCATTCCAGGCCCACGGCGATAGATCAGGCGCCTCGGGAAGACAGGAGAAGCAGCATGTCTGCACTCGGGGCAGTCAGATGGGATGAGCAACCGTCCTTACCTAACCGGAGAGACCAGCTAGACACCTGGGGAGGCCCAACGGCCAGGCGGGGACGGGCTCAGTTGGGCCTCGTGAGGTCAGCTCCGAATGAGGTTATTGTCGGGGGGCACGCGGGGCAGACGGGCCTCGAGGGGGGCAGCCTGCTAACTGCCGGTGCTGCAGGTGCTATTGTCATCCAGTAGCATCTGGAACTGGGAGAATATGTGACAATATGTAGTGTTCTGCTTTGAAAATAGATCTTTTTCTTGAAATAAATATTACGCACAATTTGTGGATGACATCCACCGCGTGGCCGGCTCTGTGCTGAGCACGGAGCATGCTCTGCCATACTCTGTCCTCCTAGCAACCCCAACTGTCCCCACTTTATACCCATGAACACTGAGGTGCTGCAGGGAGTTGGAAGCCCAAGTCCTGGAAGACACAGGGTACGAATGCTGGCTGGTCTGAGAGCCGCAGCCCCTGGTCCAGAGGGGCAGGAGAAGCCCTCTCTGGCCCGAGGGTCCCGGCCAGCATCCAGTCCCATCCCTTTCTGAAGAGGGCAGTGAGGCCCAGGGAGGCCTTGGACTTGTCGAAAATCACTCAGTTGTCCCATGGCAGGGCAGGAACGACTGACAGGCACACCTACTATTGACTTCATCTCATTTAATCCTCAGAATAGCCCAGGAAGTCGTACCCATTTCATGGCCCAGGCATCTGTCTCCAGAAAGCCAAAGAACTCGCCGGTGGCAGTGCGCAGGTTCGAGCCCAGGCCGTCAGCTCTGGAGACTGACGGGTAACCGCCGTGCAACCGGCCCCGGCCTCCGGGGACCTGGCTCCAGCGCTCCCTCCGGGTTCCGGGAGAGCAGAGGCCGCCCAGCTGCAGCGCTTGCAGCGTTCTGAGTCGCCGCGGGCTCTGCACCTGGCACGCGATGCCAGCAGCCTCGGTAAACAGGCCCGGCTGCAGCCGGACTCACCCGGCTTGCCTGTGCCCGGGGAAGCCAGGCCGGAGGACGGGCTCCTTGGCATTCCCAGCAGCAGCGCTCTCTGACTCAATCAGGCCCTTTCTGTGCAAAGGGCAGCTGTGACGTGCAGAACGGGTCTGCGGTGTCAATATGAACCCAGCATTGTACGGCTGGGGACACACAATGCCCTCGGTCAACTGTTTATTTATAAATCCACCCAGCGCTCACTGCGGCCTTTACGCTCAGCTCTCTCCCAAAATGCAAATTGGCTTCTTCCTGTAAGTCAAACCGGCTTGCTCAAGCTGATAAAAATCATCCCAAACAGGCTCTCTTATCTCCCCAATACAAAAGTCCTCTGCACCAACACCTCCTAGAAAGAGGAAGACGGTCTTCACACGGCTGCCTGGGGGCTCCCCAGGGAGAGGCCCTTAAGAGGGACGAAGGGGGTCCACAGAGGACAGTGGGAAGGGGCTCTGGATTCCCCAAGGCCTGTGTTCAAATCCTGCCTCTAACACAGGCCTGCTCTGGGGCCTTAATCACTGCGAGCACTACACCCTTTAAGCCTGTGTGTGAGACTGGGATACAAACAGTCTCTCCCTCCCGGGGGTCTTTGCAGCATTATATGAGATAACGGGCAGAAACCCCGTGTCACTGGGCACGGAATCCAACACGTCTCCTGAACACGGTGGTGGTCGTGGTTAGGAATAATAAAATAACCCACTCACTCTCTTGCTGGGGGGCTTCAGGACAGTGCCTTTTGCTCTCTGAGCCTCAGTTTCCCCTTTTGTTCAGTGATGCCCCAGGAGCCTCTCTATTATTGGCTGCATCATATTCAAACAGCTTTGGGGCGCGCTTCCGGGACTCTTTCTGCTTACTATCTCAAAGCCTCTTTTATCAGAAAAACAAAATTGTTATCTTAAAAAACCCATCTTATAGAAAAATGAGCTACCTGACCACCCCTCCGCCAGGTGGTGTCAGGATTGCAAACAGCCACGAGCATCACTTAAAGGCGCATGCCTTGTGCAAGGCTTGCTGGGAGACAGCAGGGATCTGATAAGGGTTTGTTACCAACCACTCTAATAAGGGGCCTCCCGGGAGTGGGCAGTAAGTGCAAGGAAACTTTGAATGGCCCTGGAAGTCAGCGGAGAGGCGCATCAGAACCTCTTGGCCGGGGTTCTAAGGTGGAGGTGTTGCAACGCTGTCGTGACACAGGGCTGCCAGGTGAGATGGAGCCCTACCTGCAGAAGGACGCCCCAGCCCCAGCCCAAGCCTTGGCCTCCTAGCACAGAACACCAGCCGTGCATGTCACATGCGGCAAGTGTCCCAGCCAGCCAGGGAGGCGGGGGTTGTTGGGACCGACCCATTTACAGAGGAGAAAGCTGAGGCCTGGAGGAGGGAGGTGACTGGCCCAAGGTCACCTATCTTGCTGGGAACGAAACTCAGATCTTGGGGTCTCCTCCAATCAGGAGGACCAAGGGAGGTCAACAGCCACAAAATGGCCCTGCCACCCAGCAACGTCGGCTCGCAGAGAGCGTCCCTCCCTGCACCTTGTTTCCTCCCCACAGCAGCAGGCAGACAGCGGCTGGGCAGGTTCGTGAGTCTCCCATTTTGCAGGTTGAGGACAGAGGCTCTGACCTTGTCACCCCACCAGGAGAAGCCGAGTCAAGCCTGTACCCAGACCTGCTGCTTCTGCCACCTCCTCCCCATCAGCGTGGGCCACTACCAGCCCTCCCGCCCAGCACAGGGTGGCAGGTTGGTCCCGACAGGCACCTGGGGCCTCCACTCACTCACGTCATTTGGGCTCCAGCCTCCTCCACCAACATGGGTTCCAGATTAATCTCCCAGAGCATTGCTCTGCCGAGGCCCCATCTGTCACACACCTCCCCTGCCCGCCTCCAGGGTAAGTGTCTCCTCCTAACCCTGGACTTTCCTCTGGGGTCCCAGTCTTCCCTGGAGCCTTGGCCACTGTTGGCCCCCTGAAGTCCACGGGTGCTGGCTGAGCTGTCCCCAAGCACCTCGCATGTGTGCACACCTCCCTTCCTTTGTTCCTGCCCACTCTGCCTTCCAGAAGTGCCTTCCCTCCCCTCCTCCTTGCCCCGTTCTGGCTAAAGCCTCTGCACCCTCAGTGCTGCCCTTGAACGTCCCCTCTCCAGGGCGCCCTCCCTGACCACTCCAGCCCCCTCTCATCTCTACCCCGTGGAACTTCTTAGCCCATGTCTCTGGAGCTTTCCGTGCCTTTCTTTGCTATTCTGCTGAGTAGCCGAGACTTAGTTTCCAATTTAGAATGTGAAACTCCTCGAGGTCAGGGTCTCAGGATTTCTCTTTGGCCGTCCTTCCACTCAAGGAATACTGCCTTAGACTGTGCCCTGTGGCCCCTGAGCCAGGGGACACACGAGACAAGCTCTGGCCTTCCAGGAGCAGCTAAGTCTAGAAACAGGCAGCTGCCCCATGTGGTGGGTGGGGCTGTGGGGGGGGACGCTGCCCCGTCCAGGGTCTCCAGGCACAGGGCCCTGCCCTAAGGAGATGCTCCAGCGGGTCCCCTTGGGGAGTGAAACTGCAGTGCATGGTGAATCTGTCAGGGCTGGAGACGAAGGAGCCCAGGTGGGCAGTGGGGGAGGCAGGCTGGGCGAACGCCGGCCACCGAGGCAGAGGGCGGCCCTGGAGCCCCTGTCCCCAGGAGGAAGGCCTCGGCCTGGGGGCAAGGCCAACCTATCCTGATGGAACAGACAGCAGATACAAGGCTGAGTGGGACCTGGCGGGGCTTGGCGGGGCAGTCTGGCGCGGGGCACACGCATCCCCGGCTCCTCAGTTCCGGCACCCCACGAGCTCGGCTCCCGTAACGCGTGTCAGCCTTGTGGGTGGGCGCCGTTTTGTTTTCTCTGTTTCTGAGCAGGCCTCTCCAGATGGACCAGTGATGGGAAACGCACCGCTGCGCACTGCTGGCTCCTGGCCTAGCAGTCCCGGCCACTATCTGCGACTCTGAACATTTCAGCACATGCTTTCATTGTTCTTGCCTCCCAAAGCCCTCTCTGGAGAAAGGCACAGATTTCTGGATAAATAAAATAATGGGGTTCTACATGCTGGTGTGGCGGCCCCACCCACACCCCTACCTTCCACCCACACCCCTACCTCCCACCCACACCCCTACCTCCTGCTCAGACCTGGGCGGGGACAGGAGGCCCTTCTCCTGCTCTAAGCACTTCTCTTCCAAGCAGGAGCTCCCTGTGGGCCTTGAGCAATCCTGCCACAGCCACAGGGAGCCCCCAAGTCCCCATGGGGGATAAGAAAACCCCCAATGCCCCACACTGGGTTTCTTTCAGCAAGTTCTCTCTCCCCTGCTTCACGAGCATCAGAAAACATCGAGCATCCCGGGCCCTGGACCTGGGAGTCCCTTCCTCTCCTGGGCTTCTTTTCCCATCTGTAAACCGGGGCAGCTAAACTCAGTGACGTCAAGCTGTCTCCCAGGTCCCCACTCTCATTCTAACTGAGAGCTGTGCCCACAGCAGCATGGTCATTCATAAGGGAGGTGGGAAGAGGGAGCCAGGGTCGGGGAGAGGTGGGGTTGTCCATGGCTGCAAAACCCTTAAAAGCTGGTAAAAGGCTTAATCCTGCATAATGATTTACCAAGTGACAAGTAAAATAGATTTACCGTGACAGCTTGAAAGGAGAACCACAGAAATAAAATTACACTCTGGCTCATCCCGTCTCTCTGCAACCTGTCTCCTCTCTTCTGAAAACCAGGAGTTCATAAGGGCACACATGGACACAAGCAAAGGGAAAAGGGAGCAGGTGGCCTGGGGTGGGGTGGGGTGGGGGACGAAGGAAGAGGCAGGTCTAGCTCCTGTCCAGGGAAGGGCTGGCTGGTCCCCTATCCCAGGTGCAGCCTGTGGGTCTTGCTTATTCCCGTAGGTGATGACCTCGCAGCCCTCCAAACTGATGGACCCTGCGTGGGATTCCACCTTCAGGGCGCATGCAGCAGGCACCCCAAGCGCCCGCTGGGCCCAGCACCCCTGATTTCTACCTAACTCCCGTCTGATCCAACAGAGCAGTCCTAGTTTTCAGGCCCAGGGAGAGGGGTCCGCTGCTTCCCTTGGGATGCGGCAGGGACTCCGAGAGCAGCGGACCAAAACCCAGCAAGAAGGAAACAGAAGGCAAAAAACTCTCAGCTGAGTCCATCTCGGAAAAGGAAAGTGAGCTGGATTGACGGGTAGCACCCCGCTTTCTTTGTCACTGCCACTGCCCCTCAATCTGTGTTCACACATATGCCGAGGGCTACTTTTTCCTCTGCAGAAGTGGGCCCGCTCGGCTCCGGCTGGGTGGGGAGAACGATCCGACGTGCCGACGCTCCAGCGTGGACCCCAGAGAAGCTCTCCTGGGTGGCAATGAACTCCACCAGCTGTGCAGGCTCCCAGGCTGCCTGCCACCACCCCCGGGGCCGCCCCAGCCCAGGACCTGCTCAGGGCTCTCCAGTCGGAGGGGCGGGAGCGGACAACCACGCCCGTGGTTTACTCATTTGCACCAATAGCCAAGGACTCAAAAAGAAAAACTGAGTCATGGCCCCATGTAGGGAGGAGACCAGACTCCCTTCAGTAGCCGTGGGGCCTGGAGAACTTCACCCCTCTGAGCTCTAGCGTCCTCCTCTGTAAGACGGGCTGATGCCACCCGCTTCAGAGAGTTGTTGTGTCAGTCCTGAGACCCCAAAGTACTACGTCTGGTACACAACGGTGTCCCCAAGGACGTGAGCTTTGCCTCAGGTGCGTGAAGCCCGAAATGCATTTGCAGTGGGGACAGTGAAGTGGGAGCCCGGGTCTCAGACCGGGCTTCCCGCCGTCCCCGTGCATGGCCCACACGCCCGCCCCAGGCCCCAGAGAGCGGCCAGCATTGCAGCGAAGACCTCATAGACAGGAGGAGGCCGTCAGAGGCTGCCCAGGGACCCCAACCCCCTGCAGCCTCTGCTCTGTTTCTGGAAAAGCCTGGAGGGGCTGAGTCCCAGGCAAAGTCTGTGGAGGCTCCCATGTGTCCCTCCCTGTCACCCTCTCACTGACACCTGGCAACTCCCAGCTCGGTGAAATGCTGTCCTGCACCTTTAACTGACAGAGCACAGGGACGTGCCTAGGCAGGCCTGAACACCGTGTTTACCCAGCAGAAGGGTGTCCCTCCCTCCTGCCCTCCCCCAGCACCCTGGCAAGCTGGAGCCCATTTGCCCACGGACTCGCCTGGTGCGCAGGCCGTGTGTACCAGGCCCCAGCCCCTGGCCCTGCCCAGGGAGTCTTGCCCAAGAGGCCCTGCGGCCTGGCCCAGGCTGCTGCTGCTGAGCCAATTCTCCCAGGAAGCCGAGCCTGGGCGGGTGGCAATGCAGGCACAGCTGACTCACAGGTGTCCTCAGACCCCGGCAGCTTTGCGCAAAACAACCCGGCCCGGGAGGCGCTCCTGGGAGCAAGGCACAGCCCGGCCATTGCTCTGGCTCTGGCTGGTGAGGGGGAGGGGAAAAGGAGGGACCACGAGGTCAGACCATTAACACGGGGCGGCTCCAAGCCACAAAACCCACGAGCTCTGCACAAAGGGTAGCCGCCATAAGGTGAATAACACACCTATGCAGAGGGCATTCTGGAATGTTCTCTAGATGCCAAGCTGGAGGTGCTGGGTGTGTGGGAGCCAGGAGCCAGAGGGGCATCCTGAAGGTAGCTGCGTTCCTGCCAGATGACGGCTGCACCAGTGGTCAGAAAACAGTGCCTGGGGAGCTGGGGGGGGCAAGGGGAGTCCCAATCCACTCGACCTGGCTGGTGCCCAAAGGCTACCTGAGGCTTGAGTAGGGCTTTGCGGGACGACTAGGAGTTCACCAGGCAGACAGAGCAGAGGGGAACAGGAACAGAATGTGCAAAGCACACACCAGTGAAAGTTCAGCTGGGGCCAGCAAACAAAGGGCCTTGAATGCCAGGTTGTATATGTAATGGAGAGGCATGAAGGAGTACCGGTGGAGGAGGTGACAGATCAGGGGTGCCTTTTATTAAGGCCCACACTGGTGGCCAAGTGAAGGGAGAACAGGAAAGGGGAAACTGGAGGTAGACACCAAGGCAGAAGGCCGCTGCGTGGGGGGTGGAGAGGAGGGCCGGCTTCAGAAACACTGGGAAGGTGGAGTCCAGAGGCGTCCGTTTCCTGACTACCTACACCCACAAGTCATGCTCTGGGCGGGGCATGGGGACATGGAAACCCAATATCATGGGGCGCAGTCCTGGGAAGGAGTCAAGGTGACTTCCAAATTTCAGCTGGGGCAGTGGAGGGGACAGCAGCCCACGCCTCGTCCTGCGGCGGCTGTATGAGAATTAGAACAAGGCTCCCCTTCCTCAAGACACTTTACCACCCCCACAGCCAGGACATTATCTAATAAATGTACAATCTGTGGGGACTACAATGTGAGGAGCGCCCCCAAGTTTTGCAGCGAGCAACACACACCGCCACACACAGCAGTCCTAGTGGACGCGAGGCCGCTGAACAGGCCATGGTGGAGGGGTGGAGGCCTGGGGTTCAGGTAGGTAGAAAAGGCAGATAAAATCTAACATGCTAAGAGGTAAAAATACTTAACAAAACAAAGAACAACCAAAGCAGAGTGTTTACTAACCCTCCTTGCCTTTTTGGCATGAGAAATCCAAATAAAAGGAGAGGTGGAATTATTTACTATTTGGAATCCACATGAGAAAAAGTAGCTGCTCAGATAAGGTACATGAAGCAAATGCAAAAGTGCAAGTCAGAAAGCCCTGGTTTTGAAAGACAAGAGACTGGCCAAAGGTATAGAAAATTAGTCCCAACCATAGAGCTTCCAGAAAGATAGATTTTTTTAAAAGGTCCCATATGATGAGCAAACTCCAGCAAGCAAACATAACAGAGTGAAACCTGTGTGCTGAGAAACTGGGCTTTCTGGCCAACGGAACTATCTGGATAGCTGAGAGCTTTCATTTGGTCATTCAATAATTCATCAAGCTTTACTGAGCACCTTCTCTGCTCCAGGTATTGTCTGGGGATACAGGAATAAGAAGCAGCTGGCACCCAGCTGTCCCCTCACGGAGGAGACAGTCCAGTGGGGGAGATGCACAGGACTGGGGTGCCCAGAGGGGAACACCTGAGAGGCCCCTGGGGGGAGGTAATGACGAAGTTTGAAAGGTGAGGAGGGGTGGGGAGACCCGTTCTGCCCTTGCGCACACGCTGAAACACAAACCCCTGCCTGCGATGGCCAAGGCTGTTGAGTGAGAACTTTGCTAGTCGAGGTAAGATACCCGACATTGAATTCTGTGGGTCTAGTTTAGGGAGCCTCACCTATCCTGGAGGCAAAAATGCTTAAATACGTTTCCAAAAGGAGAGTTCCAGCTAAAAGGGGCCTCAGTGCACAGCTGGGGAAACTGAGGGCAGAGAGAGCAAGGGGCTTGTCCACTTAGGAAGCTGATCCATAGTAGAGCAGGGAAATGGGTTTCCTGCCGCTCACCCGGGCCCCTCCCTTCCTGGTTCCAGGTGCCGCCCTAGGGGTGTCATTCAGCCCAACCCTGGAAAGACAGAGAGCAGTGGTAGGCAGGACAGGAAGGCACAACTCAGTGGCTACTCGGGTCCCTGGCCACTAGGCACAGCTCGGAATCAGAGGGAGAGGCATGTCTCATACCCAGAATAAGATGCTCATTCTGAAAAGGTCTGGGATGTCATTTCCTGCAAAAGCGGTTCTCAGGGGCATCTCCTGGGCCGGAGCCTGGGCTTGCCCACTGCCAGCGAAACTATCAAGTGTTTTTACTGGGCTCTGGAGACCACCAACTGCCTTTCTCTGCCTCCTCTCCTGGTGGCCCCAGGAGGCAGGCACCCCGCCCATTTTACAGATGAGCATGCAGGCCCAGGGAGCCACCGAGTGCTTCTCATCCCAGGTCACTCTTTCGGGTCTGGTAGGGAAGGCCAAAGCCACTCCCAAGTTCCAGGCAGGAGTCGAGGGCTGTGGGGGGTGTTAGGCAGGCTGAGGCCACTCTGCCCAATGGCAGGTGCCAATGGCAGGGGCTGGACTCGTCTCAGGGCCTGGTCCCATGCTGGGCATCTTGGACCCTTGGCCTCATTGGTTTGGAGAGGCTAGATCGGAGCCCTTTGTGGCCGAGCCCCTCGAACCACCCTGCCCAGGTACCGCATGGCCGTGGAGGAGGGAGCCAGCAGCCCGGCTGCAGTTTCGTGCTTGGCCAGCTCTTGGCTTCTGAGCAGTAAAGCGGAGAGAGGAGAGACACGGCGAGAACATGCTGCCCACCCACTCGGGCCCGCCACCGTGGGCAGCAGCAGCCTCTGGGGCTGCCCCGGGACCTGCCCGCCCTCCGAGCGCAGGCCTGGCTCCACACGCTGCCGCGCCGGAGCAGGGAGCCGGTGGCGTCCAGCGGAGGCAGCGGCCACTGACAGACACTGGCTCTGGCCACCCTCAAGGTGAGGGAAGGAGACCCAGGGGCCCGTACAGGCTCAGACCAGCGTGAGCCAGCCTGGTTTCTTCCACCAACCCACCCTCCGGCTTCCCACACTGCCACCTCACTCTTTGAGCCTCTGTAAGTCACAAGAATCCCAGTGACTTTTCAGCCCAGCTGCTGAGACTCTGGGATTCTGGAGTTGCTTGACTCAGGAGGTATCTTCTTGGAGGAGACGGGTGAACAAAATGAGGAATTTGAGGCCCAAAGAGGGCAAAGGGCCTGCCTGTGATCTTGTGGCAGGAGTGGAGGCACAGGGACACAGAACGTTAGAACAGAGCCAAGCCACCCCCACACCCCCATCTTACTGATGGGTACACTGAGGCTCAGGGAGGGGACAAGGCCTGCCTAAAGTGACTCTGAATTAATAAGAACCTCAAGATGGTCATCCTGGGTTGATCCCTTGGGGCCAACATACAGCTGCCCTCTTTGACCCCAACCTCAAGTTCAGGAAGTTGCAACACTTCCTTGTTTCCATAGTAACCAGCTACTGCTCCAGGAATACACTGAAATGTTTTTGTTCCCTCCTCTGTGCCGGCCCTGGGCCAGGCTCTGAGGACACAGAGCGGAAAGAGGGGGTGTGAAGGGAGGCACAGACCCGGCCCCGGTCCAAGTGGATCCCAGGCACTGGAGCGTGGAAGGGAAATAGGAGAGTTTTCAGTGGAGAAGAAATCCTTAGTGTCTAAGAGCGTCAGGGGAGGGAGTTCAGAGATGGCAGCTTTTGAACTGGGCACTTAGGGATGGGTAGGAGTTCACCAGACCGAAGCGTGAGGATGGAGGAGCTAGCAGATGCCAAGGCCCCAGGGCTGACGGGTGACTGGCATGTTGGAACACCAGGGCGCGCAGAGCGGAAGATACGGGAGTGTGGGGGATGGGTGGAAGGGGGTCAGCTGGAGAGGGGCATGGAGACGAGATGCACAACGTCACAATTGCAAGTGTAGACCAGGGCATCGGGAACACTTCACTCTGCCTCTATTTTTCCAACTGTGAAATGGGCGCCTGTGACAGAGGAGCTTGTGGCGTGGAAGGTGGTAAGCATAAGAGGAAAAGGGCTCAGGTCCCCAGGACTCAGAGACCTGGGCCAGCTCTCTAGCGCCAGCCGCCGCAGCCTGCTTTACAGAAGTGGACAGTGGGCTTCCGGGCACAGTCTCGGACAACCTTCCAAATACACCGAGGACCTGGCCTGGCCTCACTGCCCTGCTGGTCTCCTCCTTGCCACCTTGTTCCCTAACAGTCTCTTCTCAGCTCACCAGTCAGGGGACCTTCTTAGAACGCATATCCGATAGTCCAGGCACCTCGTTTAAAATCTTCCAGTGGCTTCCAAATCACTGAGCATGATGTCAGAAGCCCTTCCTGTGCTTGATGAGGCCCTCTGTGACCTGGTCCCTGATCACCTTGCTGACTTCCTCTCCTATCTCTCTCCTTCCTTCACTCTGCCCAGCCACACTGGCCTCCCTGCTTTTCCTAGAGCATGCCAAACATGCACCTGCCACAGGGCCTTTGCACATGCTGCTCCTGCTGCCTGGAGAGCTCTTCTCCCAACTGTTCATGGGGTTCACTCCCTCACCTCCCTGAGGTATTTGCTCAAATGCAGCCTCTTCAGAGAAGCCTCCCCTGACCACTCCATCCAAGGAAGTTCCATCCCCCACTCATCTCCCTATATCACCCAATCCTGGTTTATTTTTCTTCAAAGCACTTATAACTCAGCATGACATCAGACATTAAGTTGTTGACTTGTTGACTGTCTCATCTACTAGGACGTAAGTAGGGCCTCTGTCAAGTTCACCAGTGTATCCCCAGGGCCTGGAATAGTGCCTGGCACATAGTAGATGCTTCACAAACTTGATGAAGGAGTAAGTGAATCCATCTTTCTTGGGGAGCTGGGGAAGGGGAGGCACAGAGGGATCCCAGGCAGAACCTCATTCTCAGGCTGGCACAAGGACCCCAGCAGGGCCTGGTCTGGGGGCCTGGGGAGTCTGAGGAAAAAGAAGCCACTGCTACTGTGCCCATTGCCACTCAGTCCCATGCATGAGGCCTGGGCAGGCCAAGGACAACCTTGGGGAGCAGGCGGAGGAAGCAGAGGGAGGCCAGGCCAGGAGGACTTGGGATCTTGCGGCTCTATAGCTGGAATCCTTTCTGGCCTCAGTTCTCTAATCTGGGAAATGGGCGAGAAGGGAATTGAACAAGCCGGTTGCCGAGGTCCATCCTGCTCCAATAGTCTTGGCATCTGTGGGTCTTCAGGGGCCTGGGAGGAGTCGCACCGGGCTGGATCTAGGGCCACAAATGCAAGCCCTGGTCCAAACCTGGGCAACACCCTGTGGCCAGCTGGGCCAGACGACTGGGCAGTGGTCTCTGGTAGGCTCCTGGGGACTGTTTCCACCCAAGGTGATGGCTGGCAGGATCAAGGCAGCCCTGTATCACCCAGGCATTAAGAGAATGCACCTGCTACAGGGCAACAGTCACAGGCAGGGCCCTGGGCTGGAGGGCCAGCTGTCTCATGAGACCCTGGTGACCGCCTGCCTGCCCCCAGGCCCCGCAGTCCTGGTGAGCACAGCCAGAGGCCCAGCAGCTTTGTGAGTGACTCTGGTAGGTGCCGGGCCAGCGCCACTGCCATAGCCACGGGGGAACTGCTCCTGTGCCTCGCTCCAGGAGAGGGTTCCATGGAGTAACAAGGCAGGGTCAGGCCCCGGACGGGTGGCGTGAGCACCTGGGTTTTAGTTCCAACCCTGCCAGGGACTTGCCGTGTGACCCAGTCCCCTCTGGGGTCAGGCTCAGCAGCGAAATAAAAGGGTTGGCCTGGATGATCTCCCACGCCTTTCTGTACTGCCATTATCGCTGCTGCACATGGTCATAAAACATCACACTCCCCGACGCAGTGACACTCCAGAGCATGCGAGGCGCCGGCTCTCCCATCTGGCTCTCGCAACAGCCCCCAGTGAAGCCGCTGGTAGGAGGCAATGCCAGAAGTTCTGACTCCAAATCCAGTGCTCCTTGCCGAACGGCCAGGTCTCTGGGGCCTGCAGACACTCTGTGCCCTGTCAGAGTGGCAGGGGGCAGAGCTGGGCCCAGAGGGGTTCAGCAAGGAGCCAGGTGCAGGCAGGCGGGCGGAAGTGCCACCCCAGCCCCTGGCTTTCGAGGGGCTCCATCTCCAGGTGCAGGTGAGTGTGCTGGGAGAGGCCGGGAGACAGACCGCCTTCTCGAACTGCCAGCGTGTCTGACCCTGCTTGGCGAGCAGATGCCAAGCCGCTTTCTTCCCCTCGGGCCCCAGTGAGCCACTGCTGGAGCCTCCCCAGCCTACTTCTCGGTTTCACAACCTGGGCCAGGTTATTTCCAGGTCAGGCCTGACGTCTCCAAGCTGCCCAGACTTTTACCAGAGGCAGAGATAATAAGGAGGCCCGGGGGATATAAGAAGGCCACCTCCTCCAGGAAGCCCCCTCTGCCTGCTCCAGCCTTGGACTCAGCCTAAAGCGGAGAGAGTTCTCTGAGGACATGATCCCTGATGCAGAGTATGGAAGAGAGTTCCTGAGAAATGAATTCACCGTATTCCACGTGGTCCCGAGATGAGAACTAGGGAAGGGCTATCCTCCTAGGCTCCACGTGACATGCCTAGACAGTGGGGGCTGCCAGGGAGGCGGGAGCAGCCTGTGCCTGGAGGCATGCAAGCCCACACAGGAAGGTGCTCTGTGGGGGCGCTACAGAAGGGGCACAAGTCATCTGCGTAGCAGGCATCAGACGAGGTGGCCGCCAAGGTCCTGTGGTCTTGGGAATCAAGGTTCCCACAAATAGCAGAAATAGTAGTGCCCAGAGCCCTTAGGTGGAGCAGAGCACACTGCCCGGGCCCCTCTGGGGAGCTGGCTAGGAGGGAGGCCACCCACAAGGCAGAAAGCCCACGCACAGCTAAAATTGCAGGTGGAGGTGTTGACCTGGGCTGGGGCTGGGGCAGCGGGAATCGGAAGGGCATCCTCCTGCAGGAGGCAGTCAATGCCAAACTCACAGCCTCACCGCCCCGTCACCAAACGCCGAACAAGAGATCACAGCCAGGTGGGAGGGGGCGGGTGAGGAGAGGTTACTTAATAGGTGCAACGTGCCTTGTTCGGGTGATGGATGCACTAGGAGCCCAGACTTCCCCACTAGGCGATGCGTCCATGTAACAAAATTGCACTTGCACCCCTTAAATTTATACAAATCAAAAAGAAATCACACCCAAAGCCTTCTGCTCTTCTCCCAGGAGCTGAGGCACAAGAAGGCTGTGGAGCTCAGATGGGCCAGGCAAACCAGGCAAGGAGGCTGGTGGGTGGCCAAGAGTCCCCTGACTCACTCCCTGCCCTGCCAGCAAGCCCACTTCTCAAATCCCAGAGGTTCGGGGACGTGAGGACTATGAGCCAGAGAGGCCAAGTGACCCATCCATGGTCACACAGTGGGCCTGCCAGCATGAGCACGGAACCCCAACGTGGGCCCACGGCTCCCCCCGAGGCCCCAGGCTGCCCTCCCCACCACCAGCGCGACGTCCCCAGCAGGGCTCATAACCAATTCCCACCAGCGGGCGTTCTGAAGATCGGAGCGTACATAAAGGCCGGTGGGCCCCAGCCCATGAACACCATCCATTAACCAGGTGGCCAGCAGGGTTGGAGCTGGACTCCTGACCCAGGAGGTGAGTCCTGAACCAGTCCCACCCAGCCTTCCTGGAAGAAGGGCTGGGCGGGAACTTCCTAATCCCTGACATTTTAGCCAGGACCAGATGGGACAGTTTCACAGTGAGGTCAGCTGGCACAGGAGGCCATACCTGTCTGCCACTCCCCCACCATCCCCGGGCCACCCTAGTACTGTACCAAGGCTTGTGTCCCAGGGGCCTACCATTTTTCATGACCTTAGTCATCAAGCTGGATTACAAGCAGGGGTTGTAAACACAAATGTCTTCGTGTCCAGAGAGGTCACACAACTGAGCTGGAAGGGAAGGGTATGTGGGCAGGAAGGGGAGAAAGGCAGGATGGTAGTTCCATTCCACTCCACAGCCAGGGACTATAGGTAGACCCTTGGATTAAGGCCACGGTTTTGATACCACTTTCAGGTGTTCCCACCGATTGGAGGATCTGAATAAAGCTGTGGACCATCCTTCCAGAAAAATGCACGTTTGCAACGGTGTGCACACAGGTTCAGGGGGCTCCCGGCCCCTGCAGATGGATACAAGGCCCTTCCAGCTCTGACAGCCCGAGAGCCTCTGCGCCCATCTCTAGGGACATGGCAGAGGTCCCGCCCCTCTGCCGAGCTGGCTCTGCTTTGGGGACTGCCCAACCACAAACAGATTTGTGGTCTGGTAACAAATAAAGAAAAGAAAAGGAGGCCAGCAAAAGTGACACAGATGCAGGCTGAAGGGTGGGTAGAAATCAGCCGGAACTGCCAGGAAAGCAGGTTGGGGGGAGGATTTCTGTCCAGGGGGACGCCTTCCCCGTCTGCCCACTGTGAGGCCCCCCGGGAAGGTAGTTCTTCATCAGGTAAACCATCCTGGGCTGGAGGGAACAGCAGATGCCAGGGCTGGAAGGGACCATGTAGCCTGGCATTTCCCAAAATGTTCCGCTGGTCCTTTCAGTAGTTACTGTGCATTACAAAGGGGGGTAGGCAGTGTGTCCTGCAGAAAGGCTGGGTGAGGCAAAAAGCTCTTTCCCCCGCAACTTCCCTTGCAGGCAAACAGGTGGACAGGGAAGGTCGACAGGTTCCCAGGAAAGGGGCTGCGGACCCTGCAGCCCTCCCTTTTGGGACTGGTATTCCTGAGACTCCCCTTTGGGAAACAACGATGTGATCTCAGCTCATGATTTTCAGATGAGGAAACTGAGTACCTGGCTGGATAGTCCCACAGTCTCACAGCGATTCTGCGCAGTAGCATACAGTTGACAAAGCCCAGCACGGCCCCCAGCCCCAATCCAGATGCAATCTCTGCCTTTCCAACACCTCCCCAAGGGGAGCAGGCTTCCGTGGTAGGCCGAATTGAAATGTACTTGGGTCGTTACTGTGGATTGCAGAGACGATGCACCAGCCTTTCATGCTACAAAGGAGGAGAGTGTGGATAATGGTGGATGCTGGGGATCAGGAGACAGGGTTCAGGCTGTGGTTGGGCCCGAGGCACCCTCTCATCCCTAAGTCAGAGGTAAGACACGACAAAGACTAAGGCTATCGTTTCTTGAGCACTTACTATGTGCCAGGCACTGTGCACGCTCCATCTTCTCGACCTCTGGGGGAGGTAGTATGTTAATTCTTACTGCACTATTAGTAAGCCTGCTCTGCAGATGTGGGGACCAAAGTCTGAGAAGCTAAACATAACCTGTCCAAAGTTACAGAGCTCACAAAGGGTGGAGCTGAGAGTTGAACCTAAGCAGTCTGAGAAGAGCCCGAAGCAAAGCAGTTGCCCAATAATTGCTGGCTATTATGATATTTATGGTAGACCTTTGGAAAGTCATTTTAAGGACACAAACAACAGCAGGGGCACGAAAGCCAGACATCAATGGAAAACTCCACCCCTCCCCACACAGCCGCAGTGGCTGGGTGAGACACCCCAGCGCTCGGGCGCCACCCTACTGTGTGAGCTGCAGCCAGTCCCTCCACCTTCCTGGGCTTCCCCACCTGCAAAACCAGAAGGCTGGACAGAGACCCCCTAAAGGACCCTTCCCACTTGCAGATGCCAGGAAAGAGTTTCAGGACTCTTCCCTAGAGGTCTCGGCGCCTGTCAGTCCCGCGGCCAGGTCACCGGCCGGCAGTAGCTGCGCACTGTGCTTCCCGGCTGCGGCCAAGGTCCACCAGGGAGCAGGGGTGGGAGTCTAGGCGGGAGCCCTGCGGACAGGGCAAGGTCCAGGTACCTGGCACCTGCTCCCTATCCTGGGCCCAGCCGGCTCTTCCTCCTGTGCTCTCACCTGGACCTCGCACAGGTGACTCTCAGCTGGTGACTCCCAGGGCGTGGTGCGAAGACTCCCTGCTCCCCTACCCACAGAGGAAGTGACGGCAGGAACAAGCCAGTGGGCCATTTAGCGCTGCACAGGACAAAAGTCAGCTCCCGTGCAGGGCTGGGGGAGAGGGTGGGGAGGAGACAGGAAGCCACCCATCCTCTTGGTTAAACAAGATGAGAAACCTTGTACCCTCCCTAAAAGGTTTCACTTCCCTCAAATCCACATCATAATCACCCGATAAAGACACATGCTGCTGGGTTGGGGCTCCGATGCCAAGCCATCCTCCCCTGGCCACGGCCAAGGCCGCGGCTGCAGAGGATCTGAGACTACTGCTGAAGATGCCCCATCCTTAGTCCTCTTCCTGAGCGCTCAGAGGTGAACCCTGCCCGCCCCACCCCCAGGTTCACTGAGAGCTGAAAAGCATTTATTCACGAGCGCGAGTGGCTAAGGGGGCTGTGCTGGGCCAACATGGGCCAACGGCACACGTGCAATAAATGTGTCATGAGCTAATGGGCTGGTTGAGACCGGGTTCCAGGCCCAGCTCAGTCACCCATTCACTGCTGACCTTGGACCAGGCCAGTCATTTCTTTCCATGGTTCAGTTTCCTGGGCTAGAAAAGGAAAGGTCAGACCAGGTAACCCAATCAGTCTCCCCTGATTCTAGGCTACCTGCTTAGGGGTTCAAACCCAGAGCCAGGGAGCTTCGGAAGTGGAAGGAGGTCTCCAGACATCTCTCCCCACTGCTCCAGAGCCAAGGGGAGGATGACAGCAGGGGACTGCTGGGGGAAGGGATTCCGACGTTGGCACACATTCCACCTCCCCCTGCCAGCGCCAACCCCTGGGGGTGGATGACCGAGTGGGAATAGGGTAGGGGAAGAGAAGACAAGGAGTGGGTGCAGTTTCCATTTAAGCCAGACACCAAAAAAGAACGCTGGAAGAAAGAGCCAGGGCAAGTACAAAGAGACTGTATATGTTTTAACACCCTCCCCATGAGAATAGCTTGGCCATTTCCTGATGTGCATTGAAATGGATGCTCCAAGAGGGCAAGCATCTGGGAAGGGCTACTGGAGGAGGGGGAGGCCCCATGCCTCAAGGTCCTGGGCAAGGCAGGCCTGAGCCCTGAGCCGAAGGCCTGGCCAGCAAGGCTGTGTGTGCGCATGTGCATGAGTGTGGGCAGGCAGGCACACGTGCACACAGGGTAGGGGAATATAGAACAGGTAATGCCAACTGGGGGACTGGGGACAAATGAAGGCCCCCAATCCCTATGTCTGGCGACAGAAACCTCTGGGGATTCCAGACCTGCTCTGAAGACTCCAGAGGCAAAGATCACAAAGTCAGACCACAAGTCCCTGATGATCTGCCACTACCAGCCACTGAGGCCCTGGGCCAGTCCTTGTTCCTCTGTGGGCCTCAGTTTCCCCACCTGTACAGTGAGCCAGATGATCTCAAAGGGCCATGTCTGTTCTGACAGTCCGTGATGCTGAGATTCTATAGAAAACCACAACACCCACCGTCACTCAGACCCCTACCCTGGAGACCTAGGAAGCCACTCCCCAGTCCCCATGCCGTCTGTCCTCAACAGCCTGCCACAGCCGAAACCTTCAAGTGGTTACAATTACAGCCCGGCTAACAGGATTAGGGGAGCATTGAAATCCAAGAAATCTAATTAGCTCAGACACCCCGGCCTCCCCCAGCACAAGCCTGCAGTAACCCCGGCAGCTGGGTCTGACAGGCGGGGCCGGGGCCCTCCAGAGCTACAGTCATTACCTGCACAGGTGTGCCAGGCTGGGCCAGGCTTCCCGGGGAGGTGCCAGCTCAGCCTGCCCGGCTGCTCCCTGCCCTGAACCCCATCAGCTGCAGCCCTGTCCTAGGGTAGCACTCAGCTGAGCTCCAGAAAACCAGGAGGTTTTACAGGCTACAGAGGGCAGAAGGAACCCAAAGTCCCCCACAGGGCGGCCTGGGGACTGACTCAGCCAGAGGATGGGCTGTAGAAACCACAGCAGCCCAGGGAAGAGCCTTGGGCCTCACAGGGACCTGGGGACTGGAAACGCCTCTGCCTCCTGCTCCAGGGCCAAGGAGGGGGAGGACCTGTGTGCCCGGGGCAGTCAAGGCAGGATTTGGGGTTCAGAGCAAGCTCTGGCTGTCAAACACTGCTAAAAGAAAGGGGCACAGCTGCAGGGGCATGGACCCTGTGCTGCCAAATGGGAGGAGGCTGGACAGACGAGGCACAGCTGTGACCCTTCCTGGGAACAGCTCCTCCTCACCCTCGTTCCCCAGGTCCCCATTCTTGGAGTCCACACGACTTCTGCACCCGTGCCCCAGCCTGGCTGGGGCTCTCACTCAGGGGACCGGGAAGGAGGCAGCACAGAGTACTGGTGCAGTAAGGCCTCACGTTGAGTCCTGGCTTTGCCACAAGTCGTCTGACCTCTCTGAACCTCGGTTTTCCTATTCATGGGGGTAATTCCGAACAGTAACCAGCTTACACTGCTGCTCCTGGGGTTAAACAAAGTTGGAGAATACGTCTAAACCCACCAACTGTACAGAGGAGAGGGGCTGTGGTTATTGCTGTCATCATGTGCCCCATGGCAGGCAGCCAGCCGGTAGTGGTTAATTATTTATTTGGACTGATGTTGCTGCCCTTACTGGCCCGTAAGCACCTAAGGAGCAAGAACCGTCTCGCACGGCTCTGGGTCTCACACAGGCACAGGCTCTGCACTGTGGACTCTTGGTAAACGTCTGTGGCACCAAAGCTGGGCCCCTGACCGACCCCACCCCTCATTGTGCACCCCCTTCCTTCTCGTGCCCAGCTGTAAGGAGAGAAAGTGCCAAGTGACAGGGAGCTCCTCAGGCAGGCCCTTCCCCACCCCCACAGCTCACTCCCAGTAAGGGCTGGAAGCAGCCATTCGAAGTGGGGGCCCCTTCCCCATGTCAGTATTGCCTGTCTGGGCACTGGTCTTGAACACATGATCATTCAGAAAATAACGAGTCTGTGGTCTGGAAAGCCCTCTGCACTTCAAGCCCAGAGTGAGGGTCAGGAACTGTGGATTTCCAGAAGATATGCACTGAAGGATGAGGCTTCCTGAAAGTGGTGAGCACCCTGTCCTGGGGGGCATGCAAGCTGAGGCTGGACAATCAGCTGCCAGGGTGGCAGACTTCGATGAGAGATCAGCTTCTGGAAAATGCTTCTAGCACCTCCAATCTAACCCCTTTGTGTTGTAGCCATTCTGCACCCAGGTCCTGCCAGGCCTTCCAGGGACACATGCCCAGAGTTCTCGTGCTTACATCTGGCTCATCCTCACAGCAACCAGTTGGGATGGGAGGACTTCAGTCCTTGGACCCATTTTATAGGTCAGAAAACTGAGGCCCAGCAGAGGAAAGTTACTGGCCCAAAGCGGCCAGCAAGCTGACACCTTCTTCCTCTCCAACATCTCCTTGGACGGGAAGACCCACATAACCATGACGGGTTTCTGGACTCTCCCTGGAGCCTATGCCTGGGATTGGTTTTCTCAGCCTCCCTTCATCCTCTCTGAAGGTAGAGCCTAACCTCAGACTCACTCCTGGCACTTACAGCCCAAGCAGACTGCTGCACCCTCATCCTCAGGGACTCTTGAGGACAAAGAGCCCCCTCAGAGGGCGCAGGCAGAGGGCACTGTGTCCTGCTGAGAGGTCAGAGCAGCCACCAGGCCAGGCTGCAGCGGTGTAGGGGTAATTATGGCAGTCCAGCCTTTGTTGTCCACACAAAATCTCAGGAACCTCATAAAGATGAGGCAGCGATAGGAGCCGGGCAAGGGCCCTCGGGAGCAAAGTTATGAATAAAAACGTAGGGGACCCAGTCACGACCTGGCAGGCCCTGCTTCCTGGTTCCATGACCGAGTACCCACAGAAGCTTCCAGAAATTAACTTGTTGGTGTCCAAATTTCTTACAGCATGTCTTACCCTAAGGCCAGGGTCACTGCCACTCATTGGACCCCCTGTGCCCATGGCTTCATATGCAGGTACTCTTGTGACAAAACTCTCAGAACATGGTAGGCCTCAAAGTGTCTTCCTTCCTTAATCGCCTCCCCCCGCCCCCAATCAGGAAAAAAAAGTGAAGTCTGCAGCTCTTCCCAGCTGGGTCCTTGCCCCTGCAATTTTCTGGAATGAGTCAACCCTGGACACCTGTCCTATGTTGGAGGCATATCTATGGGAGCCAGGGATGGGGACAATGTTGTGTTATTGACGCTAGGGAAGTGTGTGTGTGTGTGTGTGTGTGTCTGTGTGAGTGTGAGAGAGAGAGAGAGGGAGAGAAACTGGTTCTTGGCCAGATCCTCAGTTTCTAGATCTTTCTTCACTTTGCTCCTGGCTGTGAGTGGAACGAGAGTCTTCCGCCCCCCTTTCCTTGGGAGGGAAAAGGGACATTTTGTCCACACAAAGAAGCCAGCAACCCTTTTCTGCATAGACAAGGCTATTTATTCAAAGTTTCTCATAAGTCCAGCAATTTCTTATTCCTAATTCTTCTCAGTGAGCCATACCCGAAATGCCCAGGCCAACTCTTGCAAACTCCGGGCTGCCCCCACCCCCAGTCACTGCCACCAACTCTCACAAGTCTAAACTTTTGAGATTTACATGTGAAAACAGCTCTTCATAACCTCGTGATTTGGGACAAGGAGATGCTTCTGTCCTTTTGGGGAAAACAAAACCCAACTGAAATCATAAAACTCAGAAGAAAACACCATCTCCCTCCAAATGCATTCCCTGGGCTCCCAAGTCGCACGTGCTCTGTGGCAGATACAGCTTTCAATGTGTCTTTTGTTTGATGCTGGTGTTTCAACATCCTCAACTTGAAGAGGGAAAGGTCAGCACGAGGCTTGGGGTATTCACAAACCCACCCAGCCCCTGCACCAGGGCCAGGAGCCACCAAGTGAGGGGCCAGAATTCCCCCCACTCTGGACCCCCTCAAAAAACCAGCCGGGACAGTGAAAGCGAGGGGCTTGCTCTCTCGTCTAAACTTCCCTGGTGGCTCACAAGCAGCTTTCACACTCCAGGGACACTGCAAACGCAGGCGAAGACAGCCACGCTGCCCGTTCCCCAGCGCCGGCTGCCCTGTCTGTACCTTCACAAAACAATAATAAGCAAACCCGGGCACCTCTGGGAACAGCCTCTGGCCTCCTGCCCTGCCCTGTGTAACCAGCCTGTCCTCACACCCACAAGGGAGGAGGAGAGGGCACTGGTTAACCCTCTGGTCTATCAGGCCCGGATCCCAGGTTGCAGCAGGGAGACAAACTGTTGCTCAAGAAAATCCTTCAGAAAACCCTTGGCACCAGGAGGCGGCTCCAAGCGGCTCTGCTCCCGGCGCCAGGCCAGGGACTTCCATAGGCAGCTGCCCACTGCCCTTTTAAATCTTTGGGGTTGGGCTCTGCTCTCCCATGCCCGGGGCTGTCCACCCGGGGGGCTCCAAATGTCCGTGGCAGAGCAGAGGGAAGGGAAAGGCAGGCCCAGCAGTGCCCTCACCCCGCCAGCCCAGCCGCCAGCTTCTTGGAGGACCTCTGAGAGAACATTTGTTTGGGCTGCCAAGTTAAATCTTCCTCCCTCATGTCAGGGCATTGGAAAAGCAGTCAGGGGAGAGGAGAAGGGGGAGAGCGAGCGGGG
>VBSM01003143.1:45906926-45921652 GCA_008086735.1 Cheirogaleus medius
CACACGTCCCCTCCCCCACTTCCTCTTCCACACCCCTTCCTCAAAGCCCCCCATTCCTGATTTTCGGCACCCCCAGTCCCAATCATAATTCAGCGCCCTCTCAGCCCCCGTTGGACACACGCGCGCTCGCGCGCGCATGCACGCACTCCCCTCCCCGGGCAGGCGGGGGAGGCTTCGGCCCGGAGCCCGCTTAGAATTCCAGGTGTGGCGATGATTCCGCGCTCCACGTTTTGCAGGCCGCCGCAGTGTCGGAGGCGAAGCGAGGAAGGGAGCTGGAATAACAAAGGCAAGTTGGGGAGAGCGCAAGGGGGCGCAGCCCCGGCCGGGCGGCGGGGGGAGCCCTGCTCGGCCCGGGCTTCGGAGGCTGCAGGGTCGCGGGCGCGGGGAGCCGGAGGTGGGGAGGATGAGTGGGGGGCAAGGGGCGGGTCCGTGGAGTGACGTCAGAGAACAATGACACTGCCGGGGGGTCGGGCACCGGGTGGCGGCCGGGGCTGGGGTCTCCCTCGAGGCCTGGCGCGGGCCGAAGACGCCCTGGCCTGGCCGGAGCCGCTACCTGATTGACGAGGCCCGCATGGGAGCGCGGACGTGCCACGCAGACTTGCGAGTCGCCCGGGCCTCGTGGGCGGTGATCTGCGCAGACCCCGGGCCAACCCCGGGAGCAGGCCGGAGTACTGCCCCCGACCACAGACCCCCATTTTAGAACATGCTTCAGAGGGCTCCTCTGACCTCGGCTTGAACTCCTTCAGAGCCGGAGAGATCACTCCTTCCATCACCGAGGGAGAGGAGGAAAAATGCATTTGCCAGCTTTGAATTCATTCTCAAGGCTCTGCTAGTCTGACAGCCGGTGAACTCAGCCTGGAATTCCTGAGGGCTCAGAAAACTGCAGCTCAGGTCCACAGGGGCGTGGGGTGGGGGGTGGCAGCGGGGGCGGGGGCCTATTTGATTTTCCCAGGGGAAATTCTTCCTCCCTGTGCCACAGTGCGCAAGGGAAGGCGCTCCTTTCGGGCCTCAGTCTTCCTACCTGTTCACATGGTCACGAACTGTTACCACTGCAGCTCCCTCCACCACAGGTGGCAGCTGAGCCTCTCTGGAGAGGGTAGGTGGCATAAAAGCACTTCCAGACCTCTATGGACACTAGGGAGTCCGTGTCCCAGCACATTCCTGTGGGAGGGAGCCCCTCCTCAGCCTGTGGGTGGCCCAAGTTCACAGGTGGCGACAAGGGGGCAGGGTGAGAAACCCTTGAAGGCCTGACCCTGGCTTGGAAGGTGGGAATTCAGCTTGCTGAATGGTGGCTTGAATGGTGGCTGTAACTCACAGCTGTCCCACCCCCAGCAATCCACAGCATTGCAACAGCCAGAAAGCCACCCCTACCCCAAGGTCCAAAATCCCAGCACAGAGTTTCTGAGTGTTTAAAGACTTGGGACGCAAGAATCCAGCCCCAGCCAACAATTAGCCCAGTTCTTGTGCCTTAATGACCGCCTAGTTCAGGACACCCAGCCCTCTCAACATTTCTGTCCAAATCACTCAGGAAGTAACCAGAGCTGGCCACCTCCAGGAAGTAGGGGATGCAGGTGACCTCAGGGATGACCACTCATGTTCAACATCGCCTGTCCGGCAGCCCTTACTCTCCACCCCTCATCTCACCCCGTCTCCTCCCACCAGTATGAACTGGCTGCAGAGCACAGAGGAGCCCAGCAGGCCCAACTCTTAGCAAGGAACCAGGGGTGACTGCAGCCCTCCCCTTTTGTGCAAGCATGGCAGCAAGTCTGAAAAGGCCTCCTGGGGTCCCTAGACTCCAGTCCTTGGGACTCTGAAGCCTTTTCCGTCACTATTCATCTTCCAAGGACATAAGTGGGCAGATTGGATACCTCTGGGGTCTTGGAAGAACCTATGACTTATTTAGTGCCTACTGTGTGCTGACTACGAAAGGGAGGGCTTCCTGGACATTGAGAATTCAATTAGCTTATTTAATTCTCACCTTGCCTTGGGTTAGATGCTATTACCATCCCCACTTCAGAGGAGACTGAACTGTGAATGACTTGCCCAAGGCTGGTCAAGAAGGGAACTCAGACCCTTATTAACAAAAGTTTCCTGTTGTCCCCCTTACTCCAGTTCTTCATCTGTGTGTGGCCCTAAGCAAGTTTGCCTTCCCTCTCTGGGCCTCTCTAAACTAAGGGCCAGGTCTGATGGTGGCTATCAGTCCTCCTTGGGGATTATGTGTCCAAGCCCTACCTCTGACCTCAGCCTCGAGGTCTGGGAGTGAGGCAGAGAGGAAGGTGCCTTCCCATCCCGGCCACTGAGAGGTGGAAGATACATCCCGCTTAGCCAGTGCGGATCCATACATCACCTGGCTCCAGAGGCAGCCTCAGTGTCCGGTAGGAGGGCGCGGGCTGTGTGGGGCTGACTCAGACCCATCTTCAGAGCAGACTCAAGTGTATTAATTTCCCTGCCCTATGGGAGCCATCAACAGATTGGGAGAGAGAGCCATTGGTTAGGCCTGGGCCTAGGATTCAGGAGGCCAAGAGGAAGGTGGTGGTGGGAGGTTTGAGGTCCCTGAGGGATACAAAGGATCTGTGGAGGGTGCGGTGACTATGACCTTCTAGGCCAGGGGGTCCTCAGTGGGCTGGGAGTGTTCAGGTACCTGTTGGGAGGGGGAGTTCCTGCCTCTCCAGCTTCCTTCTCTGTCTGCTCTCCGCCCCTCCCTTCCAATAAGGAAGTCAGGGAGCATCTAAAATTGGGACTAGAGAGGTGGGAGAAAAGTCACATTTCTTTTTTTTTGAGACAGAGTCTCACTCTGTTGCCGGGGCTAGAGTGCCGTGGCATCAGCCTAGCTCACAGCAACCTCCAACTCCTGGCCTTAAGCGATCCTCCTGCCTCAACCTCCTGAGTAGCTGGGACTACAGACATGCGCCACCATGCCCGTCTAATTTTTTCTATATGTTTTTAGTTGGCCAATTAATTTCTTTCTATTTTTAGTAGAGATGGGGTCTCGCTCTTGCTCAGGCTGGTCTCGAACTCCTGAGCTCAAACGATCCTCCTGCCTGCCTCCTAGAGTGCTAGGATTACAGGCATGAGCCACCGCGCTTGGCCAAAAGTCACATTTCTTGAGTGCTTACTATGCGCCAAGTACTTTGGAGGCATTCTCTGGTTCCATCCTCTCCACCAGCCAGGTGTCATTCCCCGGTAAGGAAAGAGGCTCAGAGAGGTTAAGTGACTCGCTTTGAGACCTTACAGCTGCTGAGCGAGTGGGGCCAGGATTGGGCTTCAGGTCTGGGCTGGACCTTGAGCTTGAGAATGGGCACTTGCCCCACCTCTCCACCATGCTGTGGTACAGATAAAGTGACCTACCAAGTGCTTTGGGGTAGAGAATGACTCAACTATCCGCCAAGGACTGATCAGGGCTCCTCCTGTAGCCATGGGGTAACAGAGAGGACATTTAGTCTTCAAGTGTTGAATCCAGGAAGCATTGGGGCCCTGCCCAGCCCTGAGCCCTGGGCCTGTAGGCGGTGGTGGTGGGGTCTGGCATTGAGGAACTGTGTCCTTCAGCACACTGGGCTCCCCTGCTCTGCCGCCTCCTTGTGTTGCGTCTGGTTTCCCTCCATTCCCTGAGCCCACGCCCTCCCAGCCCCAGGCTTGGCTCTGCACAGCCCTTCCACCCGGCAAGCTGCCTTCTCACCCCAGCTCACCCCTCACCCCTTCCTTCTGACGAGAGGCCCCCGAGAACAGACTGGGAGCCTGCCTTGGGGGCTGGGACACCTATGTGCCCAGCCTGCCAGTGCCCGACTCACTGTGTGGCCTGAGCACATCACAGATTCTCTCTGTGCCTCTGTTTCCCCATCTGCAAAGTGAGAGACTATAGGAGGCACAGGGGCTGTCCAGGGATTCTGCATGCCTGAGCCTTTCATCCTTGGACTGGGCTACAGTCCTTTTCAGGGCTTGAGGGGGGCTCTGCGTTGGGAGCACTTTCAGAGGGGCCCCGTTAGTGGGGGAGAGACAGGAAAAGTACAGGGAGGCAGCTGTCAGGGATTGACTACTTAGGACTGTGAATAGGTAATGAGCCTCACATCTCCCTTCGGGGCCTTTTACAGGTGACTAAACTGAGCCCTAAAGAGAGGGGGTGGCTTTCCGAGGGCTGCACCACTGGGAAGTGCCAGAGCTGGGACAAAAGCCAGGACTCCTCATCCAGCGCCTCTCACCGCGCCAGTGCTCCCTCAAAGGGGCGATCTGGGAGCGAGTACATCCAGCACTGATGGGGGCATCTGGGACAAGTGACCAGAGGAGGACTGTGCCTCCCACCTCCTTCCTGCTAGCACCTGTGCCCTGAGGGGGTAGGCGAAGGTCTCAGACCCTGAGCATTTCCTCTCCTCACCTGGACATGCAGTCTTTGGCCTCCTCAAGATTCAGACCCCCTTGCCTTGACCGTGTCCTGTGGCCATGCTGGTGACTTCCAGGATTGCCAGCATTATGTACATATTGTCACCTCCGTGCTTTTGCTCATGCTCGTCCTGCCTCCTGGGACACACCCCTCCCAGCCTTCAAGGCCACGTCTACAGCCATCTCCACAGAAGCCTACCCTGATACTGCTACCAGATGTGCCGTCTACCTTGTCTCAACCCCCACTTGCTGCTGTTGCTGCTTCCAACATCAGCGTCACCGTAGTCAGTACTGGCTAAGTTCCTACTATGTGCCAGGCACTGAGTAGTTCATATCCATGAGCTCCTCTAATCCTCATCTGAGCTGAGTGTTAATATCAACTTATTGTTTTACAGATGGGGAAACTGAGGCACGGGGAGTTTCATTCCCCAACGTGACGCCTCATGGGTTAGGGAGTTACTTGTTATGCACCCATCTGCTCTCGAGGCTGCAGGTCATGAGATGGCTCACTGCTCTCCCCATCAGCCAGCGCGGCACCCGAGGGGCTGTCAGGAGGTCCAGAGCAGGGAGTGGAGCGGGGGCATACACGGATGACCAGGCCCAGCCCTCCAGGGGCTCACAGGCTCTCAGGAAGGACTGCCCACTCCAAATGCTGCTCTAAGAGATTGGGGGAAGAAGAAGAGTTGGCGTTCAGAGGGGCCTGGCAGGCAAGCTCTGGTGGGGGCTGTAGGGAAACAGACCAGAGTAGGGCGTGGGCCTGCCCAAGGTCACACAGCAAGTGTGGGACAGCAGCAGGGCTGGGACCCAGGGCTCCCAGCGTGACGTGCCTTCTTGCACCTTGCAGCCAGCTGTGGGGCCCCCGCAACTGTGCTATTTTTCAAGGACACACAGTCCCAGACGCCTCCACGATGCTGAGCTGTTCAATGAGTGGATCTGGTCCTTCTCCCCCCTCTATTAAAATGAAAAAAAAAAAAAAGAAGAAGAAGAAAGAAAGAAATCCAGGCATTGTTCCTGACTGCAGCTGGTGCCAACCAGAATCTCGCCGAACAGAATGGAGCCGGGAGCCCGGCCGCCCAGGGGCCTGGCTGCTGACACAGGGCCTTTCTATTTTGCTTTCCACTGGGGGCCCAGGCTGACGTCGCGGCCCCTCCACGGACACCCTCTCCACCTGCCTCCCTGGCCCTGGCTCTGAGCCTCCTACTGCCTTCACCCTCTTTGCAGAAATCAGATGCCACTTGGGAGGGCTGGAGGAGCACTGTCACCCCCTGCTTTCTTTGCTTATCCACTCACAGCCTGGGGAGAGCTGAGCCTCCCTTTCTGCCAGCCTGTCCCTCCACCCTACCAGGAGGGGACTTGGGATGCTCGTCTGGGAGAGCTACGTAAACCCCTCCTGCAAAATCATCTGAAACGCTGGTTTGATTCTAAGACGGATGAGGGTTTTCCAGCCCACTCCTGACCTGACTTGGCAGGTGCCAGTCCTCAGCCCACACATTAAGGCCATTTCCAATAGTGAAGGCCTTAGGGTGGGGGGAAGGGGGGGCACAATAGACAGCTCTACAGAGACAAAAAGACTGCCTTCTCCCGCTGGAGGGAAAGGATTCCTCAAACTCTCCCTGGCCACCTTCTGTATTTCATCCTCCCCTCTCTGCCCCTTTCCTGAGCTCTGTCCTCACTCAGATGCCCTCTCCCCAGGCTGTGAGCTGGTCTGACCCAGGTCACCCCAAGCAGCAGCCAGGCCACTATCCAGTGCCCACCAGGAACCCTTGGGTTGGCCTGGCCACCAGAGCCAGCTTTCCAAGCTCCTTTCTTCATCCTATGGGCACAATGCTTTAGAGTCTGTAAAAAGCACTTTACATCTCACATGAGTGCCAGCAGCCTCAGGAGACAGGCAGGGATTGCACAACCCACTTCATAGAGGAATAAACTGAGGGTTCAGGAGGCTAGTGGTTTGGTCAAGGTCATACAAGAGAGGGAGAGTTGGGATTTGAACCCTGGTCTCTTGATTCCATGTCACTAAGCAGGAGTGGGGACCCAGGTGGTGATGGTCTCTAAAGATAGCATTCCCAGCCCCCAAATGCTGCCAGGAGACAGAATCTCATACACATGGATTCATCCAACAAATATTTATTGTATACTTGCTATATGCCCAGCACAGAACTAGGCACTGGGTATCCATCCACCAGTGAACAACACAGATTCAGTCCATGTTGCCACTCAACTTATGTTCCAGGGAAGGGGACAGATACCAACCAGACTTTGTGCAAAAAGTGTCCTGCCCCCCCACCCCCCCACTGCAGTGGCCCAGCTGCATGCTCTAGAAGGAGCTCTGGGCAAGGGGGCTAGAGACGCTGGTTCTAGTCCTGGGCTTGCTCCTAACTCTCTGTGTGACTTTGGATAAGGTTTTCCACCTGGAAAATCTGTAAGCATGTGGCTCCTCACACGTTTTCTCTGGTCCCTCTCCTACTCCCAGCCTCTGGGTCAAGTGGTTAATGATTTCCTAGCATGAATAATTACATTTATTTAGTTTTTTCTTTTCTTTTCTTTTCTTTTTTGAGACAGAGTCTCACTCTGTTGCCCGGGCTAGAGTGCCATGGCGTCAGCCTAGCTCACAGCAACCTCAAACTCCTGGGCTCAAGTGATCCTCCTGCCTCAGCCTCCCGAGTAGCTGGGACTACAGGCATGTGCCACCATGCCTGGCTAATTTTTTCTATGTATTTTTAGTTGGCCAATTAATTTCTATTTTTAGTAAAGATGGAGTCTCGCTCTTGCTCAGACTGGTTTCAAACTCCTGACCTTGAATGATCCACCCGCCTCAGCCTCCCAGAGTGCTGGGATTACAGGCGTGAGCCACCGCGTCCGGCCTATTTAGTTTTTTCTTAAACCCAACTTTTCATAGGCTCTCAGAGCCAGAAAGAGACTCCTGAGGTCATCTGATCTGAGCCCCTCACTAAGCAAGCACCCCTTAGCCCCATTCCTCTCAGGAGGTGACTGTCTTGGCTTGCATCCTTGAGGGATGGGGTGCTTGCTCCCTGGCGGAGCAGACCTCTGCCCAGTGGTGTGCTAGTAAATGTTTAACAACTGGCTCTCCAAAGTGGGGAACACCTGATTTGTAGTAGATGCCGATTTCCATGGTGTAAGTACCCCCACCATGGCCAGTTTCAAGCTGCCAACTTAACATCACCCAGCTCGCACGGTTTCTGAGAATCAAACAGTGGCTCTGGTGAGCCAGTACAAGAAGGCTCCGACACGCCACGGCCCCTGCCCTGCAGGGAGGCCTTGTCCAGCCTTACTTGCTGGGATGTTCTTTCTGGTATAGAGCAAAACATCTGATTGTCAGGCACTCCGGCCTGAAAGTCCTGAGCTAATTCCCTGGGAGGTCACAGGACAAGGGGGACACCATGAAGCTCTTCAGAGAATTGGAGGCGACTGTTGCTCCTGAGCCTGGTGGGCTTAGGGTATATCTGCACTCCCTTTCCGCCCCTCTCTCTCCCTCTTTATCTCCTTTCCTTCCTTCCTTCTGTTCACAAGTATTTATTGGGCCCATGGGACATGTCAGACACCATGCTAGGTTCTGTGGATTCAGGGACCAATGTCTGGGCTCTCACCAGCCCCTCCTGCTCTGGCTGCCCATCTTCAAGGCTGTGCTCAGATGCCGCCGCCGGCTCTGGAAGCCTGTCCTGGCCTCGCCCTTTCCCTTCCTGCAGCTGCAGGCCGCCCTCCCCAGCCTTTATCGCCCTGCTTGGCACTTATCACTTTCTACCTGGGATTACAGCTATTTGTGTACACGGCTTATCTCCCAGCCAGACTGAGAGGCAGCGCAGGCCTGTTGAAAGACCATGGACTTTGGAGCTGCAAGACCTGGCCCTCAAACCCAGCCCCATGATGCAGGGGGGTGGGCCCTGGAGAGCTCACACGGCCTTTAGGAGCCTCAGTTTCCTTATCTGTCAAATGGGGCCGGTGGTGCTTCCGGGGTGGTTTTGACCAATAAGTGGGATTAGAAACGTTAACCCCATTTCCTGTTCCTGTCTAGACTCCCATCCTCTTAGGGACAGAGATTGTGTCCAGTACCTCTTCGTAGTCTCCTGGTAATAACAGTAACAGTAACAATATTAATAACAATGACAAACACATAGCAGTACTATCTACTGGGTATTGTTTTAAGAATTTACATATGTTCACTTGTTTCATCTTCACAGCAACCTTGTGGCATTGGAACTATTATTATTCCCATTAATAGATGAGCAATCTGAGGCACAGAGAGGTTAAACAACAAGCCCAAGGAGCTAATGAGTGGGAGAGCTGAGATTTGAATCCACGATATCCACTCTGGAGCCTCAGCTATTGAACATTATGCTGTGCGTCCACAGTACAAAAGCTCCTGGGGGCTTAGGCTTATGGAGTGTTGTGTGTGCCTGTGTGTCTGTGTGCCCATGCCACTAATGGGCAAGGCAATCAGGGGAAGCTTCGTGGAAGAGGTGGCGTTTGCTATCGAATGAGGATTTGGACCAGATGGATAAGGCAAAGAGAAAGCAGGAGCAAAGGTGTAGTAGGGGTGGGAGGTATGTTAAGGATTCATGCAAGTGTCGGGCTGGACATTTGTACCGTTCCGATGAGTGGAAGGGGGCAGAGACTGTTCAGGGGATTCAGGAATGGCTGAGGGGACTGTTTTGGGGGCTTTGAAAGCCAGTGCAGACCCTGAAGAGCTGAGAGCCAGCTGTCTGCTCTAGGGGCCAGGTTGGCATTTTGCTGCTCTGTCAGCTACTCTGAGACCCCAGAATCCTTGTTTCTGAGTCAAGCTCTGCTGGTCACCTCCCTCCATGATTCTGAGATCAGTTTCCCCATTTGCAGGATGGGCATGAAGGATGGACCTTTTGAACCCGGTGGGGGTGGTGGACGTGCCTGACACTGCTGGGGCAGGAGGGTGGGAGGTCCTGGTGGGGAGGGAGAGTGGGAAGCTGGAAGGAGGGGTGGGGTGGGAGGAGCCCCATGTGCACGGCCCGGGAGCGCCAGGTCTGCCAAGCTGGCCCCGCTGCGCCTCGGGATTCTTCAGGCACATGTACTCCGTTTCCCAGCACAGTCAGAGGCTGCCTGGCACGGCCGGCTAAAGCAGTCTTCCTCCCAGCCTTCTGCAAGGACAGCGCTGGGCCGGCCCCTGTTCCTCCAGCCAACCAGGTTCCGCCCACCTGCGTCCGCTTCCAGGCGGCACTGACTGTACTGACAAATCCTCGGAGAGCACTCATCATGTGCCGAGGCCGTCTTAAATGCTTCCCTCGCAGCCACACCACGAGGACCTTCATTTCACATAAGGAAACTGAGGCACAGAGAGGTTAAGCCAGTTGGCCCCACAGAGTTTCCATGGCAGGGAAGGTGAAGGCTGAGGGGTGGGACAGCTGTGGAGCCTGGAAGGAGGGCCTGAGACAGGATGGTCTGGACCTCCCTCTAGCCGTTTCTCTCTGGGCAATACGACAGTTCTGAGTCCCACTCACACTTCTCCTTGCTCATTTCAAAGTTCTTAGGTAGCCCAAGGCCCACAGTTTGTATTGCTCTGTCCACACAGGTGCCCATATGTCCACACGCTCAACACCACGGTCTCTCGGAGTGTCACAGCTGCACACAGGCTCACACTTGTGCATGTTCAATCTTAGATTCAGAGCCACAAACACACGTGTGGGCACCAAGCCCACTCTGCTGTGCGCACACAGAGCACACGTGGGCTTTGGGCCTCAGACTCACACCCAAGTGCACACTTTTCTCATGATGACAGACATGCATCTACACATCCACACAGGCTCCTGTGTACCTGAAATGACATGGCGGGGGCTGTGGACTTGCACTGCACACCCCCGCCCCATGTCGGTGCCCAGGCTCCAGCCTCTGCAGACACCCCCCCTCCCCCATTCCAGCCTAAGGCTCCCAGGGCCCTGCTTGCTCTGTCACCTTCTAGAAGAACTGGGCCTCACGTGTGTGGTGGGGGCTTGGGGGTGGAAGGTGACCCTTCCCCCAAGCCAGGCAGCATCCCTGGGCTGTGGCAGGAACAGCAGGAAGAGAAGAGTGAATTCATCCAGGCCTCTCCTTCTACAGGCTCACTGTGATGCTAATTCCCTCTGCCTTTGATTCTAGCCCCCAAGCCCTGGCTTCCAACTCCAGCCAGAGCAGGGGTCTGCCTGGCCCCAGAGTGGGGCCGTCCTGGGTGAGGTTCCCCCCATAGGAATATCCCCCTATGTGGCAGATTGAGGTTTAGCCCCCGGGAGGGGTCTTGGGGATTATAGCCCTGGTTACTGACCTGACATTTACAACACACTCTCCTTTGCCAGAACTTTCTCTGTTCTCTCTCCCTGCCCAACTCTTTCCTCTCCAGGGTGGGGCTCTGGTGTTCCCACTCTACACTGGAGCAGAGTGAGGCCCAGGGATGAAAGGACCCCACTTCCGGCCAGCGAGGAGCGGGGCCACGCCAGGAGTGCAGATATTCCAACCTCCAATCCCGCCCTGTTTCCAAGGAGGATCATTGTTTGCTTGGTGATTTTCGTTTTTAACTAGCACTTACAGAGTATCCACTACATGCCAGGGACTGTGCCTTAACACGCATCGTCTCATACAGTCCTCAGCAGCTCTGTCATTAGTCCCGCTTTACAGGTGGGGACACTGTTCCATGTAACTATTAAGTGAGTGGTGAGGTCTGGCCAAACCCGTGCCACCTGGCCAGGGCCCCTCACTGTACAGAGGGGACCCTGAGACCCAGACAGGAAAGCGGACATGCCCAAGCCCACACAGGGACTTGGCAGGGCATGCATCCCCTACCTTCCTGTCCGCACCCCGTCTTGTCCTGGGAAGGACTGGAATCTTCTGTGGACCCAGTGGAGCTGGGACAAGAGCCCAGGCCCCTACCTGCCCCAGACCTGCGAGGATGCCAAGCTCAGGTAATCACACAGAGGCATCCCAGCCAACTGGGCCTCGGAACAACCCCGTAAACTCTGGCATAAACACAATTAAAGTTTTTATTGCATGATATTTCATGCATATAAAAGACTGTAAGCCATGAAACATTAAAATGAATGCTCATGCCCACTCCACTTAAGAACTAGAGTATTGTGGACACTGGTGAAGCTCTGCCTCCCAGCCCCCTACCTCCCAGGGGGAACCACTACCCGATTAATTACTTCTTTTTAACAATCAGGCTGAGCACCTGTGTGGGGGCCCCTGCTAACTGCACTTTTGAGACATTGAATTCTATGCTGCATTCCTAGGGGAAGTGCCTTCCTTCAAGGGCAAGAGGGGAAGCTTTGAGGAGCAACTTGCACCCCATGTGCTGTGGGTGTCCCGTTTGGCCCCCGACTCCAGCCCGTGATATGAAACAGGACACTTCTTCCTGGTGCAGCCAGCAGGAGGAGGGTGGGGGCCCTGGCCTCGGGCATTCTCTGAACAAGGCATGCTGCCCTGCATCTGCATAGTCTGTTCCCTCGCCTGGAACTCCCTTCCCACCTAGACTGGGAACTGGCTCCTTCTTCCAGGCCCTACTCCAGGGTTTCATTTTGGGGATGCTCTCCCTGCGTCCCCTTGCCCCTCACCCTCCAGCCCAGTTGGGTCTGTCGTCCTCTCCCCTGTCAGGGTCCTCGGGCACCCCTCTATCAGCCCTACCCCAGGGTAGAAAGAGCAGCCTTTACCCCCAGACCCCAGGTGCAGCTGAGTGTCAGACCTGCAGTGGATGCTCCCAGAGTGACCAGGATAGACTTTGAGCGCAGGTGATAGCAGGGGGACATCCCTGTGGAACCCCATGGGCCTTGACCTCCAGCATCCCAGCCAGTTTGCTCCACGACCTCTCTGGACTGGGATTTGGAGGCAAGCCTGGGGGGAGACTGCCTGGGGCTTGTGGCTGCCGTTTCCGACCTGCTGTGCTGATGCGTGAGTGTGCAAGACACATGTCCAGGTCAGTGGGAGTGGTCGCAGGAATGTGCACGTGTGCATAGCCAGGCCAGGGTCCCCAGCCCACAGTCCCTGGGCAGCGTGCAGGGGCACTGCCTTTTCCTGCTTCAACTCCCCTTCCCAGACAGGCCTGTGTTCCCTCTGCACATCACACAGCGCACAGCGGGCCCCATGAGGGGAGAGGAATGACTGAGGGTGTCTGCTCTGTCTTCCCGTCCGGGTGCCCTGCACACCAGCCCCAAGGCCCAGGTGCCACTGCCTCTGCCTCCCAGATTAAAGCTTTTATTACATTATACCTCGTACATATAAAAGACTATCTGTAAGCCAGGAAACCCTGAGGTCCCAAGGCCACGGAAGCCTAGAGTCACCCCTGGGGATGAGATAGTGAGACCAGCAGCCCTGTGGCCAGTGCTCAATTCTTCATCTCGAGTGCCAGGTGGGACCTGGCCACCTAGCAACCTCTACTTCCAAGAGAAAACTGGCATTGGGAGGGGCCCCCCCAGAAGCTTCCCTGTTACTCTCCTTTCCCTGTGATGGAAACCACACTTTTGGGGGGACATTTCCTGGATCGTCCTGTAGGAGGGCGCCCGAGCTGCAGGGATTAAGGGCAGCTCCAAGCTGAGTTTAGACTGGACAGTGTGGGACGACACCACCCAATGTCTGAACTGGGGTCTGGGTCACCCCTCCCTCCAGTGTGAGCAACCAGAGAGGCAATGGGAACTGCCTAAGGACACACAGCGCAAGTGCTGGCCCTCTGCCTCCCAGACCCAGTTTGTCTTTTAGCTCAGGATGTCCCCAAAGGGGACCTGTGGCTGTCAGATTTCCTGCTCCCCCCACCCCTGTCCCACCCCCAATCTGAGAATGAGGACCCTGGTGGCTGAGAGAGATGATCTTAGGCATGATCGGGTGCTCCCCTCTGGGCCACCATTGGCCTACCCTTTAGGTGGCAAGGTGACGTGGGTAGTAGGGTGAATATGGGGGCTGACGGATTCCTCCCCTTCCTTCGCCCCGCACCTAAATGCAACTTGGGAGGCCCTGGGCAAAGGCTTCTTTCTGTGACAAGGATGGCACCGTGGCTTGGCAGTTGGCGTTTGTGGTCTCTGGCAGCCCAGGGCAGAGTCCAGGATTCCTTGCTTCTAGCCGGGGGGCTGTGGGCAGGAGGCTTCACCTCGATGAATCTTATCCCTAACTGCACAGAGAGGATGAACATACTCACTTTGCGGTGTTTGGAGACAAGGGTGCTGGCTCAGGCCAGGGTCCAGGAAGTGGCAGTTGGTCAGTGCTTGTTCTTATAAGTGCCGTGTGTAGCCAAGCCACGTCGTGTCCAGACCACCTGCACGTGGACCTGCCTCACGGCCCTGGGAGAACCTGAGTTCCTGTCCCTGCATTGCCTCACCAGCCAGGTGGCTTTGGGCATGTCACTGGCCCCCTCTGGCTGCACCAGCCTCAGTCCCAAATGAGCACATGAGGGGCAAGAGTGACCAATGGGAAACCAGAAGGGTCTTGCACATCACAAGGCTCGAGCCCCTTTTTGGGGATGCTAGGAGGGAGGAAGAGGTACCCCTGGACTCTCAGTGGGTCCCTGTCCTTGTGCACCCAGACCCAGCGTCCTGGTGTCCAGTCAGGCTCAGAGCTGCAGGTCCCCCACACAAGGGAGAGCTGTGTTCATGCAGTGACCCTCTCCCGAGCCCTGTACCTGCCCTCCCGGCCAGGAGCCAGGCCGGAAGCTGCCAGGTTGGAGAGCTCTCACTCGGGGAGTCTGAGGCCACTTTGAAGCTGGGAAGTTTGTTCAGCAGGGGCAAAGGCAGCCTGGATTCAAAGCCTCTCTCCTGGCCCTTAATTACCCTTCTTCACCCATAGGTGGAATTTCCACTCAAAGAGCTAAGAAAGGCACCCGTGCTGCCGCCGGGGACTGGGTTTCCCTGCTCCTTTGTGTGGCAGCGCCAGTGCGGCAGTGGCACACACGGCTCGGGTTTCTGATTTTAATGATTTCCTGAATTCATTCCGCTTCCCACCTCGGGGAAAGGAGGAGAGGTGATCCTCTTGGAAATTCACATAATTGCTTTTATTTGATTTTTATTAAAATGCATTCAGGAATAATGTGATTGCCCCCTTTATTACGTTGTTCATCAAGCTGGCATGGGGAATCGGCCTAGAAGGAAGCGGTGGGCGCAGGAGCCTGGCGTGTGGCGGGGAGTGGGCACAGCCCCGTGGCGGGCTCCGGGCTCGCCTAGAAATGGGGGAGTCGCCCGGCTGTCTCTGAGCCTCCAGAGCTGCTCCCGCCTGGGGCAGAGGGCTCCCTGTGCGGTGAAGGCTGGCAGTGAGCTGGGAAGGCTGTGAGCACCTCCTGGATGCCCGCCCCACCCCAACCCCTTCCTCCTCTGTCCTCCAGGGCCCCTCTGAGCCTCATGGTGGTCTGACCTAGCATGCCT